>BTHU01000001.1:139863995-140283995 GCA_036184795.1 Tokudaia tokunoshimensis | reverse complement strand
CTAGCTACCTGCTGCCGTGCCTCCTCTTCCCTTATGGAATCTCTTTCTGGGACTGTAAGTTAAAATAAACTCTGCCTTCAGTAAGTAGCTTTTGGTCATGGCATTTGTTCACATCAACAAAAGATTGACTGATAGAGTTGACCATGGCCATGTTTATTTAGATAGCAAATTAAAGCCTTACGTAAGCCAGTAAAAGCAGTGGTCCTCAGGACTGGCTGGTCATCAGACTTACCTGAAAGCTTTAAAACTTAATCTCCATATTCCCAGTTGTAAAGCAGGACAATTATGTAAAGTCTGTGGTCATGGAACACTGGAACAGTGTTAAAGCTTTCGACATTGGTAACAGCACACAGCGAAGTATAGGTGCAATGAGTCTTCAACTTTTAAGCATTGGATCTCTTATCACTCTTAAAAATTATTGAGAGCCGAGGGTTGTAGTTTATGTAGATGATATCTAAATAGTTACTATACTAGAGATGAAAACAAAATATTCAATTATTAATTAATTTACTTGAAGCTAGCAGTAAATCCATTGGATGTTGAAGAACATTCTTTTTAATGTGTGTGAATGTTTTCCCGGCATGTTTGTACATGCATGCGACATCTGTGGAGGCCAGAAGAAGGAATCAGATTTCCTGGAACTGTTGTTGCAAGCAGTTATGAGTTATCATGTGGGCATGGGAAACTTAACCTAGGTCATCTCTAAAAGGAGCGGTTGCTCTTAACTGATAAGCTATCTGTCAGACCCCTGTACCTAGCTGGGTGGTGGTGGAACACACTTTTAATCCCAGCACTTCTTTAGAGGAAGAGACGGGCAAATCTCTGTGAGTTCAAGGACAGCCTGGTATATAGAGCTAGTTTCAGGACATCTAGGACTACACAGAGAAACCTTGTCTCTAAAAACAAACAAACAAACAAAAAACCCAAACAAACCTATATTTTCAAAAGAAAAGAAAAGGCAGCAACATTTCTTTAACCTGCTTAGGTGTGTGGCTTAAAAATAGAGTCCAATATCTGTCTCTGCATCAAGTCTATTGAGAGTCTGACTTGCCATGTGGTCTCTGGAAATCTGGTGTACTGAAGATGAGAGTAGTGAGTGAAACATTTCTTAGTTTTGACTTTCTAGACTTTGTGACCCCCACCCCTAACTGCCTTTGAGTCCTGCTTCCTGCTCTGAGAAAAGATGCTGCAGAAAGCTGTGACATAGATGACTCCTATGAGGATAAGGGAATAAGTCTTTGTAATGGCTGGTTTTGTGTGTCAACTTGACACAGGTTGGAGTTATCACCAAACAAGGAGCTTCAGTTGGAGAGGTGCCTCCATGAGATCCAGCTGTGGGACATTTTCTCAATTAGTGATCAAGGGGGGAGGACCCTTTGTGGGTGCTGCCACCCCTGGGCTGGTAGTCTTGGGTTCTATAAGAGAGCAGGCTGAGCAAGCCAGGGGAAGCAAGCCAGTAAGAAACATCCCTTCATGCCCTCTGCATCAGCTCCTGCTTCCCGACCTGCTTGAGTTCCAGTCCTGACTTCCTTTAGTGATGAACAGCAGTGTGGAAGTATAAGCTGAATAAACCCTTTCCTCCCCAACTTGCTTCTTGGTCATGATGTTTGTGCAGGAATAGAAACCCTGACTAAGACAGTCTTCCATCCTCTCACCTACCTCAGCATTTCACCCTCGAGTTTCTCCTCAACTTCCCTTCTGTTTTCCATGACCTTATTCCTCTCAGCCTCCAGTGAGAGCCCAAGGCCTTCTACTCCAACACCAACAGGTATTCTGGTGCTGCGGTCAAGTTCAAGCATCTGAATGGGGTAATATCATGAGGACAGGGTTCTAAGGAGAGAAAGGTTTCTGGATCTTTTATATGAGCATATGCTGACTTATGCCTAAGTGATGCATGATAGTTCAATACAAGAATATAGTACAGACTTATCAAATCTAACCAAGAATTGATACCCAGAATATATAAAGAACCCCAAAACAAACAAACAAACAAACAAACAAACAAAAAACAAGTAATCCAGTAAAAAATGGGTCAATGGTCTGCATAGATGGTTCTCGAAATAAGAAAAGCATGTTGTTTGCAAATATAGAGAAGAATGCTTCATATTGGCTACCATGGAAATAGAGGAGTCAAAGCCCACACATGCCCTGGGAGAGCTGAGGTAAGAAGAGTCTATTGTACTGTGTTGTTAAAGACTGGATTCATCAACTTCATATCATTGTCTCAGCATCCAGCCACAAAACACTGTCGGGTGTTGTGTGTGAAACTAGTGGAAATAAGTCACGCACTCCAGCTCCAAAAGCTCATGATCTGTTAACACAGCTCTCAGGCCAGGTGTGAGTTTAAGCTGTTTTCAGAAGGAGCCATGAATAAATCCTTCAACTGAAAACTTCAAGTCTGTTTTCCCAAGTACTCACACTGGAAAATTTTATATCATTTGGAATGTAAATAAAGAACATAGAAAATAAAATAAAATTAAATTAAAAAAAAGAAAAAAATTATATAGATATAATAATGGTAGGCATAAAATATTCCTAAGTTGATCGAAAGTGGAATTATAAACATTTTCAGGTAAAATTGAAGATTTACATGGAAAATATTTCTGATAAAATTCAAGAAATATATAGACATGTTAAAATTGACTATTTCATGAAAAATTATACAGATAAAATGGTAGATATAAAAACTTTCTAAATTAATTGAAGGTGAAATTAAAAACATTTTGTGATAAAATCAGAGATTTACATGGAAAACATTTCTGATAAAATAGAAGAAATCTATAGAAAAACATGTTAAAATTGAAGATTATCATGAAAAACATTTCTGTTAGTCTATGTCTTTTTATTGAGGAATTGAGTCCATTGATGTTAAGAGATATTCAGGAATAGTGATTGTTGATTCCTGTTATTTTTATGTTTGTGTGGGTATCTTCTTTTGGGTTTGTTGGAAGAAGACTACCTCCTTTCTTTTTCTACGGTGTAGTTTCCCTCCTTGTGTTGGCGTTTTCCATCTATTATCCTTGGTAGGGCTGGATTTGTGGACAGATATTGTGTAAATTTGGTTTTATCATAGAATATCTTGGTTTCTCCATCTGTGGTGATTGAGAGTTTTGCTGGGTATAGTAGTCTGGGCTGGAATTTGTGTTCTCTTAGGGTCTGTATGAGATCTGCCCAGGATCTTCTAGCTTTCATCATCTCTGGTGAGAAGTCTGGTGTAATTCTGATAGGTCTACCTTTATAAGTTACTTGCCCCTTTTCCCTTACTTCTTTTAATATTCTTTTTTTGTTTAGTGCATTTGGTGTTTTGATTATTATGTGCTGGGAGGACTTTCTGGTCTGGTCCATTCTATTTGGAGTTCTGAAGGCTTCTTGTATGTTCATGGTACAAGTTCAACTTCATCCTTTGCATGTGTGTCTGCCATTTGCTTATGAGATTTTCCTTTATCCATTAAACTGTACAGCACTCCTGTTGAGAATCAATGAGCCTTAAATGTCAGAGTCCATTCTATTTTATTGATCATTTTGTCTACCTTTGTGTTAGAGCCATACAATCTTGATTTCTGAGTCATAGTAAGTTTAGAAACCGTGATATCTGAGTTCTCTGAATTTATTATTTTTCTAGATTGTTTTGAGTATTTTTGACTTCTTGAATTTTCATATGACCAAAAATCATGTGAAATCATGATAGAAAATACCTGTAGTCCACAATCAATTGGAAACCACTGCCATTTTAGCACTAGGCCTTCTGGTATACAAATATGAGATATACTCACATTCATTTATCTCTTCTTCTGCCTCTTTCAACAACTCCTGCACTTCCTCTGCTGAGTTTCTATGGATCTTCATCACTTGGTGCTTTGGCAAATAGAATGATTCTTTAAATTTTAATTTTATATTTTTCCTTATTAATGTATAGAACTGCAGCTGTATTTTGCATATTGATTTTGTGTTCTAGACCATGCTGAATTTGTTTGTCTTAGGGTTTTACTGCTGTGAACAGACACCATGACTAAGGCAAGTCCTATAAAGGACAGCATTTAATTGGGGATGGCTTACAAGTTCAGAGGTTCAGTCCAGTATCATCAAGGTGGAAACATGGCAGCATCCAGGTAGGCATGGTTCAGGAGGAGCTGAGAGTTCTACATCTACATCTGAAGGCTGCTAGCAGAATACTGACCTCCAGGAAGCTAGGACTAGGGTTAAAGCCCACTCCCACAATGACACACCTACTCCAACAAGGCCACACCTCCAAATAGTGCTACTCCCTGGGTCAAGCATATGTAAACCATAACATTGTTGGTTAGTTTTTAGTAGTTGGGAATATATCTGAAGTGAGCAGTTTGAGATGATATCTTTACTACAACTTTTTAGATACAGAATCACGTCATCTGTAACAAGAGGTGATTTTACTTCTAATTATCCAATCTAGATATGTCTTTGTTTCTACTTTTTATATAATTCCCTGACCAGAAAAATGTTCATGTATAAAGTTAAATAAAAGTAGTAAATATACTTGTCTTATGATCTGAGGAGGAAGCGTCTAGTCTCTCCCCGCTGTGTATGACTGGCTTGTAAGTTGTCTGTAGATGTTTTGTATCAGGCTTTAAAAGTCCCCTCTATTTCTAGTTGGTTGAGTATTTTTTATCATGAAATGGTATTGAATTTTCTCGATGCTTTTTCCTTTTCTTCTTTTAAAAAATGTTTTGTTTTGCTTGTTTAAAACTTTTACTATAATTGATTGGCTTTGTTATTACTGCATTGGCATCTTGAATTTGTGTTTTAAATATTTATAAATCTGATTGGCAAATTAATTGAGTGTTAAGAGTCTGTTCTACTGGATAATTTGGAGAACCGCAGTCAGAGAACCAGGGGAGCTGGCGGCTTGTGGGTAGTATGGTGCTGGGTGGAGGAGAGCCAGAGAGTGGCATAAAACCACTCTAAGAGTCCACGGTGGTCTGTTCCTCCCAACGGTGAGTTAGTAGACAAGCAGGCCAGCAGAGTAAAATATCTCAGTGGGTCGCATACTATTAAGGCTCCAGATGTTTGCGGAATGGATAGAGCGGGTTCTTTTTTAATAGTTTCCTCTATGGGGGCTATCTTGGAACTTCTGATCCTCTTGCCTCCACTTCCCAAGTGTTGAGATTACTGGTGTATACTACCACATGCAACTGCCTTTCTGTATGCATTGAGATGGTCATGTACTTTTTTCTCATTTTATTAATTTAGTATGCTATATGACTGATTTTCAGATATTAAACTAACCATCATTCCTAGAAAGAATCAGTCACCACTTATAGTCATTTTTATTTTTGGTTGAGGATTGTACATGTATTATTAGTATATATATTTATTGAATAAATACAGATACATATAAATGAATGCACTTTTAGAAGCAAAGGAATTCTTCATAGAGAAAGTCACTAAACTATGTAGATAAAAATCTTGCACAAAATTTTAGGGGACTTAAGGACACCAGACTCACTGAAAAGTGTGACTGTCCATATTATTACAGGGCTGCATTCTTATTTCTACCCTGTGGAAAGGTAAAGGTTAAACTGAACTGGAAAGAAAAACTGAGTGGAATCAAAGCACAGGGCTAAGGTTCTTACCTTTGTCATTCCTACATGAGAGAAGTTGAACATTGTATTATTTGAAAGGTTCTGTTATTTCATACACACACATGTACAGGTGAATGTCCAGTGAATGCTCTTGGAGACATACCTGGCCATAGTAAACCACAAGTCTCTATAATGTCATATGAAGTTCATGTTTTAAGATAATATTTTACAAGTTGTGTCACACATGGAGAGCTTTTGGGGCCACTTGCCAGGAATCTGACATTGGGCCAGAACAAGGAAGTGGGTTTCAGACAGGAATCTAATTTTAGGCAAGAACAGGGAAGAAAGTTCAGTCATGAATCTAATTTTAGGCTAGAACAAAGAGGAAGGCTTAAGGCAAGAATATGACTTTGGGCTAGGACAGGTAAGAAGGTTCAGATATTTTGGTCACCCTGATAAGCCCTTAGAAACAGTGATCTTGGGAGTGATCCTGGGACTTTATTTATTGCCTTTTTTGTTCCTTGACTATTTGTGTTTATTGTATTGCTTGTTCCTCAACCGAGAACTGACCTTAATACTTGCATGTAATTAAAATGGTATAAAAGCAGATTGGGAAAAAATTAAACCTGCCTCAGGCTCAGAACTTCATGGAGTCTTGCTGCAATGTTGTCTAATTGTCTTTTTTCTTTTTAATCCTCACTCCTGCCCTGGAGAACCTGTTGACTGACTTAGCTGACTTGGTCAGTCACAACTCAATGTCTCAGATTATTTAGGGGCAAAAGATAGATGAATGAGTTCAACACAGCATGATCATAAAGAGTCTACTTCCTGAAGCACAGGAAAGAGAGAATAACTAAGCTTAAAGATGTGTTGGTTCTGAGAGATAAATAGGAGTTTCTCAATTATAAATATAGATGGTGTAAGGGAGGGTTTATATATAATGTATGTATGTGTCTATATATAATATATAATATAAAATGTATACTTTCTTTTTATAAGCTTTTATTTCAAAATTTTAAGAGGCAAACCTTTTACTTGCTTTTATAGTACGCTCATAAATAGTTTGTGAGAGTAAGTATGTGATTGAGGTAAGTTTAAATAGGTAGTAAGACCTGTAGTTTAAGGAACTGAAGGTAATAAAGTCTTGCAAGTGGGTTTCCATAGACCTTAATTAGAAACTACACATTCCTTTTGAATTTTGTCCCCACTGTTGTCATGATGCTACTGCTCCAGCAGAGGACAAAAATTTTAAATTATTTTTCTTCATAAGATTTAACATTCTCTGTCAGACCTTAGTTTTTAGTATTTTACCATAATGTGCTTGGGTTGTAGGAAATAGGAAGGGTGGAAAATAAAGTTTATTTATGAATTATAAATCATTCAAGGAACACTTCTCAACAGAGTGAGAATGAGCAACCATGGGGTGGGGTGGGGGGGGTAAACTGTTCTGAGACATTTACAGGGTTTTTTGTTCAAGTGTGAACAATCTGGTGAAGATAAGGTGGTTACTCAGAAAACCTAAGCAAAAACCAGCATTTTTCTTTTCTGAAACATTACACTAGCTAAAGGTTTCTTTCTTTGGCTGAATTAGAATCATTGGGGTTTTGTTGTTTGTTCTTGTTTCGTCTTCACATTTAAAGATCTTCCTGTGAATAAGCAAACCTGACATAAGCTTGATGACTCACCTTGGTGGCGTTCATCGACCAGACAAGGGCTCAGGAGACCCACCTTGGATTTTTCTCTTTTCCCTTATTACTTGTCTTTAATCCTTTTCTATCTCCAGGACTTAGTTTCCTCAAGCACACAGTAGTTTCACTTGACCATTTGATGGCTCCTGTCCTCTAGTCAAAGAAGATGGTGCATATAAATTGACCTTTTAAAAGAATTAATTTGGAGTTGGAAAGGGATCTCATCTTGGTAACTGAGAACACTTACTGTTCTTGCACAGGACCTGGGTTTGGTTCCCATACTCACATTATAGCTACTAACTGTCTGTGGACCTGATGCCCACTTCTGGCCTCCAAGGGTATCAAGGTCTCAGACACACACACACACACATACACACACACACACACACACTCTTAAATAAAAATCTAAAAAATGAAAACTCCTTATCAACTGAGCATGATAATCCAAGTACTAAGAAACTGGGCCAAGCTCTATCTCCTCTTTGTTGGGTATTTCAGCTAATGTCATCCCTGTTGATTCCTGGGAGCCTCCTGCTTTCCTGGCATCTAGGACTTTCTAGTGACTACACCAAGTTCCCCATCCCCCACTGCTACACACCTCTGTTCAATTTCCTGATCCCCCAAACTTCTCTCTGGCCTACTCCCACGTCTAATCCTGTCCCTCTTTTCCCCCTCCCCCTCACTCTCCCTTCCAAGTCCCTCCCTCCTTCTACCTCCCATGATTATTTTGTTCCCTCTTCTAAGTCAGACTGAAGCATCCACACTTTGGTCTTCCTTCTTCTTGAGCTTCATATGGTCTGTGAGTTGTATGCTGGGTATTCCCAGCTTTTCTCTTAATATCCACTTATCAGTGAGTACATACTATGTGTGTTCTTTTGTGACTGGGTTACCTCACTCAGGATGATATTGTCTAGTTCCATCCATTTGCCTGTGAATTTCATGAAGTCATTGTTTCTAATAGCCTAATAGTACTCCATTGTGTAAATGTATCACATTTTCTGTATTCATTCCTCTGTTAAGGGACATCTGGGTTCTTTCCAGCTTCTGGCTGTTATAAATAAGGCTGCTATGAACATAGTGGAGCATGTGTACTTGTTATGTGTTGGAGCATCTTCTGGAAATAGGCCCAGGAGTGGTATAGCTGGGTCCTCAGGTAATACTGTGTCTATTTTCTGAGGAACTGCCAAACTGATTTCCAGAGCGGTTGTACCAGCCTGCAATCCCACTAGCAAAGGAGGAGTTTTCTTTCTCCACATCCTTACCAGCATCTGCTGTCCCCTGAGTTTTTGATCTTAGCCATTCTGGCTGGTGTGAGGTGGAATCTCAGGGTTGTTTTGATTTGCATTTCCCTAATGACTAAGGATGGACACAGCCCCCACTTGAGGGATGAGGCCACCCACCTATCTCAAAAATATTAACTCAGAATTGCTCCCATCTAAAGGAAATGCAAGGACAAAGAATGGAGCAGAGACTGAAGGAAAGACATCCAGAGACAGCCCTACCTAGAAATCCATTCCATCTGCAGACACCAAACCCAGACACTATTGCTGATGCCAAGAAGTGCTTGCTGACAAGAGCCTGGTATAGCTTTTTGCTGAGAGGCTCTGCCAGAGCCTGACCAATACAGATGCTGATGCTCACAGCCAACCATCTGATTGAGCACAGGGACCCTAATAGAGGAATTAGGGGAAGGACTGGAGGAGCTGAAGGGGTTTGCATACCGTTAGAGGTCAGGTGGTTATTAGTCAATATATTCTGGG
Source organism: Tokudaia tokunoshimensis (assembly GCA_036184795.1). NCBI lineage: Eukaryota > Metazoa > Chordata > Mammalia > Rodentia > Muridae > Tokudaia > Tokudaia tokunoshimensis. Next base: position 140,274,989 of record BTHU01000001.1, on the reverse strand, counting down.
TTTTTTTTTTTTCCCCTGAGCATTCTTACTCAGGAATGCCCTGTGGGTGGAGAACAGAATTCGGCTTTCTTTGACTCCAGGCAGGAGGGTTTCTTAACTGGGGCAATTGTGAGAGCTCTGAATTCTTTCTCATGTTGGGCAGGTAGTTCTTGGAACAGAGAAGGGGAGGGGTTGCTGGAGCCTCAGTCATTATTTCTCATTGGCTAGATAAAAATGCCTAAATAGAGGCTTATACAGTATCTTTGCTTATTTAATTTGTTTTAAATTGTTTTGATTTTCATAATGTAATGTTGTGCTTTGTAGTACTATCATTCCTCTGGGAGAGGTCAAAATGAAGGTTTTTCTGGTTACTGGCTCAAGGATGGGCTGATTTGGAAAAGAGGATTTTGTCTTTGTGTTTTTAAAAAAAGGATGATTAGGCTCTGGACATCTTTAAGAGCTATTTAGATCAGAAATGATAAAGGAAGACCTCCAGAGGACTAGATTCCAGAATATCAGACAAAAAATTATCTATCTTTGTGATACTAAAATTTTCTTTTGAGATTTGTATATTACAGAAAATACAGCCAGGTTGAGTCTCCTCATCAGACACGCTGAACTGACCTGCATGAACTCCTGAGGTCCTGGAATTCAGCTAGATCCAGTCAAGACACGGAAATCAGAAACCAACCAACTCACCCATTTTCCCTACCCTTCCCCTACCCCCTTATTAATATCTCAATGCCCATACTTAGCTTGAAGAAGTTACGAAGAGTTGTCGACCCAGTTCTCTGGGATTTGGGACTGAAGAGGTTATTATTAAGTTGTCTTTCTAGAGAATGAAGAAATGGTCAGATTTGAAACAGAGAGGAAATAGGATTGATTATATAGCCATAATTTCATTTGGTAAAAATCCTTTTAATTGTTACTAAGTTAAAGTCATAAGTTCTTATTGGGTACATGATTCATTTTGATTTATTATCAAGGTTTTCATTGGTATAAATTTCTTCTATTGATACTAAATATGTAAAAGTATAGGGTTTAGACCCAGTCCTTCTTTGCTGTTTTTATAACAGATTTGAGATGTTTAAGCCTGTGAGTTTAGGGCCAAATAACAAGTAAAGACTCTGAGTTTATTGTTAGGGTGTTCTCAAGATTTTAATCAAAACAGCTGAAAGTTGGCAAGGCTTAACAGTTCAGAGATGCTTTAGATAGATAGATAGTCTTCAAAGGTGTCTGAAGTTCACAGAATGTGACATTCTATGTTATTCATTTCACTTGTTGGGACTAGTCTGCTCCTGACAGCTTCACTGTCTTAGATTCAAAGAAGAGACTGAGCATCCGTGAGTTACTCCAGCTGTGGCAAGACAGCCGCTAGGCAAAAATTGCCTCTCTTCATCTACAAATACTGTCCAAAGAAAGGACACACATACAGGCTTGGGACAGCTTAAATCTGCCGAGACAGAGTAGGCAAGTCCTTAATATTCCTGTTTCTCTAATGTCTGTCAGATGTTCATGGGCCAGAAGGCTAAAAACTGATGATCCAACATTTTGAAGTATAAACTGTGCAGGTGTTCAACAGTCTCTATCATTTGACTATATTTTCAGTTAATATTGGTCACTCTCGGATTTCTGATGGGGTTGAAGACTGTTAGTCTCATAGCCTGTCCAAGCTGTTTAACTTTGAGAGAGATGATATAGATTTAAATAGATGGTTTTCCGATGATATAAAATTTATAGCCAAGACATGAGTCAGGTGTTAATTCTTATAGTCTTCTAAGATAGTTCAGATAACAAAGGTTCTGTTTGATTGACAGAGATGATAGGCTGGGTGTCAGTTCTATCTTACACTTTGCAATTTACAAAATGATAATAGTTATGTTCAATTTATACTTAGAAAGTTTTTTATTAAACAAAATGGGTGAAATGCTACAAGATTTCCAATCCATTCACATTGAGGCAGTGAGAGGCCAGTGATTGGAGGGGAGAGAGGAAGAGAGGACCACACGAGTGGAGCAGGAGGAAACCTGAGACCACCTCCCCTGATACCGCTGTGGCTCTCTCACTAAGGGCATATTTCCCAAGAGATTGATTAATTTCTTTGAGGCTGTTTTATTTATTATACAGAAAGCCAAAAGAATACCCCCTCAGAGTCGGGATACCATCGATTGACCAGGCTGTCATGAACAGTGGGCTTTCCCTGACTAGACCTGACTGGGACTTTAATATGGCAAAAAGTAAGGGCACCTTGAGGTCTACTACCAGACTCTATGGGCAGGTCTCAAGGGGGCTGCATGGCAACCCACAAATTTGATGAAGTTATGTGAGGTTAAACAGGGACCACAGCCTTTCTTTTTTTTTTTTGGTTGGTTAATTGTCTGCAGACAATGGGATGATATGATGCCTTTATTTAAACCATTCACAATATTAGGTAGAGGCACAAAAGAAAAATGATGTCAATTTCCATAACAGTTTGTTCTGGAAAGCAGACTGTGGTTGATTTAAAATAAAAATATTAGTTAGAGTAGCAAACAATCAACAGATCTGAGGAAATGTGGACTCAGTTATGATTAATCTATTAGGTACAGCATTATTTATGTATGTTCTCTTTAAAAACTATAGATTTAGAATAATAGTCTTAATTTAATTATGTAAATTTCCATATATAATAGCTGATGTATTAAGTTATAAGCTGTTAACCAATAAGAAAATAAATTCACACCTAAAGACTAGCAATGTTTAACTATGAATCTCAATCCAAACCATAAGAATGCTAACCTGTGTTATAATTGTGCTGTCCATTTGTCACTTATAATCCTTTTTTTTATTTATGTATTTTATTTTATTTTTTTTAATTTACATTCCAAATCATTTCCTCTTTCCCGTTTCCTCCCTCCCCGAAAGTCCCATAAGCCCCCTTCCCTCTCTCTTTTCTCCATTCAACCCCCTCTCGTTTCTCTGTCCTGGCGTTCCCCTACATCCAGTCTTTCCAGGACCAGGGGTCTCTCCTTCCATCTTCTTAGAAATCTATTGATATGCGGATTGTGTCTAGGGTATTCCGAGATTCTGGGTCAATATCCCCTTATCAGTGACTGCATACCATGTGTGTTCTTTTGTGATTGGGTTACCTCACTAAGGATGATATTTTCAAGATCTGACCATTTGCCTAGGAATTTCGTGAATTCATTGTTTTTAATTGCAGAGTAGTATTCCATTGTGTAGATATACCACATCTTCTGAATCCATTCCTCCGTTGAGGGACATCTGGGTTCTTTCCAGCTTCTGGCTATTATAAATAAGGCTGCTATGAACATAGTGGAGCATGTGTCCTTATTGCATGCAGGTAAAGCCTCTGGGTATATGCCCAGGAGTGGTATAGCTGGATCCTCCGGGAGTGTCATGCCCAGTTTTCTGAGGAACCGCCAGACTGCTTTCCAGAGTGGTTGTACCAGCTTGCAATTCCACCAACAGTGGAGGAGTGTTCCTCTTTCTCCACATCCTTGCCAACAACTGCGACCACAGCCTTTCTAGAGCAGATCATAGTGGCAATGTACACCCTATGACTCCAGGGGCAAGGAATATAAAACTACTGGGACAATGGCTTTTATAGACCAGGCTAATAAAGATGTCAGAAAAAACTTTAGAGGCTAGAAAAAAAGAATAAGCTGTTGAGAGATTTAGTACAGTTTGCTGAGACATAGAGACAGAGGAGGAGAAGGAGCAGAGAAAGAGAAGAAATAAGTCTGTAGAGAGATTTTGTGCAGGTTGCTGAGAAAGTCTACCATTAAAGGGAGACAGAGGAGGAGAGGGAACAGAGAAAATGAAAGAAAAAAAAAACAACAGAGAAGGAAGCTACAGAGAGTCCTGGCTGCAGTAGTTAGGAAAAGCAGAGACGAGAGATAAAAAAGGACAAGTGCACATACTACAAAGAGAGAGGCCACTGGATCCTAGAGTGCCCTAAGGGAAGCCGGGAGCAGGAATTTCCAGGCCTTGGGGTGAAAAAGCTGCCAAGTGGCAAAGGTGTTAGCCCTGGGTAAAGACAGTGACTAATGGAGATGGGATTCTGACCACCTCCCCCAACCCAGGGTATCTCTGAGAGTGGAGGGGAAACCCTCTCAGTTCTTGGTGGATACAGGGGCTCAACGCTCAGTCTCCAAGCCAATGGCCCTGTTTCCAGGAAAAGGGAAGCCACCAGCACCAAAATGTATTCATGGACTACCTGAGGAACAGTGGACCTAGGGATGGGATGGGTAGCCCATTCACTTAGGGTCTTCCCAGACTGTCCCTAGCCTCTGTAGGATTGAGACATACTCTCCAAAATGGGGACCCAGATACACTTCCTGTCCAATGGGCCTCAGCTAACTGGACCAAGAGGAGAGACTGACTCCTGCCGAAAGTCGAAGCTGCAGATGGGAACAGTTTTCTTCATGAAGGTCAGAGACGAGCAGGTGTTGCTGTGGTGGACGCACAAATGTCATCTGGGTAGAACCTCTATCCCCTGGTACTTAACACAGAAAATGGAGCTAATTGCCCTCACCAAGACCTTGGAACTTGGAGCCAGGAAGAAAATTAATATCCATGTGGATAGAAGGTATGCCTCTGCCACAGCCCACGTTCACAGGACTATATGCCAAGAGGGAGGACTGCTCACATCAGAGGAAACAGGAAATCTTGGACCTCTTGGATGCCCTAACAAAGCCAGCAACTGTGAGTATTATTCACTGCCCAGGACGTCCGTGGGGAATAGACTCAGTGGGCAATAACCAGGCAGATCAAGTGGCTCCAGAAGTGGCTATGCAGGAGCCTATACTGGTTATGGGCCTGCAAGAGACACCCACTGGGAAATGGGACTGAATTAAGAGATGGCCTCACTTAGAATATGCTGAAGAATAGAAGAACTCAGATTGCTAGCCGCCCTACCAACTATTACCAAGAGAAGGTGCACACAAGAAGAGAGAACTATTCTCCCCAGAAAGTAAGCAAAAGACTTACTAAGTCAAGTACACTGATGGACTCATGTAGGGGACAAAAAGCTTGTCCAGGCAGTTAAGGGACCTAAAGTATATATTTATGACTCAGGTTTTGGGCCAAGGAGATAGCAGAACAGTGTAAGTTATGCCAGCAAGTGGATGCTTATGCAGCAAAGAGTGAACAGGGCAAAAGACCTAGAAGAGAACAGCCTAGAGTATATTAAGAGATTTTATAAAAGTTAAGGCAGGAAAATATGGTTACACATACCTTCTAGTGTTTGTGGATACTTTTTTCTGGATGGGTTGAGACTTTCCTTACCAAGCAGGAAACAGCTGCCATGATTAGAAGAAATTTTCCCGAGTTTCGGAGTGTCCAAGGTAATTGGATCAGACAATGATTCTGTTGTTATTTCTAAGGTAAGTCAGGGATTGACAGAGATATTGAGGACTAATTGGAAGCATTATTGGGCATACTGTCCCCAGAGCTCAGGGAAGGTAGAGAAAATAAACAAAACCCTATGAGAGATCTTACCTAAATTGACCTTGGAGACTGGCTCAGGCTGGGTGGTGCCCCTCCCCTTGTTCCTGTTCTGAGCCCAGAACAGCCCCTCCCATTTTAACCTGACCCCTTTTGAGATCCTCTTTGGTACCCCAAATCCTTTGTTATCCCCTGGGCCCTCCCAGGAGGTGTCCCACAACATGAGATTTGACCCAAACTGTCTGCCTTAAATGCTCCAGGGATGCCAGAGACTCCTCACTGCTTCCAGACTGGTGACTGGATCTATGTAAGGAGGCTTCGGGGACAGATGCTAGAACCCTGATGGACAAGACCCTTCCTGGTGCTGCTAACCACTCCCACAGGCTTCAGGGTGGACGGTATTGTGGCCTGGGTGTATGCTTCCCATGTGAAACCTGCTGATGCCCCACTCTCCAGAGACCCCCACTGGACAGTACATAAGATAGACAATCTATTCAAGCTCAAGATGACTTGATGTTGATCATGACTGCCTGGTGGTACCCTTAGATTCTGGGTCCTTCCCCCATCCTATATGCCCACTTGCCAAACCTGTTATGGCACTCACTGTCTCCTGTCTGTTAGGGTTAGAGATGGCCAGGGCAGCCACTCTGGTCTTATTAGGGGAAAATTTTGACAGCTGAGGATAGAGAAAATAGAAACTTCCATCAGTCACCTTCAAGAATCACTGACTTCATTATCAGAAGTAGTACTGCAGGATAGGGGGGCTATGTGCTGACTTAGCTGAGGAGTGTTGCTCTTATGTAGACCATTCAGGGTTGTTAACCCTTTTAGGACCCCTAATTGTTCTCCAACTATAGTTGACTTTTGGCCCCTACATTTTGAACTGCTTAGTCTCTATTGTTAAGACACACTTAGGTACAGTACAGCTAATGATCTTAAAGCAGAGATACAAAGAACTAGATACAGAAGATCAGGAGTATGAGCTATCAGAATACCAGCAATTGCTTCAGGATTGAAGCATACACCATAAAAAAAAAGGGTGGGGAATGAAAGGGTTAACTCAGAAACTTTGAAAAGGTCATAGAACACTGTCCCCTCCCAGAAGGGCAAGTGTTCCCCCTCCCAGAAGGGAAAGGCTAAATTACATTCCTCAGACCACAAGGTGGTCCCTGCGGTTAGGAAAGGCCCAGAGTCCTTTGGCCAACACCTACCTCATCCCCTAACAACCAATTAGTTTAAAGGTAACACTGTTCTGCCAATCACATTGTGCCTAATGGCAGCTGCCCTGAGGACTGTATAAAGGCCTGCACAGCCCAGAGTGCCTGTCATTCTGTCTCCATGTGCAGAACGGCCCCAGCATACTGTATAAAAATAAAAATCCTCTTGCTTTTTGCATCAATTCCCATCTCCGGATCATCCACTCAGGGGGTCTCTCTGGTAAGTTAAGACTCCCTTGAGTCTTACAGAAGGATGGAAGAGAGGACAGGTTGGAGTGGATTAGCCAAAGTAAAGATGTATTATAAAGTGTTAATGGAAATCCTCCAAAAGCTAATTAGAAATATAAAGTTTCAATGAAGAGACTGCCTGGGTGTACAGTGATGTTCCCAGAAGACATGGTTACTAAACAAAAATCTTAGTGCCAGGATTGGGATACCTTCTTGACAAGTTAATCCTCAGGGAGATTCCCTAGGCCCCAGAACAATACAAGTTCTTGACATTGTTCTTTCCTGTTTGTCTTTATAAGGGCCTTACTAGGTAGCTCCTTCTGGCCTGGAGCTCACTATGTAGACCATGGTGACCTTAAGTTCCCAGAAATCCTCTCATCTCTGTCTCTGGAGTGCTGGGATTAGCGGCATGTACCACCATGTCTTTTCCATTGTCTTGAATGGATAGTGTGATGGCTATGTTTGGTTGTCACCTTGACTACATCAGGAATTAACTAAGACATTTAAAAATGGAGCTTATACCTGTGAGGGATATTTTTTCTTGATCTGAAGTATGTAGATCCACTTTTAATCCAGATCTTTAAGGTAAGAAGACACATGCCTTTAATCAGGATCTGGAATCAGAAAGACACACCTTTAGTCTGGCCCACACCTTCACTAGACACCTATGTAAGGACAAGGAAGATAGATGGAAGGACTAGGAAGATATATAAGTCATTCCATAAATTCTGTTACCCTAGAGACTCCTGACTAATACAGTCACCATAACTCAAAGGTAAGACCCTATTGCTGAAGACACAAAACACTTTGGTTTCAGGATATAAAAATCAAACTGAAATCAATCAGGAAACTTCTTCCTTTCTGGAGAGATGTTATAGTGCTGGAAAATGCTATGCAGGTTTCACAGGAAAGAAAAGGCATCAATATATTACCCAGTATTGGACCTTAGATACCACAATACCAACCTACCAAGCAAAATATGCCCACAGGTGCATGGTGAAATGAAGGTATGGGGATAACCAAGCTCTTTCTGCTTAGATCTGAGGTCCGCTTCACAGGAGGAGAATTCCTGCCTAGTACTGTAAATCTGGTCAAAAGCTCACAATCCAAGAGTTCAGCACCCCTCCCCGCTGCGGGGGACTACAAATGTAATTTTATTAAATAGAAATGCTGTCAAACTGCACTCTTAACATTAGTGCTTTAACAACAGATTAGTGCTGTTTTTATCCTTGGTCAGTGGTTAGTACAGAGACTCATAACTAGTTAAACACTGAGAAGAGCTGGCTGTTGAGTGCTCAGCTCCTCTATCTGGTTGCTCACAAATATCTGTAATGCTAGCTCAAAGGAATTCAAACATTCCCTCTTCCAATTTCCATGGACATCTGTACACACACACACCTATACACACACACACACACACACACACACACATACACACATACACACATACACATACACACACACACACAAACACACGCACATACCCACATATACACGCACACATCCATGTACATACACACATACATAACTATGATAAAATAAATATTAAGAATAGTAAATGTAACTTTAAAAGAGACATAATGGGAGTTTATTTTAGATATTCTAAATATAAGCTATGTTTAGATATAAGAACTTTTAACACTGACTCTGGCTTAGTGTCTATTTAAAGTAAGAGATGTTAATACAGAAAAAGGTAGCAGATAAAGATTTGAAAGCAAAGAAAAGCACTGAGCATCTATCTATCATAATACCAGTGTCACTCAAGTAAATTAATTCAGAAGGCTTGAAATGCTGGCTTTAGGAATAAAGAGAAAGAAAACACAGAGATGCTTTAGAATGTGAGACTCTGTACATGAGCCTATCCCGGTGAGAGGAAAGAGGAGCCTTTGGGACAGGGTTCACGTGCTTCTAAGCCTTGGTGAATGTGATTTATCTTCTGGCACCTGCTGATGACCGCTGGGGCAATCTCACGGTGGACAGTGACAGGTCTTCCAGTCCATCCAGGGAAGAAATGACGCTGTGACAAAGAAGGTAAACAAAAGAGGAGAAAGAACAGAAGTCATCCATATAGACACAGAGAGCACAGAAGTTATACCCATGTTCCTGGATTGAGAGAAGGGGAACTGGGCTCGACGGTTGGCTCAGCTGTTAAAGGCTAGACCCACAATTAAAACTAAGTGAGAAGGGGAACTGAGTGTGTCTGCTTCTCTGTCCTTGTTACTTTCAGTCAAACTCTGTATCTAGATTCACTACAAATACTGACAGTCCCAGGAAAAGAAGATAACAAGATCCCACACGCTAAATATTAAGAAGTTGTAATCCAAAAAAAAGAAGAAGAATTTGTAATCCCTGAATACTTCTCTAAGTATTGTCTCAGCATTTTTCATTTGTAAATAATGCAAACTGATAAGTGCTGTACCCTGACTCCCATGCTTTCCGATCACTTAGCACCCCACGGTTGCATTTGGAATAATCAAACTCTCTGTTTCATGTTGGAATGCAGTGGCAGTAGGGAGATGCCCATCCATGAACATTTTGTCCTGAATGAGGCCTGAAGTACTTTATGTGAGCGATCAGGATGTTTGAGCCTGCCACCCTGAACTCTGTCCATGCCACACAGACAACAGATCTTCAGTTACTCTAAGGCTGGAGGCTCCACACCAGTGATGCCATCTTCTCCAAATGTCAGATATGGAGACAAAGGCTAAAGAAACCCTATAAATCACATCAGGATATTTGAAGAAGATATGGAGGTCCCTGAATCCCAGATGCCACAGTCAAAAGGAATGCCTGTGGATTCCAGGTTCCACAGAGAAGTGTGTCTTGGGATCCAAATCAGAAGCTTTATGTTATTAGTCCCAGGGCAGGGCTCTTCCTTCCTACTGTGTCCTGGTACCCACTTGTAATTGTTTGCATATGCTTGGCCCAGGAAGTGGCCCTATTAGGAGGTGTGGCCTTGTTGAAGTACATGTGTAACTGGGGGTGTGGGCTTAAATCCTTAAGACTGCCTGGATGTCAGTCTTCCACTAGCAGCTTTCAGATGAAGATGTAGAACTCTCAGCCCTGCCTGTACCATGCCTGCCTGGAAACTGCTATGCTCCCACCTTGATGATAGTGGACTGAACCTCTGAACCTATAAGCCAGCCCCAATTAAATGTTGTCTTTTATAAGACTTGCATTGGTCATGGTGACTGTTCACAGCAGTAAAACCTTAACTAAGACACCACTCAAGGTCCTAATCATGCAGAACACAAAGAAAATGTTTGTCAGATAACCTTGGAAGGTAGGAGCTGATGTGCTGAGATCCCACATGAACTGTCATAAATGTGCAACATCATTGACTCTGGAAGCTTGTTCTAAAAAGCACATTTGTGAAATCCAATTCCTGGCATTCTGTAAGTCACCTAATAAAGTTGCTTGTTAATTGTCTTTAAAATTTTGGTAGAGCATTTCAGGTCAAGAATCGATCAGTCTTGCCTTATTTTCAACCATGATGGCTGACTTTCTTTCCCTTGGCTCCTTTCGAAACCTTTGGACTTGCTTAGTCATTGGGTTAATGTAAAATTAATTGCAACCACACCTTTGGGTTGCTTTAGTAATATGCAGCTTGCCATTTCTAGACACTTTCAGGTTATAATTATGCAAAACACATTGAGAAACAGTAGGACATTTTTATTCTCCCCAGGGACTTATTCTTTAAGCTGTTTAGAACAGAATTTTGGCCTGTGTGTCAAGATTCCTGTCAGCCTTTGGGCAGCTGATGTGGCCTGGCTCAGCCATGACTCCATGCCATTAAAATCTTGCTGCTTTCAAATGTGCCCTGAAGTTAAAGGCGTTGTGGAGCTTTGCAAAAGCAGTTTTGCTTTAAATGTATCTGCCAATACGTGTGCTTGGGGTCATTTTAAATTACTAATATAAAGCATCTTGCTACTTCTTCCAATTTGGCAGTTTTCTTGTTCATCCCAAACTTCTGACATTCCTTCAATATATGTCTAATTTTTCAACCATGAAACATTTACACATCTCCTATGTTTAGGTTCTTTTGTGCAGCTGTGACCAAATGCTTTCGAGAACACCTTAAAGGAAGAACTATTCGTACTCAGGATTTCAAAATTCAGTCCAAGGTCACTTGGTTTCATGTGCTTGAGTCACATCTCACTGGTAGAAGCAATGGAGTCCGTAACTGCTAACTCATGGCGAGCAGGAAGAGAAGAGAGGGAAACAGGAAGGAGCCAGGGATAAGATAATTCCCAGGATCTTCTACCAGTGACCTACTTTCTTCCACAATAAAGTTTTACCTCCCCAAATAGCATCATCACTATGGGGGCATTTTCTACTCAAACCTGAACAGCTCTTACGTTGCAGACATGGTGCCCACCTCCGTGACGCCTTCCTTCCTTGATTACTCTAACTCATTATGAGCTGTCCCTCTTAGTCTTTGGAACTTGCAATGAATTTCATTCTATGGTTTATTTGCCTTTGGCGACTTGCTGTTTTACTTCCCTACTCATATATGAACATCTAATTTTTCCAACAAAGTTATAGATCTCTAAAAGCTGGAGGAGATATCCTGGCTGTGCAGGAGGCTGCTGTGGGACCAGGATGTAGGAATCTGAGGCTTGCCTGACCAGTATACTCAGGTCCCATCTCTAAAGTCTTGAAGGAAAACATCACTTATTATACATCTTTGTTCTCACTCCACCTACTGAAATACATATACCATCTATATAAAATCTACTGACTGATTGTGACTAATAAATATCATGCACTGAGCACAATGGTTAGGAACACAGTGTGTGGGATCAGACGGGTCATAATCTCTTCAGAAAGGCCTGAGATCCTGAGCTATAGACTTAACTGTTTCTCTACCCTTAGTATTCAGATCAGAGAAGATGGTCCTTATGGAACTATTTGAGAACTGAGAAAATCCTGAAGAAAAAAAAACTAAACTAAAATTCATGAGAATGTTAGAAAAAATGATAAATTCTTGTGTGTGTATTGACTTAACTAATTCACTCCTACAAGGGAAAAATGTTATTGTATGTGCTTTATAATACAGTTAAACTGAGATTGAGAAAATTAAGTATTTACTCTAAGGTCACAGAACAGGATTTACCCTCAGACAATTTGACTTCAGAGTCTGGCTGCTTAACATACAGGACACTAAGTGCTAAAGAAAATAGTTTCAGAAACTAGTGCTATTGTCCCCTTCAGCTTGCCCAGTGACCACATCAGGAGGTAGGTGGTGAAGGAACTAGTCCTCTGGGGTGGAATTGGTATCCGGATTTGTTGGGATATGTGAATGACCTTGGTTGGAGCATTCCCATTACTCAGTGACATATTCAAGTGAACCTGGACTGGTGAAGAGCAGGGTGCAAGGAACAAGGGTGACCTGAGGGTTTTTATCGTCCCTGTCAACTTGACCGGTTTAGAATCACCATGGAATGCTGTTTCTGAGTATGTCTGCAAGGGTGTTTATAGAAAGGTTTAAACTAGGGAGACTGAAGGTGGTAGGGTCCTGAACTGAAGGAAGGAAATGGGCTGAGCACCTTCCCGACTGTAGCTATGTGGCCAGCTGCCTCCGACTGCTGCTCCTGGGCCTTCCTCACTGAAATTGGCCACACCTTTGAACTCTGAGCCCAAACAAGTGCTTCATTCCTTCTGGTGCTGTTGTCAAGTGTTTAAACACATATATAAGAACAGTAAGTAATATAAGTGAGGGACAGAACAGTATGACACCTGGTTCTACACCGAATTCTACAAACAGCTTACTGAGCAGCTGTGCCCATGAAGGCCTCTGGGACACAGAAGTCCATATGGCCTGACTGGAGGTATGATGACTAGATGTAACAGAATGAGCTTGACTGGGTTTCACTCCAAGCTACAAAGAGTGCCACCCTGTTTAAGTATCCCTAATGGCTGATATGGCCTCCCAGATGCCAAATTCTACATACTTACTAGTGGCCCTGATGTCAGTGGTACTAAGGAAGAACCCCAAAATGACTTCCTGGCAGGGAAAAAGTGGGAAAACTAGAAAGCCCAGAGGACTTGGAAGATGCTTCTCATTGAACTTCAGTTCTGCTTGGAATAGATGTGTGTGAGGAAGTGGAACCCGGTTTACTGTCATGGATTAATGCTTCTCCCTTCTCCCCCAAGTCATTTGTCAATGTTCCAACTCCTAGTATCTCAGGATTGAGAGATACAGTCTTGGCAAACCTTAGATTATAGTGAGGCTGTTCAGGTTGGGCCTGATCCAGTAGTGATATTTATCTCCAAGTTTGGGTACCTGATGTGAGGCAATGGATGATGACAGTGGGGCTTTGTGGCATAGGCTGTCATCTCATGGCAACCAGTAAGAAAGCTCAAGGAAGAGTTTGGGAATGAGGTGTGTCCTTTAAGGTGAAAAGTGGGAAAACTAGAAAGCCCAGAGGACTTGGAAGATGCTTCTCACTGAACTTCAGTTTTACTTGGAACAGATGTGTGTGAGGAAGTGGAACACTGCAGTGACCTGTCTCCTTCAACTAAGCTATACCTCCTAAAGGTTTCATAGTCTCCCAAAAACAGCACAATCAGATGATTTCTTAAAAAATACTTTTAAATATTCCTAAAGAACTTCTGCCTCATATTATAAAATGATATGAAAGAAAGGTTTAGTGGAGCCTATGGAAAGAAATAGTTTCGGGCTGCCCACCTCCTGGACATGTGCATACAGAGTAAAGAGCAAAGGTGTGAGGCAGCAAGAGGATGCAGGGTTCTCTGTCCCCAAAACCTCAAAGACCAGGTTCTTACTATTGTGTACCACAGGGTCTTATCAACTTGATAGAGATTTTTCTTTCAAGCTGTACTTTTTGTGCCCAGTGAACAAATGAACATCCAAATGAATTCAATCTTGTAATGAGAATAAAAATACTCCTTGCCTTTCAATGACCTAGGCTCATCAATGTAGTTCAATGCTTTCCTTGTTTACTTTGTATTTCAATTAACCATCTCAGATAGTCCTCTAAAGGCAAGGTTTTGTTACCCTTTACTATAGTACATATAAAAAATATGTTACTGAGTGATTTTGGTTTTAATAAAGTACTACAAGATAAAGGGAAATGTTCCTCCACTCTTCTGTGGCTTAGCATAACTACAAATGTTATACAATTTGGGGGCTGGGGAGATCACTCAATGTTTAAGAGCACTGGGTGATCTTCCAGAGGACTATATGGATTCTATTCTCAGCACCCATATGGCAACTCACAGCTATCTGTAACCTCAGTTTCAGGGAATCTGGCACCCTCTTCTGGCTTCCACAGGCACTTCATGCAAGTGGTACACATACATGCAGGCAAAACACTCATACACATAATTTTTAAAAATTAAAACTTGAGGAGGGCACAACATCTATCCCAACACTGGGAATAACTGGGATCAGCAAAACCTAGGCATGCAGGAACTCTGTCAGACCAGTGGCTTGGGATCCTTCTGGTCTGTCTGGGCCAATGCCCTGAGAAGATCTTGGGTGTAAACTCTGCAGCCAGTCCCACAACATCCAGGGGAAGTCCCACTCCTCTTTTACACATCCAGGATCCCAGGATCCTGGGATCCTAGGATCCTAGGAGCTTGGTCACATCAGGATCTCAGGGTCCCAGAGGCAGCTTGACTCCCAGGAGTTCAGACACACCCAGGATCTCAGGATCACAGAATTCCAGAATCACAGGATCATAGAGACAGCTTGACTCTGAAGAGTTCTGACACAACCAGGGTAACAGGAAGGACAGGCTCCAGTCAGATATAGTGAGGACAGGAAGCACTACAGATAACCAGGTGGCAGGAGGCAAATGTAAGAACATAAGCAACAGAAACCAAGGTTACTTGGCACCATCAGAACCCATTTCTTCCACCACAACAAGTCCTGGATACACCATCACACTGGAAAATGAAGATTCAGATCTAAAATCACTTCTCATGATGATGATAGAGGACTTTAAGGACATAACTCCCTTAAAGGAATACAGGAGAACTCAGGTAAACAGCGAGAAGCCCTTAAAGAGGAAACACAAAACTCCCTTAAAGAATTACAGAAAAACACAACCAAACAGGTGAAGGAAATGAGCAAAACCATCCAGGATCTAAAAATGGAACTAGAGACAATAAAGAAATCACAAAGTGAGAAAACCTTGGAGCTAGAAAAGATAGGAAAGAATTCAGGAGTCATCAGCAACAGAATACAAGAGATAGAAGAGAGAATCTCAGGTGCAGAGGATACCATAGAAAACATTGATGCAACAGTCAAACAAATGGAAGAAGAGACCCCTGGTCCTGGAAAGACTGGATGTAGTGGAATGCCAAGACAGAGAAGTGAGAGGGGGTTGAATGGGGAAAAGAGGGAGGGAAGGGGGCTTATGGGACTTTCGGGGAGGGAGGAAACGGGAAAGGGGAAATGATTTTGAATGTAAATTAAAAAAAACTTAGAAAATAAAAAAAAAAGTCAAACAAAAAGCAAAAAGCTCCTAACCCAAAACATCCAGGAAATCCAAGACACAATGAGAAGACCAAACCTAAGGACAATAGGTATAGAACAGAGTGAAGATTCCCAACTTCAAGGTCTAGTAAATTTCTTCAACAAAATTATAGAAGAAAACTTCCCTAACCTAAACAAAGAGATGCCCATGAACATATAAGAAGCCTTCAGAACTCTGAAATAGACTGAACCAGAAAAGAAATTCCTCCTGTCACATAATAATCAAAACACCAAATGCACTAAACAAATAAAGAATATTATAAGCGGTAAGGGAAAAAGGTCAAGTAACATATAAAGGCAGGTCTATCAGAATTACACCAGACTTCTCACCAGAGACTATGAAAGCTAGAAGATCCTTGGCAGATGTCATATGGACCCTAAGAGAACACAAATGCCAGTCCAGGCTACTATACCCAGCAAAACTCTCAATTACCATAGATGGAGAAAACAAGATTTTCCATTACAAAACCAAATTTACACAGTATCTTTCCACAAATCCAGCCCTATAAAGAATGATAGATGGAAAACGCCAATACAAGGAAGGAAACTACACCCTAGAAAAAGCAAGAAAGTAATCTTTCAACAAACCCACACAAACATAATTCCTCTTCTAACAACAAAAATAACAGGAGGCAACAATATCTTTTCCTTAATATCTCTTAATATGAAAATTAATATTACCAACATATCCTAATCAATTGAAATGCAAAAATATGAGGAATTAGAAATTTGTTGGCTGTCACCCATTGGTGTCTCTAATTTGGTAATTGGAGAATTATGTCCAATATTCTATAATCCATATACACTTTCTGCTTGTTTGTATGTGACAGTGTCTTGCTACATACCACATAATGGTCTTGAAATCATGTTTCTCCTATCTCAGCCTCTCTATAAGTAGGATTGTTTATTTGATGGTTTTACACTATACTATGGTTTTCAGAACAGCTTACATATTTCAAAATTATTTATACAGCCAAAAGAAATGTAGACAATTAATTTGGGAAGTGGCTTGTAAGAGAACAACAAAGAATGAGACAATGTTTTGCTTGATATTTACAATTATTGTATCAATTTTGAAGAAGATGACCTTAAAAGTTACTCTTTTTCTGAGACGAATGCTTTTCAAATTCATCACAGCCCATGAACCAGAATCTTACCCTTACCTAATGTCTGTGCCACCCTCCAAGCAGAACCATTGTTCATTGAAACAGTTGATGAATGACTTTATGGATAGACTATCTTAATACACACACAATTTCTTAAATGAATGTAACCTGTTCCCTGTGGGCTGAGAATGATGACAATCACTCAAGTCAAATAGCTTTGACCATAGCAGGAAATCTGTATCCAAATAATTGTGCCTACAATTCATTCCTTGTCGCAGCAGAACTGTCAACTCTTAGCTTAGCTACTATGGAGGTAAAATCCTTTGGTGATGTGAGGGACATTGAAGTACAGCCTTATTACAATGAACTCCAATGTCTAAAAATTGCTCTTATTTTGGGTTTCTACCACAGTAAGAGCCAAGATTTTAAGCTCTACTAAAACCAAAATAAACAAACAAAAAGACTATCTTTTGATGTTCATTTAATAACATGTCCATTATTTTTATGACTGGGATAAAAATATATATTGTGTTGAATATAATAAAAAATAAAAATAAAAAAAGGAGAAGTACTTAGAAAGGAAAGAAATTAAAACTTTATATTGTACAAGTTTATAATGTAATATATAATAATTATGTTATTATACAATATGTAATATTATAACTAGCATGGTAGCTAATATTTTATAACATAAGATACTATAATTAGTATGATCACTTTTTATTAGATATTGTTAATTAATTTGAAGAATTTAAGCTGTACAAAATTACTTTGTGTTGATATCCCCCCTCATGGTTTTTTGGAGACAAAGAGGCTTTCAGTAAATGAGTGATTTTATTTTATTATTTTACAACTGTATTACTTTATTATATTATTGTATTATATATATTTCCTTATATATTATAATATATTATTAATATTTTGAAATTATAATATAATTACATAATTTCCTTCTTTCCTCTTCTCCCTCCAGCCCCTCCCAGGTAACACTGGCCCCTACTGTCACACAAATTTATGGCCTCTTTTTCTTTAATATATGTCTGATTTGTATATATTATTTAATATATGTATATATAAATGTATATACATTTCTTTTTTTATTATTTATTTTATTTTATTTTTTTAATTTACATTCCAAATCACTTCCCCTTTCCCGTTTCCTCCCTCCCCGAAAGTCCCATAAGCCCCCTTCCCTCCCTCTTTTCTCCATTCAACCCCCTCTCGTTACTCTGTCCTGGCGTTCCCCTACATCCAGTCTTTCCAGGACCAGGGGTCTCTCCTTCCATCTTCTTAGAAATCTATTGATATGCGGATTGTGTCTAGGGTATTCCGAGATTCTGGGTCAATATCCCCTTATCAGTGACTGCATACTATGTGTGTTCTTTTGTGATTGGGTTACCTCACTAAGGATGATATTTTCAAGATCTGACCATTTGCCTAGGAATTTCGTGAATTCATTGTTTTTAATTGCAGAGTAGTATTCCATTGTGTAGATATACCACATCTTCTGAATCCATTCCTCCGTTGAGGGACATCTGGGTTCTTTCCAGCTTCTGGCTATTATAAATAAGGCTGCTATGAACATAGTGGAGCATGTGTCCTTATTGCATGCAGGTAAAGTCTCTGGGTATATGCCCAGGAGTGGTATAGCCGGATCCTCCGGGAGTGTCATGCCCAGTTTTCTGAGGAACCGCCAGACTGCTTTCCAGAGTGGTTGTACCAGCCTGCAATTCCACCAGCAGTGGAGGAGTGTTCCTCTTTCTCCACATCCTCGCCAACAACTGCTGTCTCCTGTTTTTTTGATCTTAGCCATCCTGACTGGTGTGAGATGGAATCTCAGGGTTGTTTTGATTTGCATTTCCCTAATGACTAAGGATGATGAACATCTCTTTAGGTGCTTCTCAGCCATTAGATATTCTTCAGGTGAGAACTCTTTGTTTAGCTCTGTACCCCATTTTTTAATAGGGTTACTTGCCTCTCTGGAGTTTAACTTCTTGAGTTCTTTGTATATATTGGATATTAGCCCTCTGTCGGATATAAGGTTGGTAAAGATCATTTCCCAGTTAGTTGGTTGCCGCTTTGTCTTTTTGACAGTGTCTTTTGCCTTGCAAAAACTTTGTAATTTAATGAGGTCCCATTTGTCTATTCTTGATCTTAGAGCATAACAGATACCAAGTACCAAAACCTGAAGAAGATACCAAGTATAACCCCTGAAGAAATAGAAGTTGTCATTGGAAGTCTTCCAACCAAAAAAAGCACAGGTCCAGATGGTTTTACTGCAGAATTCTATCAGACCTTCAAAGAAGACCTAACACCAATACTCTTCAAACTGTTCCACAAAATAGAAACAGAAGGAACACTACCCAACTCGTTCTATGAAGCCACAATTACACTAATACCAAAAGCACACAAAGATCCGACAAAGAAAGAGAATCTCAGGCCAATCTCTCTTATGAATATCGATGCAAAAATACTCAATAAAATTCTTGCCAACCGAATCCAAGAACACATCAAAACGATCATTCACCACAATCAAGTAGGCTTCATCCCAGGGATGCAGGGATGGTTCAATATAAGGAAATCCATCAACGTAATCCACTACATAAACAATCTCAAAGAAAAAAACCACATGGTCATCTCATTAGATGCTGAGAAAGCATTTGACAAAATTCAGCATCCTTTCATGCTAACGGTATATACATTTCTAAATATATAAATACCACCTGCTCAGTTGGCATAATATTACTTCCATGTAAATGATTACAGGGCTGCCAGTTGTCCTGTTCTTATCTAAAACTATTTCCCCAACTCTTAACATTTCTTAGTTTTCCGTATCTTTGTCTAGGCAATCTTAGAAAAACCTAGTCCTCCTTCTTCTAGTTTCCCTCCTTCTTCATTAGCGTGTCTATTGGTGGTGTCTTTATTCAGGTCCTGTTTAGGTAGCCATGTTGGTGGAACTTCACAGTTGTGCTTCTCTGACATTCCTAGGAGACTCAAGCTCACAGAAAACTCCCTGATCCTCCGGCTCTCATAGTCTTTCTACCTCCTTCCCCGGTAATGCTCCCTGTGTCTTTGTTTGCAGGAGTTGGCTGTAAATGTATCTGTTGGGACTGTACTTCCAACAATTCATTTTCTGAAAGGTCTCTCTGTCTGTTGCCAAGGGAAGTTTCCTTGATGAGGTGTGAGGACTCTACTTGTCTGTGTGTGCAAGGATAAATTTTTAGAATGTGGTAAGGGACTGTTCTGGGTTAGTAATGTAGCATTTGTAAGTACTTCTCTGAGATTCATGGTTTCTCTGGCCCCGGTAGTCAGTTCCCAGTATCACTCATGACTTCTCTTTTGTTGAGCAGGCCTTAATTAAGTCTGATCAGGGTTACTCCCAAGGTATTTGTACCACTAATGCACCTTTATAGTTATCATAACATGCTGGTCATTGTTGCGGTTCAGCGGCACCATTGCTGGGTGGAATTACTGGTTACTTCCTTCCTTTCAAAGATTGCATAGCACCTTCTGGTATCTTGGTAGGCAGTCCTTAAGAAGGAGGATTTCAGGTCAGATCCAGCTCAAATACTCTGGATCCTAAAACTGAAGTGCATGGCATCTTTAGCAAAATGGACTTAACTTCCAAGACAATCAAGAACAATAGCTATAACCTATCATGGTTTTGGAGTCTCTTGGACAATGCTGACATGAGATGTTTTCTCATCTCTGATGTTAAAGGTTTTGTTAGGTAGTCTGTGGCTCTTTTGTAGAGCATTGTCAGCCTAGATGGAAAATTTTCATTTATATTATTTTTTTAAGATTTAGGGATTGGTTTTTAATTCTGTGTATATGAGGGGAGTGTACATAGGTGTGTGGCCCACAGAAGCCAGATTTCCTCTGGAGCTGGAGCTACAGGCCTTTGTGAGCCACCTCTCATGGATACTGGGAACTGAACTCAGGTCCTATGCAAAAACAGTATGCATGTCCCCTTAAGCAATGACCCATCTCTCAAGTCCCTGTTACCTTATTATATTTCATTAGGCTGCTTCGCCATGTCAGAGGCCGAATGAGTCCAGTGCTTTGTCCACGCAAAGCGAGAGCTCAGTTTCTGAGCTCTGCCCTCTGCCTGGCTCGTTTTCCTCAGTGTTGGGACTGAGCCCTTTCCATAAAAACTTTTCCATTTTCTTTGCAACAGACTCATCAAGTCCTTCATCTGAAGACATCTAAGAGGGCTTTCAATTACAATGTATGTTTCTATTGAATTTGCAGATGGAAGGTGCCTGTATCCTACTCTCTGGTGTCATAAACACAGCATGAACAAGCCCATGCTGATTAGAGGTTTTTCAGCATTAACCAGGAGCCTCAGCTGTAAACTTCAGCAAATAACAGAAGACATGATTCTCTGGCACGGCCAGTCTTTTCATGTCACAGAGTTGAAGTTATTTCTCCTTACGTGACAACCAAGCCAAATGCAGGCTATAATCAAGGGGGCAGGCTATGATTAAATCTGCAAAGCACTGTCTTCAACTCCCTACCAACTCTATAGAGGTAGAAACAGAAATATGGCAAGACATCTTTTTCTAAAGAGAAGAAAATTTCTAATTGAGAGTATCTGATGTTGCTAATTATTTGGTGATTAGGAATCAGATTGTTGGGCATAGCCATACTCTTCCCTGAATTATTGTCATTGCTTTTGCAACACAAAGACCCAGGTTCTGAAAATCTGGTCTTTATTATGTGCTGGGGACCACTCTCTTCATTGGTCCATTTAGCAATAACCCACAGAGGTCCTTCCTGTCAACCTGACAGGGAGCATGCTTGCAAAAACCTGTGGATTCCACGATTATTTCAGTGAGAAACTGAAGAAATCCTACCAAAAGAAGGAAAGGAAGATTTTGTTTTTGTTTTTCTTCCCATAATAGGGAAGAAAAATAGAAAAAAAATCAACACAACTGAAATCTACCTTTGGAATTCTGAGGTTCTTGAAAGTCAATGTTACTATTTTCTTTGTGTAACTCCCCAAGCTTGGCAACATTGTTCTCTTGGTTTACAGGAGTTCTCAAGGCCAGTGGCAGGGATTGAGCAGGGGTCAGCGGCCTTCAGAAGCCTAGTACTTCAGCTATACGGCATGCCATTATATCAGTGAGGAAACACACAAAGCACTCAGGCCATTCTGGGGAAATTTGACTGTTCTGTGTGACTACAGATTCAAAATACTAAGCCATGACTCTCATTATCAATCCTAAGAAGGCAAGAGTGGTTATTGTCTGCCTGACATGATGCTCCCTTTGTGGAAACTTTTATAGATTAGTTAATAAATGGACAACACCTAGAGAACATTCCTGCTCAAAAGGAGATTCACCCCAAATTCATCCCACCCCTAGGAAGAATGGGAAATCAGTACAATCAAGGCTATCAGCAGATTAACTGATTCCAAAACCTGAAATCATATTAGGTGCTGTAAATGAGGCTCAGTCCACCACTCAGAAACTTCCTATCTGAGCGAGACTTATCACTCCATCCCTTTCTGAGAAGGATAACTGACAGTCCTCAGAGCTGGCCTACTCAAATTCACACTCCTGCCCCTGCAGGCAGCATCCAGTGATAGGTCCACAAGCCCACATCTCTTCCTTCCTTCCTGTGGAGTCCTGTCATGCCTGGTTTTCATATGGCTTTTCTGGTTGGTTTACTTTCTTCCCTCGACTCATACATGTTCTCATCTCGAGAACACTCCCAAAGGCATGATTTGAATACTGATTTCCTTCTCAGAGTCTGTTTTCCAGTAAACCTGAATTGTGATATCCGGTTTGTCCTTTTCTGTAGGTTCTATGTACTGCTGCGTTCTTGTGTCGGAATTAGCCAAAGGAGAGCGCGCTGATTATATAGTGCCAAGTGTGAGTGCATGTGTGTGTGTGTGTGTGTGTGTGTATACTCGTGCACGTGTTTGTGCCTATATATGTGTGACTGTGTGTGCATATGTATGCACCTATGTGTGTTTATGCCTCTATGTGTGTGTGCTTGTGTGTGTGTTTATTTGCACCTGTGTGCATGTGTGTGTTTCCTTCATGAAATTTCTAGAGTCTACCTATTTAATAGTCCACATCTCACAGATAGACAATAGGACTTCACAAATAGTAACTGAATGTGGAAATTTCCAAGTTGGGATAGAACAACTGCATGCAGAGAATGCACAGTTTTCACATTGGGTGGTCAGTATCTTATTTGGGGCTAGAGGGCAACCTCAGAGAATGATAACTGATTTAAGGTAGCAGAGGCCTAGCATTATACACAGGCACTATGTTCAACACTATCAAGTGCACTGCTACATTTAACACTGTTGAGTGCATATATGTAGTGCTCCTTTAGATATCAGGGAACTGACTTTACAACTCAGAAAGGTAGAAGTTCTTGTTGATTTTGAAATTCCTTATTTCAAGACATTTTTGAAAAAATGCCTTAGCATTTTTTTCTTTATTATTCTTAATATAGATACTTATATATTTTGTTCTTTTGAGAAAGGAACTTACTAGGTCCAGTTTTATGTAGTCCAGGCTGACCTTGAGAACAAGATCCTTCTGTGTCAGCCTCCCTTCTTGCTGGGCTGATAGTGTGTCTCCACGCAGCAGACCTTGCAGGATATTTTGAGGCTTTTAGGTATTTTGTGTGTTTGTAGTGAAAACCGAACATAGGACCTTACAGGAGTCACACAAGTGCTTTATGCTGCCATGCCCCTTTTAAATGTTTATTTTTAAAACAGAATATCTTTAATCTATTCTTGGACAGTTTAATATATATAAACAATATATCTTGACCACATGTACCCTTATCACCTCCCAAAATGTTGTATCCAGTCTTTCTGCATTTCCCAGGTTGGCTCTAAACTTACTATGTAGCCCAGGCAGACCCCAAACAACCATTCTCCTGCCTCAGCTTCCTAAGTAACTGGGATTCCAGGCATGTGTCACTATGCCTAACCTCTTTTTTTTTTTAAGATTTATTTATTTGTTATACATAAGTACACTGTAGCTGTCTTCAGACACTCCAGAAGAGGGCATCAGATCTCATTATGGATGGTTGTGAGCCACCATGTGGTTGCTAGGATTTGAACTCAGGATCTCCGGAAGAGCAGTCAGTGCTCTTAACTGCTGAGCCATCTCTCCAACCCTATGCCTAACCTCTTTTAGTTCTCATTAGAACTGGCTGATTAGGTCTACTAGAAAATAATGTAACTGTCAAACAAACAGATTTAGAGATAATGCGAGCATACTGCCCTGGTTCTAGAGATGCTCAGATCCCGACCTCATGGCTATAGCATTACTGGCATTGCTCAATAATTTGTGTGTTCCCAGAGCTTGCATTACCATGGTCAATTCTGAACCCAACCTCTTGAAACAAAGTTTTAAAAATTTTCCAGGAATCCATGCCCTTGTAATTCTGAGTGAAAATATCACTGTTAGCATGCATGTTTCTGGAATTTAGTTTCATGTTTTCTATACAACTGTAACAATGAGACAGGAAAAAGAGAAACTAGGAGTTTGGCCAAACTGTAGATAAACCTGTTTTGTGGGGACCCATGTGTTTTCTTACATCATTGGAGGGAAATTAAGGTTAGATTGTAGAACTCAGTACCTGGTCACACTCCTGTTTGCTATGTGTTGATTTTGAGGTGAGGGGTGTTACCTTATCTTATTCTGTACCTTGCCAGTGCACTGTAGAGCTTAGTACTCCTTCTTTCCTCCTCCCCAACCCCTCTCTATTCCTCCACACACACCCATGTATGCTCCCCCCTCTCCCTCCCTTCCTCCTCCCTTCCATTTCTTCCTCCTTGCTTCCCCCCCCCCCCAATCTCTCTCTGTGTCCCTGGTCTCTTCCTCTCACCATTTTTCTCTCCCTGGCCCCACACATTGCTGACTATAGTGTTTTCTGGAGGCGAAAATATTTTTTGGTTTACATTCAAAGCAAAACATATCAATACACTATTTTTCATTCTTGTCTTTGAAGAGAAAACTTTTCAATTCTGTTCTTCAGTAATTCAGTTACAGCTCTTGCTACTGCCTCTTCTCTCCTTCCTCCATGTTTTCTTCCTCCTCCTCCTCCTCCTCCACACCAGTCCCCAGGTCTCTTTTGAGACAAGGTCTCACTATGCAGCTCCTACTGGCCTGTAACTGACCAAACTGCCTTAGAACTCAGAGATCCACCTGCCCCTTCAGTGCTGGGATTAAAGGGGCCTGCCACTGCACTCAGATTGCCTAGTCTTTTAAGAGGAGGAGAAAAGGAGGAGGAAGAGGAAGAAGATGAAGAGGGGGAGGAAGGTGATAAAGAAGAAAGGGGGAGGAGAAGAAAATGAGAGGGAAGAGGAGGAAGAATAGAGGAGAAAGAAAGAGGAGGGGGAGGAAGAGTGGAGGAGGAGGAAGAGGAAGAGGAAAAGGAGGAGGAAAAGGAGAAGGAGGAGAAGGGAGAGGATATGAAGGAAGCACCTCATGTTATCATAGGGAATGAGAATGCTCTTTTAGATACTTAGTAGCACAGTCATCTGGACTGCTAGTGAGAAAAACCCATTCAAACAAGTTTGCTTAAGAGACTCTATTGAGCAGGGTAAAATAAGAGCTGGGAGGAGGATACTGTTTCGGGTGTGGGTGGACATGGGATCTTAGTCACCAGATCAGTTTTCCTTCCCTGGGTCTGTTGGCTCCCTTCTCCCTGATCCTAGCTCCCTCTCAGATGACTGTTGCTCATTGTAGCAAGATATTTTCACTAAGTCTCCTGTCTTCCAGCATTCAACACCCGTCGCCAGCCCAAAGGGTGGGCCTAGTACTGTCTTAAGTTTCAGCCCAAGTCTGCTTAAAGCAACACATTGAAGCCTGTCATTGTGACAGGAGAGGGCAGTCCTGAAGTTGGAGAGATGGAGATAGTCTGACTGGAGATACAGCAGCTACAAGGGCCAGAGAAGGGAAAGCTGTGGCTGAGCAATAATGGGCAAAGTGCTGTCTGTGTGTGCTTGACCCATTCCTGGGAGTCTCCACTTTGGGCCTCCAGAAATGTAAAAAGCACTGTGCACAGTGTTTTCTTGATTAAGTTCACAACAAAAAGCCATCCTCCTGCTAGTTTAGAATGGAAAAACTCCCTGCAGTTTCTGGATTTTGATGATAGTGATTGCACGTGTGTGCATGTAAAAATGCATTGAGCTATACTTAGAACTTGTCTAGTTTACCATGTTGTTGTCTGTGTATTGACATATTGATTTGGTTTTATTTTATTTCCTGCAAGATTATTAACAAATATTTGTGTGCTTTTTGAACATTATCTTAGGGTTTTACCGCTGTGAACAGACACCATGACCAAGACAACTCTTATAAGGACTTTTAATTGGGGCAGGCTTACAGGTTCAGAAGTTCAGTCTATTATCATCAAGGCAGGAGCATGGCATCATCCAGGCAGACATGGTGCAGGAGATGCTGAGAGTTCTATATCTTCATCTGAAGGCTGCTAGGAAAAGGCTGGCTCCCACATAGTTAGGCAGAGGGTCTCACTGCCCATCTCCACAGTGACACAATTCCTCCAATAAGGTCACACCTACTCCAACAAGACTACACCTCCTAATAGTGCCACTCCTTGGGTCAAGCATATTCAAACTACCACAAACCTGTTAATAGTAATCAAACCTGGTATCTCTCATTTGCTTCATACCAAAACTTACTTAGTCTGAAGTGAAGATATAGAGGTTGTGTCACTGGGGAAGAAAGCCCAACAGAGATTAGTGTTCAAGTACTACTTGGTATTGCTCTGGATGTATTTGCCTAAGGTCTCTATTGAATATATGCAGTCATGTACCATATAGCAATATTTCTGCTGCTGATGGATCATATATATGGTGAGGGTTCGGTAAGACTATGTTACCTACTGATATCACAGCCATCTTTTTGTAATGAAGTAATGATGTGTCTTAGAATATATCCCCATCTTTAATCCATTTGTATGACTGTATTTTGCCAAATCTTTTGACAGAGAACACATTTAGAAACTGGAAGGACCTGATAGATCATGTCTGGATTAAGGCTTCTAAGGAGTTCCCTAAATTAAGCAGATGAGAGTACTCATGATAAAATAAATAAATAAATAAATCTGTCCTGTGTTTTAAAGTGACACTAATCAAAGCTATTTTCAACAAAACATCCATAATTGACAGCCCTGACAGCTTATTGGGATGGACTTAGAACTGATCCCTGCCACTTCCCTTACCAGCTGTGCGAGTTGTTTGAGTAAGTCATCTTCCGGAGTCTGAGTCTCGGCTCCACAAATATAAATATTGACAGTGAACCCGACTTTCAGGGTACCCCTGAGAAACCCGAAACACCATATGGGAAAGGTCTTTGTGAAATTAGTGTCAACTCCTGTTCTGATTTTCCACCCCTGCCTTTGACCACATTAATCACAACTTCTGAACATACTTAGACAATGGGGTTCTCACTCTATCATTCTCTCTACATTAAGCTATTGCTGAGCATTGATCCACAAACATTTTCCATTTTGCCAGTGTATCAGAACACCTTCCCAAACATTACATTTTTTGTTAATTTATTTATCCACTTTACACACTAATCACTGCCCCCTCCCACCTCTTCTCCCAGTCCCACCCCTGATTCCCTGTCTTCATTTCCTCCTCACCTTTCCTCAGAGAAGTCCCCCATGGGTACCAACCCATACTGACATATCAATCACAGCAGGATGTGCCATATCCTCTCCGACTGAGGCCAGACAAGGCAGTCCAGATAAGAGAAAGGGATGGAAAGGCAGGCAACAGAGTCAGAGACAGCCTCCGCTCAGATTGTTAGGAGACCCACATGAAGACCAAGCTGCACATCTGCTACCTAGGTGTAGGGGGCCTAGGTCCAGTCCATGTATGCTCTTTGGTTGGTGTTCCAGTGTCTGTGAGACCCGATGGCCCCAGGTTAGTTGACTCTGTAGGTCTTCTTGTGATGTCCTTGACCCTTTCTGCTCCCCCAATTCTTCTCACTCTTCTGCAAGACTCCCCAAGCTCCACATACTGTTTGGCTGTAGGTCAAGTAGGCTTCATCCCTGGGATGCAGGCATAGTTCAATAAACGAAAATCCACTAATGTAATCCACCATATAAACAAATTGAAGGGAAAAAACCCCACATGATCATCTCATTAGATGCTGAAAAAAATCTTTGACGAAATCCAACAACCCCTCATGTTAAAAATCTTGGAGAGATCAGGAATACAAGGTACATGCCTAAACTCAATAAAGGCAATATACAGCAATAGCCAACTTCAAATTAAAAAGAGAGAAACTTAAAACAATTCCACTAAAATCAGGGAAAAGACAAGGCTTCCCACTTTATATCTATTCAATATAGTAGTAAGACAACAAAAGGAGATCAAGGGGATACAAATTGGAAAGGAAGAAGTCAAAGTATATCTATTCTCAGATAGTTTGATAGTATGTAGAAGTGCAGATTACATCTTTAAGCTACTATTTTCACAAAACTTTAATTTTTCTGGGTATTTGTTAGTATGATCTTCTCATTCACGCTACTTACAACAATATTCATATTTGAAATCTCATTGTTACTGTTCCCAAGTAAAGGTAACATGCTGGTTTCTCTTCATCTGTTTTCATTACCACATCCTTCTTTGGCTACACAAAGAGAAATGAATAGGGAATAATTGTAATGGTACAGAGAAGCAGGCAATTTTGTCTTTCAAAGTGGGATCATTGTTAAGTGAAGAAAAGCTTGTTGTTTTTTGTAAAGTTCCTAGATGATGATGAGAGAGGTGATTTAATAGGGACTGTAAAGCAGCTGAGAGGTTAGCGAATAACCTTGTGTCCACACACAGTGGCTCCCAGATGAAAGGCGCATTACTCAAACTCCTTATCTGATTTCATCTCACTGCAATTCCATTAATTAACATCAGATAATGATTGTCTTCTCCCTTTTATGAGTGTTGAAATGGACGTGAGTGTGCACAGATACCATGAATAAAGATAAGAGCATCTACATCTAAAGCCTTTCCCCTCCTCTTGCAGAGGCTGGATGGGTCTCAAAGCAGATAAAGATAAAAGCTATAAAGATGCTAATAAGACAACTCACTTGCCAGCCACAGGGCTTGTGGCCAGGATTTCTCTACACTTCTTAGAGTGTGGGAAGGGGAGAAAAAAAGGAACTTCAGAAGGAAAATGGTCACTTTCACTGAGGACTCCTCGAGACTAATACTGAATTTTAAAACACCAGTCGGATGTTGCTTCCAGAAGAAGTTCCATTAGTTTCTAAGAAGATATGCCAGAGAAATGGGATGAGCTAACAAACAATTGACATAATTAATCCTAATGAGCATTGCAGAGCCTAAGGTCAACCTAAGACAAATAATTGTCACTGGGCCCCAAAGGCTTTGAGGGAACTGTAATTTTATAATGTAATTACTTCTTATAATGTTATGTTAAATTAGAAGCATTCAGAAAACCATCTAAGTACGTCCTTGTGAGGGCACATCTGCTGTATAGTGATCAGCATCTAAATGGTAGATGACTAAAATGATTGACATGTGATATGTGCAGGTACACATTTATTAAACTGGCATACTAAGAGGAAAGGTGCACAGCTCAAAGCAGTAAGGGAGGATCTTTTGCCTCTCTTTATTCTTTTGGAAAAGTAGACACTCTTTTTCACTGTAGAGTGCTAAAGACCCTTTCATGGACTTAGAGATACTAGAGCAATGATTCCCAGCCTTCTTTCTGCTGTGACCCTTTAATACAGGTCCTCATGCTGTGCTGACACCCCAACCATAAAATTATTTCATTGCTACTTCATAACTATAATTTTGCTACTGTTATGAACCATAATGTAAATATCTGATATGTAGGATATCTGATATTTAACCCCTGTGAAAGGGTCGTTCACTCTTGAGTGGCGTCATTGCTCAAGATTAACAAAATGTGACATACACGACATCAAAGGGGAGCTTTGAGATTTGAAAGCCTCAAATCTCATTTCAAAATGTTGAAATAAAAGTAGAATGTCAAAGACACAGGACCGGAGATTATAATCACAATTCACAATATGGTGCTGTCCCACTGCAAAAGAATGCTGGTGGAGATGTGACATGAAATAAATACAAGCAAGAGATCTGAAGGTTAGGAGGGAAATTCCACAATGTACAGAGGGCTTTACAGAAAAGACAATGGGCAAAACCTAAACATGATAGAAAAATGTTTATCTCTCTTATTAAGTGGCCATGTTTATAATTATAGGAATTTGCTTATGTGTTGGCCTGGTAAATTGGTTCCTGATGGTCACTCTAAGGAAGTGAGACACAAATTATTTAAAGTCAAGTCCCTCAAAGGATGTGTTATGACCCTATATGTTGGGTCATATAACTCTATGTGTAGGTCATAAACAGACTGGCAACAGTAAAAGGTTTCTGAAAGTTAATTCAAAATCTGACAGGCAGAGGATGTGCTTGCCCACATAGGACTGTGAGACTGAACACCACAGCCTTGGGTCTGCATGTGCAAACTGGGCACTGGGCACTGGGCACTGCACATTCAGTCCTGTCAAGCTATTGCAGGATATTTGACCATGCTGTGAACCACAAGATTTGTGAACTGGATAAACCTGTTTCATATTGTGATGGGGCTCAGCCCCAGCATACACCAAGAGCTTTCTGTAAACAGGATGAAATAAGTCAATGGTAGGTCAGGAGGTGGAGCAAGCAACCAGTTGACAGAGAGTGTACATAAGGAAGTGCAAGGAGGGACACTGAGATGAAGGGTGTTGAAGACAGTATGAAGGAGAGAGGGCTTTCTCTCTATGGGATGTCAGAGGAGTAGGAAGTTCAGCTGGGTGTTTTCTCTGCCTCTCTGAGCTCAGGCTTTCACCCCAACACCTGGCTCCTGAGTCTCCATTGGTAAAACTGAACATTTGAGTTTCTTTTTAAAAAACAAAACAAAACACCATGCAATGCCAAAGACACTGCTAGAAACAGCAGCTCATATTCGGAACTGTCCTATGCTATGAATTACAGTGCTTTTTCTGCACACACCAAGAGTTCTATCCCATAGAAGTACAATGGCTTAATTACAGAAAACAAAACTAATATTTTCCTATCATCATTACTCAGCAGGTAAGATTAAATGAGTATAACTTTGGCTTGTATTATGTTTGAATGACTGGTTTTAAAAAAAATTGCTTTTTTGAGTAGCTGACTTGAGTTTTTCACACACACACACACACACACGATTATCAAATAAATTTAGACTTTGGCTTAGTACAAAATTCCCAATAATTTCTGAAATTGTCCTAAAAAACCTCCTGCCATTTCCCCTCATATGTAAAATGGAGTTCTCAGCATCTATGGTTATAAAATCAAAATAGCCATCACTGTGAAAAATCATGAACATGCTCTACATCCTGCAGAATCAAACATCCTGTCTGGATTTAATTCATTGTGTAATGATAAAGAAGTACAACCATCTTGTCAGTGTGAAAATTGAGTTTATCTTTAATAAGTACTGAAGATATATGTATACCAAAGAATCGTCTGAAAATAAAAGTCTTTATGATCTGTTGGCAGCAAATCTTTGATTTGTATATCTAGTGTAGAGCACTATGTATCAGGGTAGTGCAAATTTTTCTTGCATGAAAAATAGTCTCCAATGGAAAAAGCTTGAGGATTCCTAACATAGAGTACCTCAAG
Organism: Tokudaia tokunoshimensis; assembly: GCA_036184795.1. Taxonomy (NCBI): domain Eukaryota; kingdom Metazoa; phylum Chordata; class Mammalia; order Rodentia; family Muridae; genus Tokudaia; species Tokudaia tokunoshimensis. The sequence continues at coordinate 140,243,807 of BTHU01000001.1, read as the reverse complement.
AATGAGCCTTTGTGTGTTTTGTTCAAGATGTTTCTAATGTCTAGGCATGGTAGTACTCACCTGTGATTCTAGCACTAGAGAAACTGAGGCAGAAGATCACAAGCTCTGGTTCAGGTTGGCTGTTCACTCATAAAGACCCTGTCTCAAAAAAATGGAAAGAGGGAATATTTCTAATATTTTCAAGGAAAAACATTGGATATGTTTAAGAAGCTAAGAATAAACTTGCCCTGGGTCTTCTGTGTACCATCTGGCAATACTGAAATGCCATCCAGAATTCTTTCAATACAGAAGAGTAAAATGCATGGCACCAAACGACTATGACTTCACTAAATAACCTAGATAAGCCAGAGCCCCAAATCAGCTACTAAGACAATAATGATTTGGAATGACTGATAACTTTATCTTACACTTTTCTTGCAATGAAACATAATTACAATAAGTTAATATTTATGAATCTCATTGAGGTTCTCAGATGAAGTGGAGTGATAAGCAACTAAATAAATATCACATAAATAAGTAATTACTCAAGCAATTAAGGCCTCTCAGATTGTGGATTGTAAATTCAAAATTACTAATTGCTTCACAGGGCTTAGGGCCCCAGATGACACAGGACATGATGCTGTTTAAAATGAAATCTACTCCCCTTTGGTCTGACTCTGAAAGCAAGAAGCGGTGGAGGCAGGCATAGTGAGAATAAGATGAGAATACTTAGCATGTATATATGAAATTTTCAAAGAACTTAAATATATTTTTACAAAAAAAATAGAATAGAAAGAAGAAAATAAGACCCCAATTTACCCCTCCCTAAAATAAATGTGTATACATATGCATGCACTCGCATGTGCATACACACACACACACACACACACACACACACACACACACACACCACATACCACTGGACACATTCTCAAAGATATCAGTTCAGTGTAATGATATAAGATCAGGGGAAATTAAGTACAATTTTTCTATTATGTGTTCATAGGCAGCAAGTGTGTAAAAAGGCTCTAAAACAGATTTAAAATACTTGACTGCCACTTTAGATAGACAGAAACTCACAGGGAATTCCTTGGACCACAGTTGCCTAAAATGCAGGTGTTCTATACTGCAAATATACAAAGGTAGTCATAAAGTCTTGATTTTTAAAATAATTTTCTTAGTTATATATCTTAATTTTATATAAATAGAAGGAAACAGGGAGAAATGGTGAATGAGAAATCACATTACTAACGAAGTCTTTTTTTTTCTTCACAGTTTTGAAATCTGAAGATTCCATATCTACTGGATTCAGGGGCGCCCATCTATCTGCAATCTCAGGGGTGGGGGTAGGATTGTCACAGATTTGAGGTCACTTGGTCCATATAATGAGATCCTGTTTCAAAACACACACACACACACACACACACACACACACAATTTTCTGTTGCTATGATAAAACATTCTTACCAAAAAAACTTAAAAGAAGAAAAAGTGTATTGTGATTTATGGTTCTCTGGGGCTAAAGTCTATCACAGCAAAAACAGCATGGCACAGAGGCAGAACAGGAAGGAGGCTGATCTCCTTTTATCATACTTAGAAGTCAGAGCGCAAACAGGAGGTGGGGCTATAAACCTTCAAAGCCTACCTCCACCCCCACCCCAGTAACATTCTTCTCCCGTAAAGTCTCCACACCCTCTCCAAATAGTTGCACCAACTAGGACTAAGTGTTCAAATACGTGAGCCTGTGGGGGACACCTTTTATTAAAATCACCCCAGTAGGAGTCCTGCTAGCCATGTAATATAGAGTATTTATGAATGCCACAGGCTTCGCTGTTCATTAGAGAACATTTTATGTCTTCCTACCTCAACTTCATTAGAATGACTTATAGTACAATATCTTTTATGCTATTCCAGAATCATCATGGAGAGTTGTTCCAACACAGATGAGTTTTGAACTTGAGCTCAGGTCAAGCATTAAGAATTGTAGCCATATTTCTATTGGCTTCTTCAACTCTTTTGTCTTCTAAACTACTACTTTCAGGAGTAGAGAAAAACACAAAGCTTAGATAAAGAAATTTAGTTAAGATCCCAAACTGCTTGGAGCCAACAGAGACAAAGGGTTAACTAGAGACTACCACGTAAGTGCTCGTAAAGTCCCACACTGAGTCTCTGCTTGGTTTGAAGTACTTCTTCATGTGTGACAAACACCGTGGGTCTTGAAGCGAGCCTTGTGACCGCTCTTCACTGAGGCACACTGGAGGATGGGTGTACCTACAAGGTTTTCTTCGCCATGGGTGTTTACAGTATAAATGATCCAGCAGTTTAAGAAACAATGTGAAGCCAAGCTTTAAATAAATCTGTGTTGGCTCTGGACAATGTTAAGCCGTCTGAGACTTGTGCTTGCGGTGGGGTTGCTGTCAGGCCTATCCACGAAAGCAAAGGTGGACTCTCAACTGAAACATATCATTTTAGGGAGTGGAAAGAGGAGAAACACAGTCTCAGAAGAACTTGGAGAGATGACAGCAACATAAAGCAAAAGGCTCTAGATTTATAATTAGCTCTCCTACTTAGGAGCCCTGTGGACCTGGGCTATTTACCTAACCACTCTGAGCCTCTGTTAGCATTTGAAGTGTGGTAATAACAGTCGTGGTACCCATTGGGAAGGTCATGGAAAAGATCCCACTGGGAAAATGGCACAGGACATCTTGAACCTGTAATAAATCTTTACAGAAACCTCTACCATCTTTTCCATGGACATAACAGTGATAGTAAAAGGGAGAGAGGAGTTTAAATATTTGTAAATTTATTTTCTCTACAGTAGACTATGTAGTACATCCCATGTTCCCCAGCCTTTCTGCTAAGAATAATACTAAGAATTAGAGCTCTCATCCAGATGCTTAAATGATGACACATATTTAATTGTCATGCTTGGAGTTAGCAAGTGACATGTCCTTGGGCAAATGGTAGTGAGAGCCTGTATGCATGTTTCAGGCACTTAAGCTATTTGTACTGCTTTATAAAATAGCTATTTATTTTGTAAGACTCTGGAGGCTGGGAAGCTCAAGGTCAAGTGGCCACCACATTCTGTGTCTGGTGAGGACCTGTGTGTGGATTTACTGTGGATAGGGACAAGACAACTCTCTGAGGATTCTGAGGGCTTTAAAAAAATGATTTATTATTTATTCATTTACTGTGTGTGTGTGTGTGCGTGTGCATGCATGTGTGTGCGTGTGTGTGTGTGTGTGTGTGTGTGTGTGTGTGTGTATCTTGGGTGGGTAGTTGCCCAAGCAGGCAATGAAAAAGTGTAAGATCTCCTTGAGCTGGACCTTCAGGTGGTTGTGAGCTGCTTGACATGGGTCCTAGGTCCTTTGGAAGAGAAGCAATCCTTCTGAACTGCTGGGCCATTTCTCCAGCCCCTGCTAGGACTCTTCTGTAAGGGCACAGATCCCATTCACGAGGGCCTCACTATTGTGTGCTCATCACCTCCCAAAGGCTCACCACCTAATAGAGTATTCTGAGGGGACACACATGCTCAGACCATAGCAGCACAGGGTGACGTTACAAAGGATAAGGAATTGCTTATAATACAAGCAGTCAACCGTTATTGAAAGTTCACTTGGAGTTTGAAATATGGTACAGCTTGCCCTGTATTCTCAGTACTGGGCCAGAAAACAAGTACCATTTTTAACCTGGGAGAAAACTGGAATTAGGAGGGGTAACACATTTTGTTTGCTGTTGCCCAAAAAGTGATTGGCAGATAGGGCTCTTCAGGGTCTAACAGTCAGCTTGCAAGGGTTCTCAGCCAGGATTTTGTGTGGTAAAGGTTAGAGGTGTACAGGAGCTGTAAAGGTTGTAGCTGTGAAAGCCTTCCTTAGACCAACCTCCCACACCCTGTTTATAGTAGTCACTGTAGGTCCTTTCCAAAGAAGGCCCTCAGGATGAGACTAATTACTTAGGTATGGAAAGTATAAGCCTCCTCCAAGTTTTTTCAGGGAAAGCCCTGGGGAGCCGGGGGGGGGGGGGGAGAGGGAGAGAGAGAGAGAGAGAGAGAGAGAGAGAGAAGAAGAAGAAGAAGAAGAAGAAGAAGAAGAAGATTTGGGGAGGCTCACACAAATTCTTTCACCGTGGACAAACACAGTTAATCCAGAGCAGGGAACAGTTTTTCAGGGAACCTAGAAAGCGATGCTTTTAAAAGCTGTCATTTTGTTTTGTTTTGTTTTGTTCTGTTTTGTTCCCTCTCTCCTCTCACCTGTTTGCCCTGCGAGATGAAATAGTTTTGGTTTGCAAGCTGTCGCCAGGGAATGGAGCAAGACTTTGTGTAATAAACAAGAACACCTGCCAGGGCCCCCAGCGAGTGGTCAGACTGCCAAGGAAGCCTGGCCTGGTGACAAGGTCCATTCAACAAGACAGGGGTCACTGAAGAGTCTGGCTACTTGCTGGGGCCTCTGGCAGAACACCTATCCAGCTCCATGAGGGACAAATGTGGCCTCCTTGTGCTGAGCCCTGCAGATCCTCTGAATATCCCCAGCCTGGGTGGTTCAGAACCTAAGAGAATAAGAATAGTGTGTGTGTGTGTGTGTGTGTGTGTGTGTGTGTGTGTGTGTGTGTGTGTTTTCATGTGTGCCAAGCATTTGTAACAACTCTATAGGAAAAAAACAAATATCTAGAGCCTTCATCAAATTCCCAAAGATCCAGAACTCCAACAAGAGAGAACCACATACAGAAGCAACATGTCCTGGCCTTCTGGAGAACAACTGGTTCCCAGTTTTTACTTCTGGAGCAGTAAGGCTAAGACTGTCGACCCACTGTCCTCTTATGAAACCGAGGCATTTATGAGACCACAATATGAGGTTGTAAAGTTTAGCTCTAACCCGCACCCCTTTTCTAATCTAAGCCTAATCCTTCTTAAACCTTGTCTGGCCCTAGCTACTAGGAACCATGCCAGTCAACACCATGTGAGACACTGCTTACTCATCTCAGGTCTAAACCCACTGCTCCTGAGCCGCAGAAATCAAAGGGAGCTGGAACTGCCACCTGCTGATGAACGGTAAACAACGGGGTTGTCAGGACCCACTGGGCCCAGGGTTGGACCACAATCCCTCGGTGCAATTCCAGCTCAAAGAAGGCTCCTTGGGAGATAGCTGGAGACATGCGCAGACGCTTCACGAAAGTAGCTGGGAATGTAGACACAGCTGCTCCTAATGGGCCCCTTTTCCTGGCTGTCCTTTCAAACCACAATAGGGCCCTGGTGACAGTGCTCCATTCCAGACAGTCCCTCAGCCAGTTTAGCTTGTTTGAATAGCACTTTCCAGATTATTCTGCGAGAAGCCTCAGATGTGCATGGATGAGGCCGAGCAGAACCCACGGACTGACCCCGATTTTTACCAGAGCAGTTGTTTTGATCTGTTTTTTATCCGAGGGATTTATAAGAGTCGTTGTTTTGGGAGGAGGAGGGAAGAGGAACAGTATTATATTCTAAAAACTACCCTTATATTTAGTGTATTCTGGCCTGAACGAGTTACAATGGGAGAAATTTTGTAGATTATAAAACCAAGTGAGTTGAGTTTTCTTTCTAGTTTTTTCTGCTGCCCTTTTTGAACTAACGTTTTGGATAACCCTTGATATGAGTATTTGACAGCCCTGTCCTCACAGTGATCTTAATCGTGAGGATAGGATGAATTCAGTGTCCCCTGTACCTTCGCTGTAGCTCTCCTCACTGCCTACTAGAGCTCATGGAGATGCTGTGGGTGGATGATCCCTCCTTGACTCTCCAGAGAAGCAGCTGCCTCAATTCACCAAGTCCAGGCTGGGCTTTCATAACCTAGTTATTGTCCCAGTGCATAATTTGCCACTAATGTTCAGTGATGAAGAGAGACATGTGTGCAAAGAAGATATAAATAATTAATGATTAATAAAAGAGTATGTCCTGAATCTCAGACAAAACAATAGCAATTTCCCTCGTTCTATTTTTGTGCATTGTTTTTAGGGTGGTTTTTTTTATTTAATTTTTTTATTTTTGGTATTTAAAATTAGCATATTTTATTCTTGGTCTGTAACTTCACTTGACAGAATGATATGATGATTCTTTTCATATTATTCCAATCTTTTCCTTTAAATTTGTTTATTTTATGTGAAGGAGTATGAGTATGTGTGTGCTCACACCTGCTATGGTGCATCTGTGGAGACTATAGGACAAGTTATGGCCATAGAATAACTTGAATTCTCCTTCAAGGTCTCCTTTCATCATGTGAGTTCTGAGGACCAAACTCAGGTGGTCAGATTTATTAGGTTTATTACCTTTACCTCTGCGCCATTTTGCTAGCCCTCCTTTTTTTCATTTCTTAGGGGAGTGGACATCTTAAGCTGAATAATTCAATCTGGTAAGCATTTATTGAGCAACTTACATTTATTTGTCATACTATGAGGCTGTTATTAGTCAGGGTCTGAATTTTCAGTCCAGAGGGACATTTGCTGTGCCTCTTAGTGACTTCTAGGCCAACAGAGCATAAAGTTATGGAAACAGGAAGGAAAAATTCTCTTAGTGCGCCACTAAAAGTGATGGTGAGTGGTATCATCCCCATTTCCACCCTTTGATTCCTGGACCAGTGAATCCTGACTACAGAAGAAACCAGAAACCCTACCATATATTGTATGGTGATTCAATACCTGTGCAGCCTTCTGGGAGCCCTGAAAAGCCCTCAGACTACTACCACCAAGTTCGAACTATAACTATTTATTTAAAAGGCCATTTCACAATTCTGCCTAACTAGCTACTTTGTGGTGGTGGCTTTGTATTCCATGAATGTGAACCCACTGCTACAGATCTTTGATATGGAAGTTAGTGTTCTGGCTAGAAGCAATGCTGTATGGAATATGATGGCAGGCTGTTCTGGATAGCCCTGGGCTTGTATTTTGATGCTAATTCCACTCCTCAGAGGGGCTGCAGATGAGGAGTTGCCTTGTGAACCTTCTCCCCACCTTAACTTTTCAAATAAAGGCTTGAGCCAATGATTGGGCAGAGGAAGGGGGAGGAGAAAAGGATGGAGGGGAGGGGGAGGAGCAACGGAGGATCGCTGGGGAAAGGGGAGGAGCTACAACGGAGGGGATACAGAGAGAGAAGCTTGTGGCCTGCAGAAACTGCAAGTTATATGGGATAATATAGATGGGAATAGAGTAGTGTAGTGGGAGAACTGCCCAATCTAGGCTTATAGCTTGTATTGTTACTGATTGAGTTGAGATTTCTTTTACCGGGTAATTGGGTTGGAAACAAAGTAACAACAAAAGCAGGCATTCTGTAAGTCCAGGGAGGGTAGTTTTGGCAGAAGCACCATACATAAGAAAGGCATGTCCACACACAGAACAAGAATCTATCCCAGTAAGGATAAAGCATGGCCTTTTCCACAGTGAAGGAGTCCAGTTTAGTCAACCTACCATCAGGTTGCAGACTGGCCATACCCGGTAAAGATGCCATAGCAAAGTCTTAATATTCATCTCTGCTGCCATCATATTTAGTACTCAATAGTAACCATAGCCAGGTTAACGTGAAGAATGAAAGTCTGTATGATAGAGCCAGTCATCTCTGCAGTCATGACACTTTATTCATGGGTCTGCTGATCAGTGAAAAAAATAAAAAAGGCCAAGAATAGAAGTTGACTGCTACTCATAGAATGGGTCATAACATCTACTTAATTATTAAAGTTTTCCTTTGCTGAGGTCACATTTTGATGACCATTTATATATAAATATCTTTATGCCCTTTACCCACTTGGAGATTACTTATTCACATAATTCTTCCCCAAATATCTTTCTCACCAATGTCCCAATCATGCCTTAGAGAAGTTCCTGACCATCCAGTCTAACCATTGACTACAGCCCATGAATAAGTATCTACATTAGCTATTTTTTCCTGTTACTGTGATTAAAAAAAAATGATAAAAGTGAAATTAAAGAAGGAAGGGTTTATTTTGGCTCACAGTTTGAGGATACAGTCCGTCATGGTGGGAAAGCCAAGTTGACAGGAGCTTGTAGTGGCTAGTCACTTTGCAACTTCAGTCAGGAAGAAGATAGGGATACATTGTTATGCCCAGATTGCCTTCTTCTTCTAACAAAGTTCAGGATTCAAACCCAGGGAACAGTACCACCCAACATTAGGCATATATTCCTACTATAATTTAGTGAATCAAGATAATCACTCATGAGCCGGGCAGTGGTGGCGCACGCCTTTAATCCCAGCACTTGGGAGGCAGAGGCAGGCGGATTTCTGAGTTCGAGGCCAGCCTGGTCTACAAAGTGAGTTCAAGGACAGCCAGGGCTACACAGAGAAACCCTGTCTCAAAAACAAACAAACAAAAAACAACAAAAAAAAAAGATAATCACTCATGGATATGCTTGGGCATAGCCCAGTCTAGATAGTCTGTTGCAGGTATGGCCAGAAATTTGTCTCTTAGGCAATTCTAGAGCCTGTTGAGTTCACAATCAGCACTGACTATAACACGACATAATTTCCCATCTAGCTGTTTTCTGTCCAAGCAAAATGCAATCTTGTGTACTATCTGACATTCTTCCTGTAAAAGTAACTTTTATTTCGTCAGATGATGTGATGAGAGGAGAACCATACCTAAGCTTTACAAATCTATGGTTTGGGCTGAGCCCAGAGCAGTTCTATCACTGTACTATCTATTCCTAGACCTAGGCCTGGAAGCTTCTAGTCTCCATACAATCTAACCTTCTGCAAGCCCAGACCTTGAAAGTGTCAGCTTCCAGCCTCCATATGCTTACCTAGGCCTAGATTGTTTTCAGCCTTAACTTTGGTTGGCTGGTTCAACTCAGCTGCATTGTCCCAAACTGCTCTCCAAGCTGATTGATTAGAAGCTTTTCTCAGCTTCTCATTGAATTGTTCTACCTGGCTTCAAACTAACTCTGGTAATTTGTTCTAATCTTCTGGCTCCTTCTTATTCTCTGACTACAACTGCCTATGCTGTTGTACCGAACTGCAGTCACAAACTGCAAGAATTCGCGAACAAACTCAACTCTACTGCATGGCCTGAACTCAACTCTCTCTGTGCTGCTCTTAAGTAATCACGCTATCTTGTCCGTTTTCATGAGTGTTGAGTGTGTCCTATCCCTGACCCATTCTGTCAAATCTTTCATTCACTCAAATAGACATCACTTTCAAACATGGCTGCTTCCTTCTACAGACTATGTTATTTGGGATTAAAAGTATGTACTAAGAGTATGTCTGTATTCCAGCCAGAAGGATTAAAGGTGTGTGGCAGGTCTGCATTCCTGCCAGATCACACAGACCTAGAAGGTCTTAGGATGTGATTCCCTTACCAGAACAGCCATGTTGCTGGATTAAAATTCCTCTAAACTGACCATGATGAAGATTTGCCTTCACTACCGCCCTTCAAGGTTGTCCCAAAAGGAGATGTGCTGCTCTAGCTGTTTACTTGTGGGTGATGCCTGCATAGTGTGCAGAACCATTTGTAAACTGGGCCCCAGTCTTCTCTTCCTGAATCAAGCAATCATATGACATACCCATGAGACCAGATCTATATTTTTAGGTACAAAAAGCATTGTAGCTAGAGTAGGAATCATAGATATGGTGGTTTAAATAGAAATGGTCCTCATAGGCTCAAATATATGAATGCTTGGCCATTAGGAAATGGCATTACATGACATGGATTAGGTGTGAACTCACTGGAATAAGTGCAACTTTGGTGGAGGAAGTATGCCACTGGAAGTGGGTTTTGGGTTTCAAATACTCAAGCCAGGCCCAGTTTTCTCTGTCTACTGTCTGTAGACCCATGCTACTGTCCAGCACCATGTCTGCCTGCCTTATGCCAGGCTTCCCACCATGATGACTATGGACTAAATCTCTGAACTCTAAACCAGAACCAATTAAATGTTTTCCTTTATAAGAGTTGTTGTGGGGGTTGGGAGGGTGAGCAGCACTCTCTCAGAAGCAAAGGAGAGGGGAATGAGGTGAAGAATGCAGGGAGGGGGGACTGGGAAGTGGGCAACATTTGAAATATAAATAAATAAAATAATTTAATTAAAAAAAAAGAGTTGCTGTGGTCATGGTGTTGTATTGCAGCAATAGAATATTGACTAAGCCGAAAAGACTTGGGCAACATCTTTACATAACTTACTGTGATTACTATTTGGGCATAACCATGTAGTATTTCTGCTTGATAATTCTTTCCTATATACATTGCTGGTGTACATGCCAATTTGTGATTGAATGTGTCAAATAATACCCAACTCATAATGGGAACTTCAGGTGGGATGTTTTCTGATTTTGTTTGTGTATATATTGATGCTACATTAAAGAATGAAAACATTCTTCCTCTTGGATTAGTTTTGACCAAGAATGAGCACAAATTTGAATTCTACACTTTTCTTCCTGTTTCTCCCATCTATGTCTGTTGTTTCTCTCTAACAAAGAGTTTTGCTTATTGAACAGCAAGAAAACATGGTATAGGAAAGGAATGAGGGGAGCTGGCGAGATGGTTCAGTGGTAAAGCACCAACTGCTCTTCTGAAGGTCTTGAGTTCAAATCCCAGCAACCACATGGTGGCTCACAACCATCTGTAAACAAGATCTGACAACCTCTTCTGGTGTGTCTAAAGACATCTACAGTGTACTAACATATAATAAATAAATAAATCTTTAAAAAAAAAAAAGAAAGGAATGAGAACTCTCTTGTCTTATTCAAATGTTTTACCAGAATTAACAAAGGAAGGATTTCCTTTACTGAAGTCTACTGTCTTAGTTAGGGTTTCTGTTGCTGTGATAAGACACTATGACCAAGTCAACTTTGGTAGGAAAGGGTTCATTTAATTTTACTTAATCTTTGTAGTCTATCAGCAAGAGAAGTCAGGGCAGAAACTCAAGTCTTGCTGATAGACTACAAGACTTAAAGTAGCTTTTTAGTCATTTGCTCTGAAATTTTTCCACTCCAGTGCCAATGGTCTATATGAGTCAGACCATTATAAATGTTGCTTTGTCCATGGAAGCCAATATGATAAGCACACTCACCTTGATGTTGCTTTTTCAGTTTTGCCACTTGATTCTTGCTACTCTGTTCTCCAACTATACACCCTGCATTTAACTTATCCAGTGGAGCAGCCTCGTCTCCAACTGTAGTGACTAGAACACAAACCAGGCCAATGACAGAGCTTTTTAAGTATGCTAGTGCCCCCCCCCCCCTAAATCTGTTTTTCCCCGATATTAGCGGTTGTGGAGGACTAGGTTTACAGGGCCAGTTCACAACAACATCCCAATCTTCCTGAGCTTTTGAATTCCTCCACTAACATTAAACCAAGTCATCGCAGACATCTCTAGTTCATTAGTATCCATATTTTGACCCCAACTTCAGATAATTAAACAAACTGCTTATACCTATTTTTTTTTAAACTGCATGAGCTTCAACATTAAACTCAGAATTTCTGCTCAAGGGGTTCACCTTGATAAACTCAGACTCATTTATTTTTATGGTTCTTCCACTGTTATCTCTGAAGGAGACCTGTACAGAGGGGGAGTTCCCTTTTGGACCCTTATACCTCTCTTTTACAGAGAGATCCTTTATTAAGTGGGGAAGAAAAGATGAAATGGCTACATTCTCACTCACACAGAAAAACAGAAGCAAATAACCATGCAGGCATACTTTTTAAGATGAGAAAAGGGGAAGACTGTGTTAGAATGGGCTAGGATAAGGTGACATCTTTTGACTGGGTATGCTATTTAAATCAAAGGGGGCTTTTGGTTGTTGAACTTTAATACTTTGATAGCTGTGATGGTTTGTATTTGCTTGGCCAAGAGAGTGACACTATATGGAGGTGTGACTTTTTTGGAGTATGTGTGGCCTTGTTGGGGTAGTTGTGTTACTGTGGGCATGGGCTTTAAGACCCTACTCCTAGTTGCCTGGAAATCAGTCTTCCACTAGCAGCCTTCAGATGAAGATATTAAACTCTAAGTTCTGCCTGCACCATACCAGACTGGATGCTGCCATGCTCTTGCCTTGACGATAATGGACTAAACCTCTGAACCTGTAAACCAGCACCAGTTAAATGCTGCCATTTGTAAGTCTTGCCTTGGTCATGGTGTCCACAGCAATAAAAACCTAACTAATACAGAAGTTGGTTTTAGAGACTGGGGTATGGTGGTGATGGGCCTGACCATGGTTTTGTCTGGAAGGATGTGGATTTGGAGACTTTGGACTTAGAAAGCAGTGGGATGCTTTAAGTGGGGCTTAGTGGGCCATCCTAGTGGGAATATGGAAGACAGTGGTGCTGAGGGTGATTTAAATGTGGGAGGCTGGCTCTAGAGGTTTCAGAGGAATTTTAATATGTGGCCAGGAGACTGTTTTTGTGATATTTTGGTGAAGAATGTGGCTGCTTTTTGTCATTTTCTGAAGAGGTTGCCTAAAGCTAAGGTAAAGAGATTAATTGCATGGGCAAAGGAAGTCTCAAAAAAGATTAACGGAGACTTTGTTCTATAGTTAAGTCTGATGAAGAGCATTTTGAACAAGTGTAGCAAGCTGAGAAAGGAAAAATACAAAATATATAGTTTGAGTATTAAAGGGATACCAGGAAGTGAAATGGAGCTGAATCCTGTGTTCAAGGACATCAAATTGAATTAAGGGAGTAGTTACCTTGAGGCAAGACTCCAATCAGCCAAATTTAGATCCAGGGATGGTAGTACAAGCCTTTAATCCCAGGAGGCAAAGACAAGCAGATCTCTGAGTTCAAGGTCAGCCTCGAACAGAGCAAGTTCTATGTGAAGAAAAACTTAAATCCAGGCTTTGTGGACCACACTTTGAATCCCAGTGCTTAGGAGACAGGCACGTAGATTTTGAGTCAGTCTATGGAGCAAGATCCAGGACAGCCAAGCTTAGGCAGTGAAGAAGTTGGAAAAGAGGAAGCTAGTGATAATATAATAATAGTACAAGTGGGCCAATGTTCCAACTCCTGCAAGCAGCAGAACTCAGCAGCTTTGGCCATGTGTCTCTGGCTTTACAGTCAAGAGGAGAAGGAGGCTACTGGGACAACTGAGGCTGGTTAGCTGGAGCTAAGAAATTAGTGGTGATTAAGAAGAGACCAGCATCACTGAGGTAAAATCTATTGGGAAATGTTTACTGAGAGCACAAAGAAGCTGTGTTCTAGAGAGAGCCAAGGTTGTTCCTTGAGCTGCAGCTGTACTTGGTAATGTGTAAGAGTCACCCAGGTGGTACTTGTTCTGAAGGCATGAAGGAATATGAAGAACAGCTTGGCACTGTGAGAATCCATGGAAGGTCATTGGTGAAGGTGCAGCCTCAGTTGCAGTTAATGGTGGAGGACTGAAGGGGTCATGCAAATGAGTTGAAGCTTGACACTGTGAAGAGAGTCTATTGGTGAAACCTAGTTGCAGTGGAAGACTCCAGCATATTGAAGATGCCAGTACCATGGCATGATCACCAAGAACAGCAGCTGCAGTAGAGTGGATCAACCTGAGCCTAGAGTGCTACAGAGAGCAGAGCTGGAGAAGTGACACCAGCTCTTTGGAGGAGCCCAGAAGATCATGTGTGGATCTCAGACATTGAAAGAAGTTGTAACATTGAAGTTGCCTTGGTGACACAAAGATATTAAAGATCCCAGAGCTGTAGGCTATCTGCTGAGGAAAGCTGGAACCAGCCCAGGAAAAGAAGTTTGTTGCAGTCCACAAAGATGAAAAAGGAGTTGAAGATCTAAAGACCGCTTTGACAACAGGCGTGGAGATGCGGAGTTTGGAATTTGCCCAGCTGGTTTCCTGTCTTGGTTTGAAGATTACAGTTAAGTGATTGGATAAATCTGTGAATAGACTTTGAACTTTGGACTTTTAACATTGGCCGTGGTATCTGTTCACAGCAGTAAAACCCTAACTAAGATAATAGCTGAACCTTGGTAGTCAGCCTTAGGAGGAGAAAGCAGCCAAATAAGGGAATAGACCTTGGTGACTAGCTTTAGAAATTTAATCTAATGGTTTTTAGCAGGGCAGAGAAAATGGGGGAGAAGGACAAGTCCTGCCAGAGCCATGCTTGCCACACTTGAGTAGGCTCAGTCCCTACAATGTCACCCCCTTAAAATCCATTCCCAAACACCTAACCCAGACTTTTGTAAACTAGAAAACTCATTAAATTCTGTAGTGGTTTGAATATGTTTGGCCCAGGGAGTTGCACTATTAGGAGGTATGGCCTTCTTAGAGGAAGTGTGTCGCTATTGGGGTGGGCTTTGGTATAGCTTCCTCCTAGCTGCCTGGAAGAAGTCTTCTGGATGCAGTCAGATCAAGATATAGGGCTCTCAGCTCCTCTACCACCACCGCTGCCTAGATCCTGTCAGGCTTCCTGCCTTCATGATAATGGACCTCTGAACCTGTAAGCCAGCCCCAACTAAATGTTGCCCTTTATAAGAGTTGCTTTTGTCATGGTGTCGCTTCACAGCAATGGAAACCCTACGACAAACTCAAGTAAATTAAAATCTTTAGGAGTTTAGTGTACTTCCTCTGTACCTCATCTCTAGGAGGCTGTCGATCCTCCCTTCTGATTATAGGTCCCATGGTAAAAATAGTTGGGCACCAAGGGTCATCTTTTTCAGGGAAGAGCAATAACAGTTTCCTAGATACTATAGGATTAATTCTCCCTGGAAAGAGTAGAGAATGCAATACTGCTGGGGTTGGGGATGCAGGTGTATCCTCTGCTAATGGTGGGGACCTGGTTTCCTGTATGTTTGTAGGGAGAGGATAAACCTATCAAAATTTGAGAGTTCAACACCCCCAGTCACCTTCCACACATCTCCATCTCAAGTTACAGGATCCTGCTCCTTTAAAATCCATGTCCCCTCTTTTCTCCATCCCAAGTTATGGGATCCCATTCCTTTCAAAGTCATGCCTTCTCTATAACTGCTGATAACCTGTGAGGCTGGGACTTAAACCTGCGTTGTAAATCAGCCAGTTGTATGAGGTTGACTTGGTTTCAACTTTTTTGGTAATATCGGCCCTTGAAACTGACCAGATTTATTAGGCCCTTTTATCATATATAATCATACATAAGCAGGAAGGACTCAGATTAGTCAAGCTGCCTGGAAAAAGCAGAGAGATTCCAAACTCCATGATAGAAGCTCAGATCAACTGAATTACCTGGTATGAATGGACAATCTCTAATCTGTTGAGCTGCCTGTCCGTTGTACAGTGCACTCTAGGTTTCCAACTTTTATGAGCTTTCTACCATGCTAGGGTGCACTTCGGGTGATGGAGCTGTCTGAGTCATTAACATTCCTGTGAAACCCCTCATGTGTATATAATAACCCTGATAAAACTCATTGGTTCACCAACTTGGATTTCGGTGATATTATTACTTTATTCCCTTCTTGATTCCTGACATATTGTCAGTAAACATTTAGTCATATCTCCATTAGAGGCTGCTAGAGGGAAGGTTTTTCTCTTCCAGGGTCCAGGTAGAGATCCAGAGATCCTTTCTATGTGCATGTGGAACTGGGAAATTTCATGTTTGAGTTCATTCTTTCTCTTACTACTTTAATTCAGAGATGGTAGAAGCAATCAACCAACACCAGTATATTCTATTGTTTTCCATAAATTCCTTGCTCCTTATAGAGGGTGAATCAAGAGTATTAACTTGGGTCCCACCTGCTCAGAGGAGAAGAGAAGTGGGGTGGGGGAAGGATTGTGGGAGGGGGTGACCAAGAGTGGGGCAGTGAGTGGGATGTAAAGTGAATACATTAAAATAGTAGTAGTAGTAGTAGTAGTAATAAAGAAGTTAAATTGTCCATCCTCCAACATCTTTGCTCTTTTATAGAACAATGGTCAGCGCCCAAACAAAAGATACACAAAAAGTAGAGAGAACCAAATGTTGATGCTGGAGAAGAGAAGGTTGTAGAGAGCCAGAGAAAAGAAAGCACATGCCCTGGTCATTTGAAGAGTTCCTGACAGTTCTTAAGCCTTCAAGAAGCCAAGAGTCTCACTAATTTCCAGGTCCGGGAGCTGCTTTGACAGTATAGCTCTGTCTAGGGTGGAGGAGTGCTAGTACGTGTTTCTACCTGGAATTAACAGCCAACCGCTGCTGTGAACCAAATCATCAGGACTTCCTAGGTTTACCCACAGCTATTAGAGTTGTAGAACTACTGCGAGTGTCAGTATGTGGTTATCACAAAGGTTCTGACACCAGAGGGTACCACCTGTAGCCGCTACTGCCTTCTGCCTGCTGCCACAACTAAGTCATACAAAAGCTACCCAAGGCCAGTGCTTAAAAGCTACCCAAGGCCAGATGCTTAGACTCCATCCTTGCTCTGGATGGAGTCTACAAAGGGACCTCACCTGGCAAACTGTTGAGAAATTTGACTGATAGCATCACCCTTAACTACAGTCATGAGTGAGTTATTGTGTCCCATGTCACCATTCGAGGCTAGAGAAAAATCTTAGCCACTGAGACTTTCAGAGACAATCACCTATGCTTGCGAGGAAAAAGTTGCAGTCAGCCCCAACTGACCGTAAGCTGGCCTTTAAAGTTGCCTTTTGTTTCCAATAAGGTCTGTGAGATAACAAGGGGACCTAGGAAGAACTATCTATATGCCTGCTAAACTTTCTGAGTCTTCTTGGCCCCACCCTATAAGGTAACCTAGAAATGAACTTTGCTCTTTACAATGCTAAATCTCCACCCAGAGGCATTTCAAACTGCCTTCAAAAAACAAACTGGCTAGGCAGGCATGGCACATACCTTAAACTCCAGCACTCTCGGAAGGCGGAGGCAGGCACATCTCTGAGTTCAAGGCTAGCCTGATCTATAGAGCTAATTCCGAGACAGCCAGGGCTACAAGTCTCATAAAATCGAAACCAAACTCAAACAAACCAAACAAAACCAACAACAAGCAAACAAACAAAAACAAACAAACAAACAACAGCAGTAACTAAAGACCGCAAAGCAACACAGAGGAGCAAGCGGGTGATGTGTGAACAGGCACAAGATCAAGTGGCCCACACTGGGCCTGCATGTGATGATGAGTTTATCCTAGTATGTGTGAGGTGCTTCAATAAAAAAGCCCCTTGTTTTCCTTGCTTTGGAAGCAAGGATTTCACTTTAATTAATTAATTAGTTAGTTAATTTGTATTAATCATTTTATTCCATTAAGGGCTCTCTTGTTGTAAGCCTAAACCTCTCTTTTCACTTTTTTTTTCTCCTGGTGTGTTTTACCCGCACTCTCAAAAACATCACATTTAGTTACAATGCACATAGCTACCTCTACAATTTATTATATATATATATATTAAATATGAAAAGGGATATTTTTTAACATAAGATGTTTTGCTTGTTATTTGGGAATTTAAATATATAGACTATATATTTGTATGATTTTATATATATATATACATATACATATATATATATATATAGTACAGTCTGATATAGATCAGATGTATGGAGATAGTATTGTCAGAGCCAAGGTGAACTGTATGGTCAGAGAGAGGATAATAAATCTGGTCTTAGAGACAACATGCTTCTTGTCCACTCTTACTTAAGTTGCTCTATCTACATTGAGTGTTCATTAATCATTCCCAATAGCTAGACCACACTACGAGGGTCATATATAGTATTGACATACCATGATATAGTAATAACTAAGGCTGCCACAGTAAAGTTGCATAGCCTAGGTGCCTCAAATAGGTTTGCTTTCTTACCATTACAGATGTCTGGAATCATGGACTAGTTATTCTGGTAGTCCTTATCCCTGATTTGCAGATGGCCACCTTTTGTCTGTACCTTCACACAGTGGTTTTTCTGTAGACACCTCTATCTTATGGTTTATAAGGACAGCAATCGTACTGAATTAGGGCTTGACAAGCTTGTCTTGACTCAGGTACCTCAATCAGGACCTCTGTCTGAAAAGACAGTGATATTTTTTAAACATAAGCTGTCTTCCTGATTATTTGGGAATTTTACAGCACAGACTCTGATCACACCCACTTCCCAACCCTCCCAGGTGGCCCCAACATTGTGACCTCCACTCATCAAATAAACAAAAAAAAAAAAAAGAAGAAGAAGGAAGAGAAGAAAGAAAGAAAAAGGAAGGAAGGAAAGAAGGAGGAGGAGGAGGAGAAAGGGCAAGTCCAGTTTGTGATTGCCAATCTACTCACGGGAGCATTGTTGAACTCCTGGTGACCAGCCCCTTAAAGAAAACTGAGATGTTCCCTGTCCATACCCCTGTCAGAAGCCATCAATTGTGGAGTGCTACACTTCAGCTATCACAATTTTTAAGAGTTCTCTTCAATGGCTTCTGTCTAGGCTGTTTTTGTGGGAAGGGGGTGGGGGTAGGGACTGTCACAGCAGCCTTCTATGTCACTTTTTCTCAACTGTGAGTCTGCTGGAGACCATGTGGCTGTCCGTGGTCTATGCTGCCATCTGAAACCATGTGCAAGTCCATGATCCCTTCTCCTGCTTATTAGGATTCTGTCTAAGCTCCACCCCACAGCTACCTGGCAACAGCCAGGTATGCCCCTCCCCATCATTACCTGGCAACAGTCAAGGTATGTCTGGCCTACTATAAAAGGGACTACTTGCCCCTCCTCCCTCTCTTGCCTCTCTTATTCTTTCACCCTCTTAGCTTCTCTCTTGCCCTCTTGAGCTCTTCTCTCTCCCCCTCCCCTCCCCTCCCCTCTCTCCATGTGATCATGGCTGGCCTTTACTTCTTTACTCTCTCCTTTCTGCCTTTCTCTGCCTCTACTACCCTCTTAACTCCCCTCTCCCATGCCCTGAATAAACTCTATTCGACAGGGGGAAGGGATGCCTTGGCAGGGACCCACTGAGACACCCCCTTCCCCCTCACCACCATAGAACATATTCTTATGCCACTTTCTCTTTTTATGATCACAACACTGCTGACTGTAAAAGGCAAGAAAGCTACTTTTGTTGTGGGATTAATGACTGACCTTGTCATTTCAAAGTGCTAGATTTAAGGAATTTAACATGAACTGGGGGGGGGGGGAGCACAATTTAGCCCATAACACAGAACAACAACAACCAAAAAAAAAAAAAGCAACCAAAACCCCCCCCCCCACTCTCCAGAAGAATAAGACAATGCTAGAGGAGAGACTTCTCTTTGTGTGAGAAAGGAACATCACAAGGTTTTAGTATTTCTCTCAGTAGGACAAAGCTTGTAAACAATACGCGGTCGCTTCCTGGTAGCAGGCTGATTTCTTGTTCCCAGTCCTGCCCACAGAGCCTGGCGTGAGGTGTAAGGCTGAATTCCTCCTTTCTGACTTCTGTCATTGAAGTTTACCGCAAGCAAAAGCATGTTTCTTTTTCTGCTCTAGACTCACTTTATTTCTGCAATCTGTTTTCTAAGACAGAATGAGAAGAGAGAATATAAATCACAAAGGAGAAGAGAATTTGACCATGTTCTCTCTGGACAGAAGTGTCACAGAAACCTCTCTGTGCCTGACCTTGGTTGCTGAGGCAGATTACAATTATCCTCTCTTGAAGTGGGAAAAGGATCCAGGATGCTCTTTGTGGGGATGGCACCAAGAAAGATGTTTCTAGACTATAAGCCACAAGCTAGATAGGAAACATGTCAGAGCCCTGTGACCAGAACATCTCTGTTGTAAAACTCTTCAGCTCTGTCATTGCAGCACAAAGCAACCATGGATGAAAAATATCACTATATCCAATAAAATTCTATCTCCTAAACAAGCAAGGGGTCACCTTCAGTCTATAGGCTATAATTTGCCAACCCTTATAAACTAATAATCCAAGGAAGTGAAAAAAGTTACTAGATTGAAATGTGTGTGTGTGTGTGTGTGTGTGTGTGTGTGTGTGTAGTGGGCCTAGACTTACAATGAACTATATTTTTTTATTGGCTTACTTACATTACATATGCCTGAGTACAAATCATAGTTTAGTTCCTTTGAATTACTTCATTCCACATCCCAGAGTGTCTGGGTAGGAGGTCAAATCATCTGTAGTTTAGAAGGCTTCCCTAGTGGTTCTTCCCTATGCTAATATTTGAGAACTCTGCTTCCAGCCTTCTTAATATCAATTCCAATCCATCAGGAAGCCATTTTCAGCTTAGTGGACCAGTCTCCACAGAAACAACAGCTACACCAAGCTCCCTTATTAACCAAAGGAGTGTACAGGCTCATTTCCGGTGAATGTCATTTAATGCAAGGTAATTCTTGACATTTTTTTTCCACCACTAAGGGGCAGTTGAGCAACAAATGGCTCCCTATTAACCTAACCAACTGAAGAGGTAATTCTGAAACCAAAAAAAGTTGGCTTTTGATATGTGCAAGGACAAGCTGCTTAGACCATGGGGCACATGCTGAAGAAAGGCTTAATTTTCAAACCTGGGCAATTCCTTGTTTTGGGTTCTCCAAAATGACCAAGTGACCTAGGTGGAGGGACACTTATTGGTTATGACTCCATCAGAGCTTAAAGAAGGAGATTCAGAAAGGGGAAGCACAGATGAATGGAGAAACATCAGGTAAGACCAAGAGCAGGGACTGTTACCATGGGTCCAATGTCAAACTGGAGCAGTACAACCCCGTCCATTGGTTTCTTCCACATCAGGAATCAGCAGGATTTTCTGTAAATATGTAGACTCTCCAGCCATATTCAAAGAACTCGGCTCTGCTGTTTTGGTATGAACACAGCCATAAGCAGGCTTCAAACAGTGTGTGTGGCTCTGCACCAGTAGCCTTCTGTAATGAACCCTAAAATCTGGATTTTATATGATCTTTAGAAGTCAGTTTTCTTTCAACATTTCCCTCCAACCATTAAAAACTATAAATAACAGTCTTACCTTGGAATATATACAAAGACAGATAGACTAGACACCCAGTCTAAAAGCAAAAACAATTCGCCCTCTGTACCATGTGCCCTCCCGTATTTCTACGTTTACTCCTGAAGCTCCTGCTATGGGTGTCTGGTACTACTTCAATTTCCAAGTGACTTCTTATCCTCTAAGGTCTCATCTACTTTCCAGATGTCCCTTATTGTTTCAGATTTGTGGCACCAAGTCTAACACACAGTTTTAATAAATGTCTCCTGAGCCAGAGGAAAAATACATATGAAATGTAAAAGGAGGTTAGATACCAAGATAAGAATATAAACATAGTTAAAAGAAAAGGCATTTTAAAAATAAGTTGTTATTATTATTATTATTATTATTATTACCATTGTTGTTGTTTTTGTTGTTGTTGTTGTTAGGGGGAAGGTTTGATGAAATGGGCTTTTTCTATGTAACAGCCAAGGCTGTCTTGGAACTCACTTTGTAGATCAGATGGCCTTTAACTCACAGAAATCCACCTGCATCTGCCTCTGAAGAGTTGGGATTAAAGGCATGTGCCATGTCTGTCCTGTGAGAAGGCATTCTTAATACCTGTAAAGTAAGTTGAATGGTAGCCTTTAAATTATGTCCATGGGGCAGGTAATTCTTAGTGTGTAAAGGTGCTTTGTTGTCAAGCCTGATGATCTTGAGTTCAGTCTTTGGAACCCACAAGCTGGAAAGAGAGAAACAACTCCCACAAGGGGTCCTGTGACTTCCACATGCCTGTTGTGGCAAATATATACTAAGCAAATGGACAGACAGACAAAGAAAATATATCCTTGTTCTGATGACCAGATCCTGTGATGTGGCATTATTTGAAAAAAAAACAACTGTTCTTTCCAGGTGTAATTAAGGACTTTAAGATGACATCCCTCAAGGTGACCCAGATGCTCCCTAAATAAAATGAAAGTATCTTTCTACAATGTAGAAGAGAAGACATAGGAAAGATTTTGTGAAAAGAGAGGCCCGCCACAACAAGTGGAATGGACATTAGAAGCTCACAGGCAAGAGAGGATTCTCCCACAAAGCCAACATCTTGGGCTACAGAACTGAAGTTAAATTCCTATTGCTTTGAAACACTCAGTTTGTGGAGACTTGTATGAGCAATGCTAGGAAGTCCATGTCATACTCAACACCCTTCACCTCCAGTTGCGTTAGTAGAGTAACATCTAAGTTTTAGTTAGCATTCATTCATTCATTCATTCTGTTCAGGGTTCAAATGCTATACACCAAGCTTTTGAAACAATCTTATGAAATCAGTATGATAAGACTCCCTGGCTAATAACTGATAGAATGAGCACTGAGCCCAGGCCTTCTGACCTGTTTCCTCTTCATCTTCACATGCCTGCTAGGTTCCTCTTCATCTCCCTGCCTCATATGTCACAAGCCTTAGGAAGAAGGAGATTTTTAGCTTCTGCAGTCTTTCTTCAGAGGGTTCAGTTCCCCAAACTGGATTTTTCCTATCGCAGCCTCCCATTCTCGGTTAAACACGGACAGAAGAATCTGCTGCTTGGGTTTCAGCCATGAAATCCTGCTTTCAATCCTTCTCTTTTATTCCTGTTACTCAACACTTCTGTCCTCCATCCTTCGTTGGTTTTCCAGGAGGCGGAAGGCTTGTTAGCCTTGAAGGGACACAGCTTCCTGAACGTCTGTTTCCCCAGGCAGCACGGAGCACCCACAGCTTTTACTTTCCAGGTAGGAAAACAGTGCGGAGAAACAATGCCGGGCAGCTCGGCAAAGACGCCAGCATTGGAGTCCCAGCCCATTGCTGGGAATCATGGAGAACAAAATATCCAGGGGACATTGAGACTCTCCATGGAAGAAAGTTCTGAGGACCAAGTGCTGGACTCACAGTTGGCGTAAATTACTAGCACGAGAGTGCTTGGCTCAAGATTTGAATATCCTGGCATTGGATTACTTGGGTAAATCAACCTCAGCCTCACTGAGATGTAGTTTCTGCTTTTGCAAAGTGAAACTAATAATGCATGTCCTTTATAGATAATGCAGACTGGCTATTTCTTATCCAAACTGCTTCAGATGAAAAGACATGTCTGACTTTATTTTGGATTGTGGAATATCACAAACATATGACGTACCTGGGGAATGGGACTCATTTAAATATCAAGTTTGTTTTGTGTGTACTTTATACACAAGGCTTTAGGAAAATTTGATACTTTCTGTTTTCTTTTCTTTGTGGTACTGAGAGTGGAAAGAAGAACTTCATGCATGCTAGGAAGAGCTCTACCACTGAGCTACATCCCGAACTTAGGATTTTACATTATGTGTTCATGTTCCTGCGTCTTGACTGTATTATTGACATGAGGTCCAGTGTAAGATCTTGTTTGTTTGTTTGTTTTAACTTCTGTCATTGTACCAGAGGGTAAAGCATTTTGGAGTCTGGGTTTTAAGATTAGGAATTCTCAAGCTGCATTCATGTAAAGGCACTGACCCAGGGAAGCATGGGTTGTCAGAGCCTTAGCTGCTGAAACCTGCCTTAAAGCCTGGAGTTACAGCTTTAGCACACTGCCTCTCCTTCCATCAGCCTCATTTCTCCTTCCTTCTCTTTTACTAGATGTAACACTGTCATTTCATTAACTTTTGAGAAATGATATAGAGGCTCAAAGTAAGAATACAAATAAAAATAAGAATGTCTGGGCCTGGAGAGGCTCAGTAACTAAGAGCAATTGCCACTCTTGCAGAGTGGCTCAGCTCAGTTCCCAGCACCTACAAGGTGGCTTACAACCATTAGTAACTCCAGTTCCAGGAGATCCACCATCTTCTGGCCCTCTAGGGCACCAGGCACACACACCATACACCTACACAAGCATGCAAAATATACACATACAAAAAAAAAATACTAAAAGCAAGTCCAAAGCTCGCATGAACAAACCCACCATTAAAAATAATTGACAAAATAAAAAACATAGTTTCAGAAAAGAGGAATTTTATATGAATGAAATTAAGATATTTTTTCTCCTCTGTGTTTTGGCTCAGGCTCTTTGATAACCCCAGCCCAGGAAGATATGGTGAAAGGGTTAGCTCTGGAACTTTGGAAAGGTCATGGAACACTTGCCCCTCCCAGAAGGGAGAGGCTAAATTACATTCCTCAGACCACAGGACAGTCCCTGTAGCTAGGGGAGGCCCAGAGTTATTCTGAAACTGTTGGCCACCTACCTCATTCCCTAAAACCAATTAGTTTAAAAGAACACTGTTCTGCCAATCGCATTGTGCCTAATGGCAGCTGCCCTGAGGACAGTATAAAGGGCCACTGTGGGGTCTGTGTGTGGTCATTCTCTCCTCATGTGCAGGGTGGCCCCAGCATGCTGGATTAAATAAAATTCCTCTTGCTTTTTGCATCGATTCCCGTCTCCATGCTGTTCACTCAGGGGGTCTCCAGTAAAGTTAAGGCTCCCTAAGTCTTACAGTGAACAGCTTCATTTCATCACCTTCTCGTCTTCACTCCTACTGTGTTCTAGAAGCATTCATTATCTCAATAAATTCCAGAGAATATTAAGGCATTATTATTCTGGTGATTCTACTGTGACGTCTTTGTTTCTGAAGTCACTCCTTTGCTTCAAAGATGACACACTAGTAAGAATACTAATGTTCTTTACTGTTGCATTATCCAGGTCCCATAGCCCCCACATGCCAAATTTGAGAAACCAGAATGTATGATATCATTAGGAGAAAGTAGCCTGATAGATGCATGTGTGGAAAGGTCACGGTGAAATCTACTAACATATGCATATTAATATGCATTAATAATTATAGCTAAAAGAATTATCTACTGAAAAAGAGAGAGTAGCAGTATTGAAATAAAGCATTCTTACCACTATTACCCATTCCTTTTATTATGTGTTTTAAAGTATTTCCTATCACTTGATATCTGGAGATTTCTAATACTTAGTCTGCTTAGCTTTGCTTCACATCAAGTATCATTCATTCGTAAGAAAGATGACCAATAATATAGATCATAAATATAGTTTTCTCTGAAAATTCATCAACAAGATCTGAGGGATGTGTGGGGGAATCTCAGTTCTTACATGTCAATATTTATCCTTTGTTGCATCTCTTCATTTTTCCCAAAGGTAAAAAGAAACAAAACCTTCATTCTCTGTGATGGCTAATCTTGGTTGCCAACTTGACTATATCTGGAATGAGCTACATCCAGAAATCTGAGATACCTGTGAGAGATTTTCAGCTTGGTTTGACGTGGGTCAATCCACTTTTAGTCTGGACCTTTGTGATAGGAAAGCATACACTTTCGATTCAAATCTTAAGGCAGGAAAACAAACGCCTTTGATCTAAATCTTAAGACTGGAAGACGCAGGCCTTTAATTTCAATCTTGAGGCAGGAAGACATACATTTAATATGGGCCATATCTTCTGCTAGAAATCTACATAAAGACATAGAAGAAAGAAGCTTTTGCTCCCTGTCTGTTTGCCCTAACCTTGCTAGCACATCCATTCCTTCACTGGAATCTACTTCTTCAGGATTCTAGCACAACATTGAAGACCAGCTGAGACATCCAGTCTTGTGGTACTGAACAACTACTAGATTCTTGGACTTTTCACTCACAGCAAGCCATTGTTGAATTTTCTGGACTGCAGCCTGTAAGTCATTTTAATACATACATACATACATACATACATACATACATACATACGTACATACACACACATGCGCGCACGTGCGCACACACACACATATACATGAATGTATATATTATAACATATGTATATATATATATGTATATATACAGACTGAACAGGTTAAGAAAGGTTTTTACTAGAGATGAGGCAATGCAAAGCCACATTGCAGCACATGAAGAGAAATACCCTCTACAGAGCAGAAAGGAGATTTGGGAGGCAGAAAATCCAGTATTTTTTACTTGTTTTCATTGAAAATAGGATTTTTTCATACAATACATTCTGATTACAGTTTGCCTTCTCCCACTCCTCCCAGATGCTCCTCTCCTCCCTACCCACCAAAATCCACACCTTTCCTTTTTCTCTCATTAGAAAACAAACAAGTATCTAAAAGAATAATGATGATAAAAAACATTAGATAAGATTAAAAACTAGCAAACCATAATAGGACAAAACAAATGGGGGGGAAAAAAGGATCCAAGAAAGTAGCACAAAAAAATATACAGAGACACAGAAATGTGCACATGTGCACACACAGAAAGCTCATAAGAACACAAAACTGGAAACCATACTATGATAAGCAAAATGTTTGTAAGGTTAAAAATAACAACAAGAAAGAAAGAAAAGAAGAGAGAGAGAGAGAGAGAGAGAGAGAGAGAGAGAGAGAGAGAGAGAGAGAGAGAGAAAGGAAGAAAGAAAGAAAGATAGAAAGAAAATCTTAAGAAATACCATTAAATTTAATTTTAGTTGGCTGCCTATTGTTGAGCATGAGTGGGGAACTGCCCATAAATGTGGTTTGCAATTGCAGTGAGACTCTATTGGAGAAATTTTTTTTTTCCTTTACAAGTGGTTATCAATTGGAAATTGCTTCTATGTTAGGGATGGTGGTTAGTATGTGTTCACTTTTCCTTTTGGCTTTAGGATCTCATCTGATACATGCCCATGCATTCTCTGTGAGTTTACATGTGCTTCATTCCTGATGTGTCTAGAAGGCCTTGGTCCCTTGATGTCTTCCATCCTCACTGCCTCTTACAGTCTTTCTGCCTCTTTTACAGAGAGATAACATTCACTGAGCCCAGATGGAAGGGTTTTGGTGGAGACATCTCAGAAGGAAAACACTAAACAGCTTTATTATTTTAAAACTAGCCAGATCACACAATTGCTGGGCTCTTATCAGCTAACCTATTTCAGCCTTCCACCTGTGGCAGAGGCCACTTTCTCCAGTCACCCAAGATCTTTCGCGGTTGTAGCATGCCTCCCATTCCAAAATCTGGCTGAAAAGCCCCCCTCTCTCCCTGTGCCCCTTCTCTTCTTCCTGGGACTCAAAAATCCCACTTTTTTCCCCTTCACCCAGCAATTGGCTCTCACCTTCTTTATTGACCAAATCAAGAACCAATTAGGAAACCAGGTTTTAGTATCAGCTCCTCACCCTACATTGTATTTGTTTACATCTACTGCAGGAGGAAGCTTCCCTGATAATGGCTGAGCAAGACACTGGTCTATGAGTATAGTAAAATGTCATTAAGGGTTATATTGCTATGTGCCTTTGACAGAATAATAGTGTTTAGTTTTCCCCTAGACTCATGGTCTATCTAGTCTCAGGTTCGTCCTATCTGATCAGATGGATCCCATCTCATGGAGTGGTCCTTAAATTCAATCAGATAGTTACTGGTTACTTCCACGATGTTTGTGCCACTATTGCACCAGTGCCCACTTCAGGCAGTTTGTCAGTATAGACTGAGGGGTTTGTAGCTGGGTTGATGTGAATCTTTCTAGGATGGTAACATACAGAGTCACTTAAAGTACCATGAACACTAGTCAGTAGGGGTGAAGGCTCTACATTGACACCAGTTCAGCTTCTCCTTGGTCAATAAGATATGTAGGTATTGTCTTCAACAATAGGGCACTGCTATCAGTTTGTGGAGAACAACCAGTAGCTTCCATGGTAGACTGGGTTGTTTGGGGATTTCTATGGGCCTCTTTGGCCAATGGATTAGATATAACCCATTCCTGGCACTGGAGATTTCATTATGTGGCAGAGATGTCAAGTTGAGACTTCATTTCCCCATTCTTTGGTGATTTCATTTAGTTTTTTTTTTTCATATATGTACATATGTTAAGATTCTTCTATTATATTTTACCACCCCTCAAATGACTCTTAGTTTCTTCTGTCCTTTTCTTCATTCCCTTCCCTCCTGTTAACTGCCCCTTCCCATTTGATATTCTTATTCTGTTTTCCTATACATTCATATTTATCTACTCTATTTTATCTTCCTAAGGAGATCCTCCCCTTATCCTTAGACTATGACTAACCTCTAGGGTTAGATGGATTATATCCTGTTTATTGAAAACTTAACAGCTAACTTTCACACTTAAGTAAATACATACCAAATCTGTCTTTTGGGGTCTTTGTTAGCTCACTCAAGATGATTTTTTTCTAGTTCTATGTATTCACCACTTAATTTCAAAATTTCTTGTTTTTAACAGCTGACCAACACTCCATTATGTAAATATACCACATTTTTTTCATCCATTCATGTGTTGGCATCTATTTTAAATTTCTGGCTATTATGAGTATTGCAGGAAAGAATGTAGATAAGCAAGTGTCTCTGTAATAGGATATAGAATTCTGTAATAGGATGCCCAAGAAGGGTGTAGCTGGCTTTGAAGTAGATCAATTTATATCTTCCTGAGGAACTGCCATACTAATTTCCGCAGTGGTTGTAGAAGTTTACAGTCCCACCAGCAATGAGTGTTCCCCTTACTCCACATCCTTACCAGCACAAATTGCAATTTGTATCATTGATCTAGTTATTCTGACTGGTATAAGATGAAATATGAAAGTAGTTTTGGTTTGCATTTCCTAAGTATGTTGAATATTTCTTTGTTTCATCTCTTGAGAACTATCTGTGTAGATTTCTCCCCCATTTTTAATTGAGTTTTAATTGTTTTCTTGGTATTTTGTGATTTTTTTTTAGTTACTTATGTATTTTTGGATATTAGTGCTCTATTACTGTAGTTAGTAAAAAATATTTTCCTATTCTGTGGGTTGTCAGTTTGTATGAATGGTAGTATCCTTTATCTTACAGACACTTTTCAGTTTCATGGTGTTCCATTATTAACTGTTGATCTTAGTGCCTATGCTATTGGGGTTCTGTTCAGGAAGTCTTTCTCTATGTCAATGAGTTCAAGACTATTCTCTACTTTCTCTTCAAGTTCAGTGCAGAGGACCTAATGTTGAGGTTCTTGACTCATTTGGAGTTGAGTATTGTGTAACATAGAAGTATGGATCTATTTGAAGGATCTTCCTCCCTTGATTTAGAGTTGGTGACTAATTGTCCTTGAAGGCCTCCAGGCAGTCCATGAGCATGGGGCTCCTTCTGGTAGTAGAAAATAAAAGTGTTCCAGGTCTTTGTTTTGCTGCTAGGTTTTTGTCACAGCTCAAGGGCATGAGGAAGAAGCCAGACATCTTGGAAGTTCACCATATTTATTACCTTGTTATGATGCCTTTCCTTATTTGCCTATCAGGGAATCTAATCCCTTAATGATGCCTGTGGTAGCCAGAAGCAGGCACCAGATTCTTTGGAACCAGAGTTACAGATGGTTGTGAGCTTCCATGTGGGTGCTAGGAACCAAATCCAGGTTCTCTGCAAGAGTATCTCCTAGCCACCATCTTTCCAGACCCTTAACTTCAATTCCTTATAAACACATTATTCTTGCTCCTCAATGTCTCCATATCAGACTGTCAGTATAGGAAATGGTCATGTTACAGCAAAAGCTTGTCTCTGGTCACAAATTTGATGTAATCCAGGTTTCCTCCTAGGACTGGATATATTGTTTATCACTACTATTATGCAAAGTCACAGAAAAGAGAAGGAGGAAAGACACTACATTCAGAACAATGTGAAGGCCAATTTTCTTTATAACTGTTAGCAGAGACATCAGGTCAGGTATTCTCTTCCTTTAACAGCCCCTTCCCTCAGAACTGATATCTTGCCTTCTGTCATACTTTGAACCATGTCAACTCTTCTCTTTCTCTCCTCATATAGGTATAGGTACAGGTACAGGTACAGGTACAGGTACAGGTACAGGTATAGGTACATCATTAAATCATACCCCACTTTGGCTGAACTTGTTAGAAGAAGAAAATGTATGCTTCATCTACACATAAACCTGTGATTTCTTAGCCAACATAAGATTTAAAAGGCATGTTAAGTCACATTTATAGTCTCCATTTATCAACCTCAAAAAAGATTAATTTCAGCATTGTATTTCATTTAGTCATCTGCCTTCTTTAAAAATAGCAATGGATGGCACTAGAAGACAGCTTTTCATGGGTTTGTTTATTGGATTATCTTTAATAGCCTCATTTTCTTATTTATTGCTGAGGCTCAAGCACAGTGCAATCATCATTAATTAACATGCACAGGCACTGATGGTTCACAAATAAATCTGACTGCAGAGGACAGATTTCTCATAGTGTCTTACAAGGTAGGTTCACCTAAAAGGAAAGGCATGCAAGCCCTCTAGCTTGAAGAACAAAAAAGAGCCTTTTTTTCCTTCCCATCTGGTTACAAACATGCCTTATTCAGTCACTGATTTTCCAAGTGGAAAGTCTTTTCCAGGACCCTCAGAGGGTTAACTTTATGACAAAATGAAAGATTATCCTCCACCATCTGTCACTGAAACTCAGTCTTCATCCTATATCCAAGGCTTTGAGCAAATAGAAAGCAACAAAATGGGTAGACTTAAATGTGATGGGAGAGCTGTTTCATGAACAAATGTGTTTCTTGTCTGTCTTCAGAAGAATTTCAAGACTGGCTGGTTAACAGGCCTCTCACTGACAGCTGAAGGGAAGATGAGTGATCACAGGCTGGAGGTGCTTGGGAAAGGAACACACTGTATTGGGGCTTGTCCTGGGGCTTGACAGGAAGGGAGCAGAGGAGCACCAAATCCTGAAATGGAAGCTGATTAATCTGAAAGCCCCAAAAGACCTTGCTTGGGAAGGAGAAAAATGGAATCAGGAACTTGTGGGATCAGCATTTAGCATCTACCCAGGGAAGGCAAGCTGTCCCCTTTAGACAAGGGGAAAGTAGGTATGTCAGCTTCCTGTTATTACACCAAGTGCCTGAGATAATCAACTAAAAAGGAAATTTCTTTTCTTCCAGGCATAGCATGCTTACTCCATTGCCAGTTTAGAGTTGAGTTACCATGGCTTGGTAGCGATGGCAAGTAATTGAGTGGACCAGTCTAGAGGTAGGTAGCTATGTCTATGGAGCTGTGGACATTTCCTTATAGAATGGCAGACAGGAAGTCAAAGGACCCTCATCTGGAAGCCCAACCATTATTCCTTTCTGCATTTTTCCCTCTGCAAATGAGGTTGGAAGATGCTAGAGTATATGGAGAGTGGAGGGTTAATTGAGAGGGGACTCCATGGCATAGCCATGAGGCTGTCATCTATTTTGGAGATACCTGTACTCTTATAAGTAACTCACCCATGCTCTATAGGTAAGCACAAATAAATTCCTAGCTTTTCAAAGTTGGACTTTGGTGGAACTGCACTTCTGACTGTCATTGGTGCAGTATCTGGAGTGAATAGATGTTTGTTTCAATTTCCTGGTGATAAGATAACACAAATGGAGGTGTCGGTTCATTGTTAATTATTCCATGGTGGTAGAGCCAATGGTGAGGTTGCACCTATCCTGGTTGGTGCACCCTTCATAGTGGCCAAGACATGGAAAAGAAGAGAACTTCAGAATCACCATATCCCAGCATGTCCTGCTTGCCCAAAGGTCACCTAATGGCTTTACATGCCCAGGATCAAGTCCTAAGCACATGGGCCTTTTGGAGAATTTAAGACTTGAAGTGCCACAGTAGACAAGATGGTGTTATTGAGAGTGGCAGTTGTGACAGGCTTCTCACATCTGGGGACTCAGCTGTAAGGAGAAAGACCATCTGTGTGATGATGTCGTGGCCTTTATGGATAAACAGACTCAAAGCCTAACATGAAATATGATTGCTCTAACTCCAATATCATCACTTAGCAGAAGTTCACTTGAGGAGTGTGTTTTTAGCCTCAACAGGTCACAGGATTTCAGCTTAGACGGGAGCTGAGCAGATTTCTATTTTTAAGATCATAGACAACTTGAGAGCGATGAGCTATTGGCTTCCCTGATGTGTGTTCAGCTTTTTCTTCCTCCCCATCTGCCTCAGAGTTTGCATATTCTTTCTGGAAATAAGGGTGCAGACAAGCTTAGAACAGATACTTGAATTTTCAAATCAGAACTGAGCCGTGGTGAGATCTGAGGTAGATGAAACACTTGTTAGTGGACGATGCAGGGAAATCTGAACAAAGTCACCTACAGGCCGGAGACAACCCATGGTGATACAGCAGAGGACAGTAAGTGACCCAGTGCCATAAGGGGAGCCTCCCCCCTAGTTAGCTTAGTGAACACAGCCCCTGAGTTGAATTCTGTCAAAGTGAAGAGAGTTCTGGAGCCACAGAGCCACAGAACCACAGTACTGTCTAAAGCATGGCTTTAGACTTCCTGTGAGAGGAATATCCAGACTCAAGAAGCAGAAAAACCAGTTCTGAGTCACAAAACTGCTTCAGTCAAACCCCAGAGCAGCTTACAATTTCCTCCAGAGACCTATTTAAAAATCCATTTTGAAAATGTTACTTTTATTGGCAATTAACAATACATGTTTATGAGATACAATTTAATATCTTGATATATGTTTATTATAGAATGCATTAATCAAACTGCCACAGAAGTATTTATTTTGTAGTCATCATGAAAAAGAAAAATAAGGATTCTCTCCTTTCAAATAAGCATAATAAATAATCTATAAGAAAGAGAACAAAGTGTTTAAAGATCAGATAAAAAGTTTAGATTTCTAGCCAAAGTGTATCTCCGTTACCAACTGAAATGTTTCTCTCTAATAAAATCTTCCAGAGTTTCTAGATGATTCCAGACATGGTGCATAAGCCTTCAAAAGGATGGTAGCTCTCTCCCTCAAAACCTGCCAAAAGAATTACTTATTTTTCTCTCTACTTCCTGTTAATCCCCACCATTCCCTAATTCCTGCATACTTTTAACAAAGCATTACTAAAAGTAAATTTAAGTACCTCATCAATCCATTTAAATAGAAAAAAGGAAATCTGAATTACAAACTATTTTAAAAGAAATTAACTTGACTTCATAGCAAAAAAATGAATTTTATTATGTTAAAAATAAAGGTTCTGAGAGAGTAGGGTCCTAGATAAGAATGAGTTGTAATCAGCACCAGGTTGTTTTGCAATTTTTCCTATTTTTTATTTTGCTTTATATTCTTGCTAAGAAATTTGATGAGTGTTGCCCCAGCTAGCTTCTGACCTTTAACCCCTGGCACCCCATTATCATGCTTGGCAAACACAACTTTTCTCACTTAAGCATTTGGAAAGCACACAGCACTTTGCTGCAGGTCTCCAGCCTGGAAAGGGATGGAAAGGGGACACAGGGATGCAGTTAGGGAGGAAGAATAACCGAGGTAGATAATCATTAAGTGCATATTTCAAAGTTGTTGAGAAAGAAGATTTTTTAAAAGTCCCACACATAAAGAAATACATCAGAGGTGAGAGCTGTGTCAATTACCCTGATCTGATAACTAAATTCACATAGATCCTATAAATATAAATCATTACTTTATGTCAGCTAAAAAATATATTATTCCCAGTATATGTAAGGCCACAAGTTTGACTCACAGTACCATGCATGCATACATACATACATACTTACATACATCATAAATGTATTTTTAAAACATGGAATTTTTTTTTCAGAAATTCATTGAGGCATTTTTCAGAGGTAAAAGGCATGTAAACCAAACACTTTTAAAATGTATCAGGCCTGACAGGCTTGAATTCACAGTTGTATT
This sequence comes from Tokudaia tokunoshimensis, assembly GCA_036184795.1. Taxonomy (NCBI): domain Eukaryota; kingdom Metazoa; phylum Chordata; class Mammalia; order Rodentia; family Muridae; genus Tokudaia; species Tokudaia tokunoshimensis. The sequence continues at coordinate 140,210,412 of BTHU01000001.1, read as the reverse complement.
GATCTGGCTGTGCTAAGCTCTCCATTCTTTGTCGTTTTCAAAATTCATAACAAACCAGGGGTCTTCCTGAAGGCTGGACTCCTCTTTGGTCTATGTGCATGCTGCTGTACCTGTCAGTAATGATTCTCCTTTGCACTTCTCTTGTTTTGAAGATGAACACCACTATTTCTTCTTACCATAGCAAATATTTTCATAGCCATCATGGTACTTCCGAACGGAAGCTTGCTTTTTCTTCATTGAGTCAGTCATGTCAAAGGAATGGAACATGGTAGCATGGGTTCTATCTGTAGCCAGTGTTGATGATTTAGTGTTTAACTACAGCTTACCTGAAACATTTAGAGTGTAGGCAACATGGATGCTCTCTCTGTATTCTGTTGTTATAGTTAAAGCAAGATTCCCTGATCATACATTTTAGTCCTTAGCTAAGCAATGGGTTGGATTGGCTCCCAAAAAGAGACACTTAAGTTCTAATCCCCAGTGCCTGTTAATGTTACCTTATTTGGAAACAGAGACTTTGAAGGTTATATTATAAAGTATGGTGGGCTCTGCAACCATTGACTGTTGTCTTGACCAAAAAAAGAAGAGATCTGAATACACACTAAGACATATAACTACACACACAAACACATACTACACTACAAACATAGCCATGAAGGTAGCAGTAGAGATGGAAGTGATGTAGCTACAAGTCTAGAAGCTTTGATAATTGCTTCATGGCTGAGGCTGCACTTCAGCTATTCATTCTCCTGGTGTGCATGAAGTCCTAGGCTTAGGTTCCATCTTTATCACAAGTAAAGAAGGGAGGGAGAGAGTGAAGGAGTAAGGGAAGGAAGGAAGGGGGGAAAGGAAGGAAAGAGAGGAAAAAGGAAGGGAGAGGAAACATGGGGGTAGCGATGGGGAGAGAGGGGGAAGGAAGAATTATTTACAATGGCCAGATATTAGAATACAGGTATGGAATTTATTGTCTCCCCGGCCTTCAGAAGGAATAAACCCTACTGACATCTTGTTTTCAGACTTCTAGATCCAAGTACATGGAAAAAATAAATTTCAGCTGTCTTAGGGTCATCTGTAGCTCTATGAATTGTACATATTTCACTTCTGACAAATCTAGTTTTTAAGAGATGTCATGTTTAGGGTTTTGGGGGATGGCTCAATAGGAAAAATGTTGCTGCATAAAACGAGGAGCTGAGGTTAGCTTTCTTAGAAGCCATGTAAAAAGCTGAGTGTGGGGCTGGAGAGATGACTCAATGGTTAAGAGCACCAACTGCTCTTCCGAAGGTCCTGAGTTCAAATCTCAGCAGTCGCATGATGGTACACAATCATTCATAATGAGATCTGATGTCTGAAGACAGCTACAGCGAGTGAGCAGGGCTGGAGCAAGAAGAAAAAGTGTCTGAAGACAGCTACAGTGTACTTACATATAATAACTAAATAAATATCTTTTTAAAAAGAAAGCTGAGTGTGTAAGCATATACAACACTAGCAATGGGAAACAGTCACAGGAAAGTTCTAGATTTACTGAGAGACCCTGACTCAAAAGCCAAGATAGAAGAGCAACTGAGGAAAACATCCCAATTCCAACCTCTCTGCCCTCCACTGGAGCCTGCAAGGAGGGTACATACCTGCAAACACACAACCACACACACACACACACATACGGGAATTTTAGGGGGTTTTTGTACAAAGTCCTGTCAGGTACTGATGATTTCAGGAGGTTTTTAAGGAGATTACAAATTAGTAGAGGTGAAAGACCTGTAAATAAATGTTTTCTTTTTCTATAGTGAAAAATTCTTGCCCTTTAGAATATCCAACACCAAAGAAAAATGTGTCCAATGTCAAAGATTCTGTTTGCATTCTTTTCTTAATCTTCCTCTAATTATCAAAATGTTCATTTCAATTCAAGAGATACCTATTGCTTAGGTGCAAACTTTGGAGACAGTAAGTGACTCCAAAAAGTCTCCAAAACTTTGGAGACAGTAAGTGACTCCAAAAAGACTCCAAAGTAAGACTGATTTTGTATAAATGATGAGGGTATAGGACACATCCATTCATTTATCTTAAAATTCTAAGGGAAATATTACTGACATTGTAATGTTTGTTAAGACCTTTTGCTTTAGAATGTTGCTACAAGCTAAAAGTTCAGAACAGTCACCAGAAATCATTTATGGTGGAAAAAAATGGGAAAATAAAAAATACAGTCCTTGAGATGCAGGGTTTGTTTTTTTGTTTTTTGGGTTTTTTTTTATTGCGAAATAGTTGTATTGTAAATGCTTGGTGTTTCTGACTTGGATCAACAGTGTCTTAGTTGGTTTAACCTTTTAGGACAAAATACTGTAAGTGGAACTATCTTACTCATATCAGAAACTTATTCTTCAAACTTTTGGTTGATAGGAAGTCTGAGACCAAGGTCCAGGATCTTCCTGGATTTCTTTTTTTTTTTTTAAAGATTTATTTATTTATTATTATATCACACCAGAAGAGGGCGTCAGATCTCATTACGGATGGTTGTGAGCCAGCATGTGGTTGCTGGGATTTGAACTCAGGACCTTTGTAAGAGCAGTCGGTGCTCTTAACCGCTGAGCCATCTCTCCAGCCCTCTTCCTGGATTTCTATCCATAGTATTTTTTTTTTTTGAGACAGGATCTCTTTCTTACCGAAGTTTGATTCAGTGAACAGCATGCCCAAGTGATTCTCCTGTCTACAAACACATGGATGAAGCCAACTCCCTAGACCCTCTGGAATGTCCATTGTAAGAGGAATTGTCTCTTTCAGGGGGACTCTACCTTGGACTCTACTCACTCTCTAAGAGCAACTATTTGTCAGGTTGTTTTGGGGTTTATTTTGCTTGGATCCATCTGCTCAGTGTGAGAGGCCAGATCACTGTCAACTCACTATACAGTAAACTGATATTATAATGGGGTTCTGACTACTTGAATATGTAACTCAGGGCTTTTAAAAGCATGCCATTGTTGTCTTAACACTGCTAAGGAGATGAATAAATATTGGTTTCTGTTGCAGGATATCTGATCACACTGTAAACCTGAGATTGTGTTGTTTACTAGAAAAACCTATTTCTAATTGTGGTGTGGCTCAGCCTTAGCACACAGCTTTAATCCCTCTGGCTAAAATGCAGACACTCTCTTAGTACATACTTTTAACCCTAAATAATAAAGGTAAAGTTAGTTTGTAGAAGGAGGCATCTGTTTCCTTCTATATGTTTAAAAGTGATGTCTAATTGAATGGCAGACAAAGTGACAAATCAGAGAAAGATTTGAAAGAAGAGGATATGTCCAACTCTCACAAGAAGAGAGAGGAAAGGGAAGCCACTTGAGACAATTCTGTTCACTCAATTAGCAATGCAGTAGTTTGACTTTAGTGTCCTTTATACTCTTTTATATCTCAGGTACTTCTTTACTCTACCGAGGTAACTTTGGGCCAGAGAGTAAAACTTATGATGTGTGTGTGTGTGTGTGAATTGGGTTGGGAGATTTAGTTCAGTGGTGGAGCATTTGCCTAGCCAGTGCTAAGTTAAGTACTAGGTAGTGGGGTGTGTGTGAAAGGTTTGAGTATCAGTGTCCATTCTGAAAAATACTGTGCTGAATTCTTTAGATGTTGCTTTACTTGACTGGGTTTAGAAAACTGGTCATCTTGTTTAGACACCCTTGGTATTAGGGAAACAAAACCATTAAACAACTTGTTCCAAACTCCTTACACATTATATTTAAAGAGAAGGATTGAACTATTGAATTTCAATGTCCTTGATTTATTTTCTACTATATTTCTCAATGAGACATGAAACACACTTTCACACCTGATTCTGTTATACCAGGTAGGTTCCAGGGGTTAAACCCAGATGGCCATTCACGGTGGTAGGTGTCTTTACCAGCTGTGCTTTCTTGCTGGTCCTGTATCTATGTTTTGATTATGTATGTATAGTTAATTAAAATGGTGCTTGCTGGTCTAAAATTACTTTGAGTAGGAATGTGCAGTTGTTCCAGGGTGATTCAGAAGTAGGATGCTGGGACTCTCTGACTTCCTTGCCCTAGATTCTCACTCAGTGAATCAAAAAAAGTGAATCTCTAATCCCAATGTCTCTCCTTAACCCCTTTCCTGAAGGAGGGCATGTGTGGTGGTATTGGGGAAGTGCCTAAATGCTTTATGTAACTTTCCTTTAAAGATGGTAAATAAGAAGGTACCAGTAAACAAGTGGGTGAAATGAGTGGTTACTCATTGGGGTATATTTTTCAATACCTACTTTAATAAGTGTACTTAAATGCTTTAACCTTCCTTCTAGCCTACCATCTACAGAGGTAGTGGAAAGGAAAGGTTAAATAACACTGGGAGAGCAGAAAGATCAGGCCTTAGAAGTGCAGGAGAGAGAAAATGCCAACATATAAGAGTCAAGGATCATGGCCCAGGAGGGCTGCAGGCCAGGGTGGCCAGGATGGAATATAGGTTATAGTAATAATTCAGGAATATCAGAGGGGAGAGTGTGATAGCTGCATGGAGGTTTGAGAGTGGCCCCACCATTGAGCTGCTTAAGGCATATTAACTATAAGGCTTGTGTGTGCGTGTGTGTGTGTGTGTGTGTGTGTGTATGTTGTGTGTGTTGTGTGTGTGTGTGTCTGTCTGTCTGTCTTTCATTCAAGAATCCACAATATTGGGGCGGTAGCAAGGAACTTGCATTGCCACTGGAGGGACAGAAGAGCAGATTAATCTACTACAGCTATAGCTTCCAGAAAAACACATGTGTGTTCTCAGCAAAATTTCCCTCTACATGTCTGCTTCAGCCAAAACATCTTCTCATAAGAAAGTTTACAGAAAAACATCACATGACACAATTGAGTCTCCAAAGAAACCAGAAATTTCAACTTCAATGGAGCTGAGGGTTTGTTGTTGGATTTTACTGTACTCCAAGAAATGATGGTTCTAAGTCAGCGGTTCTCAACCTTCCTAATGCTGTGCCCCTTACAGTTCTTCATGTTGTGGTAACCCCCAACCAAAACATTATTTCATTGCTACTTTAATTGTAATTTTGCTACTGTTACTAATCATAATGTAATTATCTGATAGGCAGGATATCTGATATGTGACCCCTTTCGGTCGTAACCCACAGGTTGAGAATCACTGGTCTAAGTTATTGCTTTTCAGAGCCACCAGATCAAAGTCTGAGTTATGTATTGAGAAAGACTTAAGTTTGAGATCAAAATGACTTTGGTCCTATGTCAACATTTTATGAAGTGCTTTAGTGTGTTTGTATGTACACATGAGACCATGTATATCCACTATCAACTTCTATCATAGTGACAAAATACCTCAAAAAAAGTTTGAAGGAGGAAAGACTCATTTTGGCTGACAGTTTTAGTCTATGGTCACTTGGCACCACTGTTCCTGGGCCTGGGGCAAGGCAGAGCAGAGTGGTAGAGACAGCATGACAGAGCAAAGCTTCTGATTTCATGTGATAAAGAGAGAAATCAAGAGACCAGAGAAAAATTTTATACCCTTTGATGATGCCCCAGATCGCTTCCTTTAACCAGAGCCTACCTCCTGAAATTCTACCACCTCCTAATCCTTCCAGTATCACTTTGCTAATTCTTGAGATGAGAGTCTTCACCATCCAAGAATCTCTTGGTGCCTCATTTCCTAACACTGCTGCCACTAGGGACCACATGTAAGTAAGTGAGCCTCTAGACTGCCCAACCCTACCTCTTTTTTATTGTATAAGTTTCATATATTGAAGACAACAAATGTATTTCAGAACAGTTGTTTCCTATGGCTGCTTGACAAAAATCATATAGAACAGTGAAAAAATTCAGACTATATTTTTTTCTGATACACTGGGAATGAACTAAGACCCAAGAGTACTCACAAGTACATGTGTGGCTGTTTTTAACTCTCCAGTTGATCTTGGTGATCAGTGAATTTCAGTTTGAGAATGAGTTCATTATAATATTTAAGCTACCTTTCCATTCTTCAACATGGCTTAAACAATCCTCATCAAGTTTGTGTTTGGATCAAAGGATTAGAAAGGATTAGAAAAGTTTCAAAGATTGATTCTAAGTTATCTCTCTCTCCTGCAATAGTAGTTCGGGATGCAAGTTCAACTAGAAATTATCCATCAAAAGAGGGGTGATGATGGTAATGTACGTCTGTTCTAATTAAACTACGACTGAACCTCTCTACTATTTCAGCCATGGAAATAGCAGTGTAGGGTGAATTTATTTTGTCCATCATACAATTTCAGTTAGGAATACAGTAAAACATTTGAACTTTAAAGGTTAAGACAAATGTGTAAGGTAATACTTGAAACTCACTTTCTTGGCTTATTAATACTTGCTAAGCAAAGTGAGACTATGGTCTGTGTTTGAGAGGAGTAATAGAAAAGGGGCATCAGGAAAATGGCAAGACAAAAATGATCATGAGGATGAAGATGAGGAGGAGGAGGGGGAAAAGGAAGAGGAGGAGGAGGAAGAGTTGCTTTTTTGATACAAGATCTCACTGTGTAGCCCTAGATGGCTGGAACTTGCCATACAGACCATGTAGGTTCAAACTTGTGACAATTCTCCTGCTTCTACCTCTTGAGTGCTGGATTTCAGGTATGTGCCACAGTCATAGGAACTGCTCTACTGCTGTGAAGAAACACCAAGACCAAGGCAAGACAAAAAAAAAAAAAAAAAGCACCCAACTGGGTGCTTGCTTACAGCCTCTGAGGGTTAGTCCATGACCATCCTGGTGGGGGGCCTGGCGGCAGACAGGCATGGTGCTGGAACAGTAGCTGCGTGCCTCTATCTTATCTACAAGATGGAGTTAGAAAGAGTGAGACTGGGCCTGGGATAGCTATGGCTTACTCCCATTGACCCCCCTACCCCACACAACAAGGTCACACCTCCTCCAGTAAGGCAACATTTCTTCATTTTTCCCAAACAGTTCCACTAACTGGGGACCAAACATTCAAACATGTGAGCCTATGGGGGCCATTCTCAGTCAAACCACCACAGCCAGTATGAGTAGAGGCAAGTGTTGTTACCTTTTCCTGGGGAGACACAAATGAAAATCCAACCATCCTGATGGGTATCACCAGCAAACTGAAACAAAATTTCACCAAAGTTCCACTTGGTACGAACAATGAGTTTATCGTGCTTTCTTACAGGGCACAGGTGTGAGGGTTATCCTGCAAACAGATGCATCACTACTAAGTCCCACCTTGGCATGGATGCAAACAGAGGCCTGTTGTCAGCATTTTACTTCTATATGTAGTCTAACATCTCCTAAGATCACTTGCAAGATGGGGAGAAGTAGTAACTTGAATCTAGGGGAGGGTTTTCTGACCTATTATCATAGATCTGGCTCTCACTGTAGTATTCTACTCTAGTTGCCATGGCTCCAGGACATATTCCAAGAATAACATCTTGTTATGGTCAGAGGAAACACCTCCCAATAAAAAGAAAGATGATGACTTTATGTTGTTGTTGTTGTTTGTGAGACAGGGTATGATTTTATAGTCTTTGGCTAGACTGGAACTTACTGTGTAGACCAGGCTGGCTTCAACCTCATAGAGATCCATTTTGTCTCTAACTCCTGGTAAGAGTGCTGGGATTAAAGATGTGTGCCACCAAGCCTAGTCAACCAGTGTGCTATTTTTGTGCCTCATCAATGAATGTTCTCTGTCAATCTACACATCCATTCTTGTTACCTCTGACACAAAGAGAAATGTCTCTGAAAAGGAGGTAAACTTGGTATCCTTGGCTTGTGTGACATCTAGAAGTACTTGTTTCATCCCCACAAGGCCATTTAGATTTATAGTCAAGATACAAATTTATATATATATACACACACACACATACCACATATAGAATGCAATTTCAACAACAAGAAACAGATACCAAATAAAGAATGTAATTTCATTGACTTATAAACTCCAGGTTAAGAACAGCGAGCATAGCAGAAAGCTTAGTGGTGGGATTCCATTTTCATTCCACTAATTTTAGTTCAGTACAAAATATTGATAGTTACACAGCCCCTGCCATAATCAGGCCTCCTAAACAACCTGTGAATAGACCTTTTGCAGAGGTTCTTAGCTATGTTTAAAGTAATGTGAAAAGCCAGGTATGGTGATGCATGCCTTAATACCAGCACTGGCAAGGTTGAGGCTGATGGACAATGAGTTTGAAGTTAGCCTCGGCTACACAGTAAGACCCTGTATTTTTTGTCTTGGGGGTTTTATTTTGAGGGTGGGGGATAAAGGGATGGTGAAGATAATAGGCTCAGTAGTTAACAATTTCAGTTCTTCCAGAAGACCCATCTTTGGCTTCCAGCACCCCTATGAGATGACTCACAAGATCTGTGATTCTGGTTTGTGGGATCCAACCCCCTCTTCTGGTCTCTGAGTGCACTTGAACATCATATGTGTGTGTGTGTAAATTTTTACACATACACATGTATATATATATATACACACACACATACATGTGTATGTGTAAATTTTAAAGAGAACGTAAAACTTTAACTACATTTAATAGTGTTTGCTACTCAACCCATTATCCACACCATCATTTACTCTATATAGATGAAGGCACTCAAGTGCAAAAGCGGAAGTAACTTAACCAGTCTCAGACAAGAGATTTGCCTACTTTTGTCTCCCAAGTGCTGGCATACTGATACTACTTGAGATATACTGGGCTAAGTAAAAATACACAAAAACTAATTTCACCCTTTTTATTTTTTAGGATGTGGTTGTGAAGAAATTTAAAATTACATATATACTTACATTGAATTTCTATTGCAGCACCTGTATAAGGAATTTAAAACATTGTTCAAACCTTCTCAGTTAACAGTATTTTGAGTAAGTAAATTTAAAAATGTTCTTTTTTTGGTTATTAGCCCTATAATAACCATAAATATATAATATATATAAAGTGTCCCTTCTGGTATGCTTTAATAGAGATCCTTTTTAAAATATCCCCCCTAATCCAGAAGATGGTCAGAAAAACTCTAGTTTGGCCAGAATGTAGTAATTTAGGCTGCCTCAGCACTTAGACACCTGAGCATTTGTTTCCTGCTAGATAGTGGGAATTCAACCTAACCAACTTGCTCCTGATGTTTTAGTAACTGTAGTTCATGGCAATCGTTATTTTATCTCCAGGCCAAACAGGAATGGGCATACGTTATCATCCCTTCCAAGAAGGTAAGGCCTTGAAAAGCATAAATTAAACTCATGCAGCACTGGGTGCTCTAGTCTGAACATGACCTGTTTCCTAGGGTAAGCAAATTTCCACCATTTCTAATTTTTGCTTCAACACATTCCATTTTGCTAAGCCTAAACCAGACCTGGTAGAAGTTAAATAAAATTGAATAAATTGTGTTGGAGAACCAAATTCAAAAACATCTATGGCTTTAAAATGGAAAAAAACGCCGGACGGTGGTGGCGCACGCCTTTAATCCCAGCACTTGGGAGGCAGAGGCAGGTGGATTTCTGAGTTCGAGGCCAGCCTGGTCTACAGAGTGAGCTCCAGGACAGCCAGGGCTACACAGAGAAACCCTGCTTCAAAACAAACAAACAAACAAACAAAAAAAAAAAACAAATAAAATGGAAAAAAACTTAAATTACTACTATTCTGATTAAAACCACAGAAAACCTTTTAAGAAAATTCTGAACAAAATTTGAGGGAAGATAGAGCCATATGAGGGGATTAAATAAAGGTAACCTTAATGTTAATCTTTTTCATATCCTGGTTCTAGTACTCCAGAAATGTAATAACTCTTTTATAATTTTTTCATCTAGTGTTTACTTGTATAATCCTTAGTATTGAATTACATAGTCCTTATGTTTTACACAGCAGGAACACCAGTTATAATGCAGGCTGCCAGCTAGTTACTGATAAACTACTCTTTAATTCACAGTAACTCCAAAGCTTAATGTTAGAAGCCATTTAATACACTGTGTAGTTATATTAGATATATGCCCTAAGTCCAAGGTGGGGCTTCCTTGAGAAATACCATTCTGGTGAAGTACTTTTCTCATAGGTGTGGACACAAAATTAAAAACAAAACTTAAGGCTTTCATAAGAGTAGAAAATGTGACACAACAGAAAGCCTCAAGCACTGTCATCATCTGCATGTTTAATCTTTAGTGGAGGGACAAGAAAACACAAGTGTGCAATAAAGGTCAGTGAACTTAAATTTGCACAGGGTTTTACACACAGGCTGCTTGAGAAATTTAGGTTTGAGCCAGTGCTGACAGAAACACGCTCACTCAGAGACTGCTTATGTCTTTCGTTAACAGTTCCTGCCCTTGGCTGAACTTTGAATGTATACTGGAAAGGTTTCCTATTAATTCTGAGTGAATTAGCAAATTAGCTGCAGAACTACTTTTGTATGTTGACACCCCAGATACAAATAACCCCAAATCCTAAAGGTTTCATAAAACGCTGGCTGGCTGGCCTGAAACTTGCTGCAATCCTCACTCTGGATTGCAGGAATTAGAAGCTCAAAGCCTAGCTTTCTAGAAATTTTGTTACAATTTCAACAAGATCAGGAGAAATATTCAAGAGTATCAATTTACTTAAAAGTAACCTACAATTTACTTCAGCTTGGTATTAAGTATTTCATGTGGACCACACCTTTAATCCCAGCACTCACAACTTTAATCTCAAAATTAAAAGTCTGGTTTACATGGAAAGTTACAGGACAGCCATGGCTATATATGGACCCTGCCTCAAACTTGACACATGAAAAATGCATCTCTACTAAAAGAAGCAACTAGCTGTCGTGATCAAAATGGATTTACATTTACTCTACAAAACTCATTTTTACTTAGAAATGTAGTGTTGAGGGAATATAAAAACAGGACTAATATCTTGCTTCTGAAGCTTTCACACACAGAGAGCAAGAGTCTATCTACCATTACTCCCACACAGCACTCAGAAAAGCATTTCCTTCAACATGCACGAGACTTTTGGTTTAGTCCAGCAAACAAAAAAAACAGTAAAGCAGCAAGCATTTGTTGACACCTGTGAAGAGTAGTCATTTTAAAACAAACAAGTTTTCCTCATTTTCAGCTCCACTGATGCAACACTCCACAGACTGAGGGGGGATTACTACTGCTCAATACATGGACTTCTGTATTCTTTACATTTCATCTGTATTCAAGAGTGGATGGACATTGATCACATATTTCTGCTCTAAAGTCATCACTGAAAAGCAATGATTCTATTCTTGACTTCAGTAGGTCTGGAGAATTTAATGATATTTTTTAATCTAAGCTAACACTTGCATTGAATTAGGTTTTCTCCTCTCTACATTAGATTCAAAACCATACAGAATAAAGCAACTGTTTTCTGTTCAAAACAAAGAAAATTACCTACATTCTCATCCAGGATTGTTTAACCAGAAAAACACAACATAGGAGAGGGACAAACAATTATTTAAATCTCATTCCTTTCTCAAATTTTAGGACCACTTCATATTTACAGTGTCTATTTCACTCTTCAAAATTTGCCTATCATATGCCACACTCAAGATTCATGACCAGCTCATGGTATTCACATGACTGAATTCAAGAATGATCATGTAAATTAACTGCAATACAAAGCTATATGAAACTAATAAATTTGAATAAGAAAACTTTCCTATTTTTCCTGTTTAGGAGTCTAAGGCTTAAAAACCCAATAAACAAGAAGCTTCCCTCTGTACACTGCTTTTATTATTTACATAATACAATATAGCATCAATGCTGAATAGCATGATTATGTGCAATACATAAATATCTGTACACATCTGCAAATCTAACTTAAAACTAAGGTACATAAAATTGAAGCAAAACTGAACGTTTTAATAAAGAAAAACTAAGACTGAACACTGCAATAAATCATAAGTAGTGCCTTGTGTACATACTTAACTATTTACAGATGAAAACAGGCATTACCACAACACTAATCTAACTATACTCATTTATATATAAAAAACACAAGTTTCATACATCACAAAAAACCTTCCATTATAACACAGAAGTGATATTACCAGACAAGCATCAGTGAAGTATACTGCCTTTTCTAGTTGTTATTGTACAATGCTGTAGATAATGCAGCCCATGCAATACACCCAAGAACACTAGAGTCCTACACCCAAATACAATATGATAAAGCAGCCCTCTGCAAGTGGTGCTGGATACCACTAAAGAAGTCTACTGCAGCCATGTTGGTTATGATTTTCCATGCAGAAGGGTACAGTTACATCAAGAACTGAAGTCTTTAAAAAGCTTTAAACATTCTTTCTTGAACCAAAACATTCAACAAAAGATGCACATGAAAAATGAACTGTTCAGATACCTTTGCAACTTAAAATTCAGATGCATGTTATTTAACAGAGCTGCTATATGTGAAAACCAAACCAGTTTAATTTCTTCTTGTAAACAAATCCTAGTGCAGTTCTGTGCTACAATTTTAGTAATGAGAATGCAAGTATCTTCTGGTGCAGGCCAGCACAATAAGCTTCAAAGATTATCTCAGGCACCCTGTTGTTGACTTGATGGTTTTACTTAGAACCAGTTGTGATGTTACCTTTCGCAGAATGTCCTAATTGACAGCTTTTAGAAGACCAATTTAACCAGGCTTACACATGGCACCAAATACAGGTTTTGTAGCTTTCTTCCTGCTTCCAAAAGTCATGTTGAAATTAAGGTGAAGTTTGACTATGGTAGTAGACTGCCAGTCCTTTTCTGGTGTACCATTTTTTTTTTTAAGTACAGGCACATAACACTAGCCAAAGGTTATACCTTGATTACATTCCCAAAAGGCAGATATGCTGCAAACATGCAGAGATTTCATTCATTTAGTTTGGCACACGGAACTAAATTTTGTTCCTAGTATATGTGTATTTCAATTTGTTGTGCATATTTTTGTCCAATTTTACTGAGGGGAGGGCATATACATTTGTAGGGCTGTATCTATCCAATTCTGCCTGTAACAAACACCCAAACATCCTAAAATATCAATTATATGACAGACAAGTATAAAGCAAAACTCTGGAGAACATCAAAGGAAAATGGCCATGCATCTGCTCTTTAATGTTTTCCTATGATATATTAAAATAAAAACAAAGTTTCAGTCTCTTCACATGTAGTAATTTTATATTCTCTGGATTTTTTCAGCCACAACAACTGGGTTTTCTTTTCTGATTTTTGCTGCAGCTTCTGCTTTGTAATCATATGGACAGTTGTGCTTGTCAGAGTAACGGTGAAGTCCACAAAACAAATTTCCACATCGGCAGTCAAACCCTGCACAAACAAAAAGGAATCACTTGGCAACTTGTAGTAATTTGGGACTGGGGAACGGGTTGTTGGGAAGGGGAAAGAAGCAAGCCACTGAGTAGAAAAGAAACTGATTTTCAATGCTTTATGAAATTCAGTCAGTTCCTGATAATAGGATACAATTCTTATAGGTTCTAGAATTAGGACGACTTGAATTCAAAATGCAGTCTTACCACACCATACAGGGGCATCTCAAGTGAAAACTACATGATCAACTACAAACTTCTGTGTCAATACCTAGACCATCTCATTCCTGGTTCCAAGTAGGTGTTCACTGCTGCTAGCTCAGCTACCTATTCTCTAAGTATCAAAGGAAGGCATCCAAAGGGAGAGTCCAAATAAGAAAAATAAGTCAGAAGGCCTGAGGTTATTGATAATTGCATAACTAGGCAAACATTTAAAGTGGATGGAAACTAAAACCAATTTCTTAACCCATTAGCCAACTCCTTCTGGAAATATTTTATAATGTGTAAAACTAAATAGTTCCTTTTGGAGAGATATGAATTATGTGTTAATACCTGTAAGGCCAACTTTCTTTCTACACATAAAACATCTGTTCTTCTTTGGTTTGGGCAACTCAGGAGCTTTTTCTTCACCTTGAGAAGAACTGGGCTGAGAAACTGATGGACTGGGCTGAGTGACAACTGAAAGACAAGGTTATAAATTAGAAATTTGTCTGGAAATCACCAGTTGATATAATTAAAGTTTAAAGAGTAATGTAAGAGAAACAGCTAAGATTCAGAATGTATGTTTAGGCCTCTCTTAAATATATTTCCTGATAATAACTGTACTAGTATATACTTCTAGTAAACGCCCATTTAAGAAATCCCTTCAAACAAATAAATAAGCAGCCAACCGCTTTCTAAAATTTTAAACAAATACTATCAAACACACTGGATATGTTTGTGAAGTATTAATTTTAAGGTACTAAAGAATTTTCAGGCAGACAGGATTTGTTTTTGTTATTTTGACACATGGTCTTGTCCTATAGCCTAGGTTGTCCTTGAACCGGAGGCCACCATTCTGCCTAATCCTTAATGTATTACAGGTCACCACCAAGGGCTTCAGAACAGAAATTTTTTTAAAAGACCTAACTCTTACTTTTTTACTTTTGACTAACGAAGAGACATATATATAAAAAGCCACTGCCCAGCAACTTATAAAAAAAATCCTTTTGTTAATTTCTAATAGGATTTGTGGTCATAATGAAAAACTACAAACTGCTTTATCAAAGCCCCATCCTTACTAGTTCAAAAGACCAAAAAAAAAAAGTTATACTTGTATACTTTTATTAAACCTAACTGTATTTGCTTATAAACTTAACTGTGACTGCTTATATTAAACCTAACTGTAAACTGTAAGTCCTTAGGATTAATCCAAACACTAAGAATAGCAAATTTAGGCATATACAATTAAAACCATTGCCTAAACAATATGCCAATTCCAATGCTCTTGGTATGATCAAGTTTCTAGGACAAGCAGATTGCTTTAATGTCAATTTCTCAATTTATATTAGCAATATACATAGTGGGATCAAGAGCCTAGTGGCAGACCAACCAAAATATTCCATCTACTTTTTCTTAAGCTACTATGACAATGTAAATATAGTTTTCCTTAATGTATGAGAGTACTCAAGATTGTAGGTTAGCCATTTCTTTGCCCACACCTAAAACATTAACAATAAGCTCCTCAGACATACAAGGGAAGGGGAAGATAGAAAAATAAGAAAAAAACAAATAGGAAATCACAGATTTATATCAAGTAACAATAAATTCAGGTTATTAGCTGATCTACCTCCAAGAAATTTGTGTGTGTGTGTTTGTGTGTAAAACAAACATTTAGTCAGTTTTTTTCAAAGTAGAACTCATTTTAAATACAGATTCACCTGACAAATATTCTGACTTTATGAAATTGATGTAGTCAGGGAGAAAACAAAAACTTCAAAACTGGCACATCAGTAAGTTTTCAAAACAGAAATATCCCAACATTTTTTCTCCACAATAGTTTTCTATTTCACTGTCTCTTCTCTACCAAGACAAAACTGATTTGAATAAGTCATGCAAACAATGAACAACAATTCAGTCTTTTTGTAACATCTGGGAACTTATGGAGCCATCTTTATGGCCCACCTACAGCTTTTTAAAGATCACATGCTGAACCTGTCTTAAAGACAGGTTCTTGGGTCCCATCAAGTAATACTTCCACTAAGACAGCACCTGTAACCTCATCTAGAAACCTGAAAAGAAATTATCGGCCCCAAATTTTTCAGTGACTATTAACTTTAAAAAGTATTTCTTTCTCTCCTGTCAAAGTCCCAAATTTTTCTAAGCCAAAACTTAATGTAGTAAAGTTATAAAAATAGCTCCAAAGCTATTACTCACTGAAAACAAAAAAAAAAAAAAAAAACACCCAACCCCATCCATACCTTTAAAGTCTCACAGCATAGGTAATAAGGGTCCCACACTCTTACAACTCTCAGCATTCAGTATGCTCTTTCATTTTATTCTTTACCACAAAGACAGGGCTGAGGCTGGAGTTACTATAAAATTCCCAATGGCCTTGAAATTTAAAGTCATTAAGTTCTTTCCACAGTTTCTAGACTACTTGATTTGTTTTTAAGAGTGAGGGTAATGAAGGGATGAGCAGAAGAGGGTGAAAATACTAATTTATATTTTTGATGCTATTTGTTTGGCCTATACTTTATAGCTCTCCCTGTGGTCCTTCAATGGAAAGGAGAGAAAATCCCATCACCAACTCAATTCTTTCTCATAGTGCAAAGATTCAGAACTGAACTAGTATTAAACTTAAAAAGCATACCTGGCTCTGACACCTCTGTTTTCGGGGTAGTTATTTTGTCCTCTCTTGAAATGCTCATTTCTGTCATTTGTTGAGTTACAGGCAAGGCAGCCACAGGCACATTTCTATTTGAGTTCAAGCAAACAATTATTTTTAAAGATGTTAAGGGTACTATTTTTTTGAGATAAGTTGTCAATTCAATTTTAAATTATGTGTTATTTCCAACATGATCAAATGGCACCAGATTGACTTAAATTTGGAAAGATATTGGTTGCTCAACATAAATGAGTAAGAATAAAGTAATTTGATAAATGGCTCATCAACTCATGGCTGCATATTTGTATAGTATCACACTGTATATCTAGAAAGTGTTTTAACTGTGCCTATAATTTAAGGATAATAGGAGCAGCTGTGCTGAAACACACTTTGTGAAGCACTGCAAGTCTTACTCTTTACAATCCCTAATCCTCAATTTCAAATAAATAATTAACAGTGGCCTTGAAGGGTTTATGGAGTATGTAGTGATATACACCTTTATTCAACGATCCAAGAGCCAGATGTTAATAGACATGGAATCCTTCAGTGCTCAATGTAGGCAAAGCCAAGGCCATCTGATACAACCAGCTTGATTATTATATGTATAGCAAAGACATCTTGATTTTCTATTAGAGAAACTCAGAAATGTTCACTCTTACCTTGATTTTTCAGATGTGCTGCCAGCAGCACCTTCACAGTTGTTTAAACTAGCATCTGCTCTCTGTACAGATGCAGAATCTGAGGTAGGACTGTTGGAACCACTAGCTGTTCCTATTTAAAAAGAGAACTCTGTAAGAAACAAATCAGCACTACAAAAACCCACTTAGTAAAGGCTTAGTAAGCATTAATACTTGCATTTAATTTAGTGATCTAAGCAACTTCACTTCACTGCAATCCTATACTTGACATTCAGACAAAAAAAAAGTCATATCCCAAAGAACACATGTATAAAACAAAACTCCAAAAAAGAAAACCAAGAATGTTATAAGAAGTCTGCAGAATAGTCATTTATTCCTGAGGTAGTCACACCAAGCACTTGGGCTGTTGTCTTAGTTAAGTTCTTGTCAGTCAGGCATTCTCTTCTTGAGTTTTCAACATTCTCTTGATGCTTAGAATTTCTCTCCACCAGTTCAAGTGTTTTTTTCTTGGAAACAACTTACCCATTGGGCTCATTCTGCCACTATTCTGCTGTCTCTGAAGATGTTCTTTGTAGCAAACAGAACACATTCCATTTGTCCTAGGATTCCCATAAAAGCCACATCCTGTACTACACAGCATGGGCCCTGGGGTCTGGTTAGTCTCCTGAGCCATATTTTTCTGCTATAAACAAAACAGAATTTCAGAAATTAGCATGTCCCAAAATTAAATTTAAACACAATCACCACTATATCTTTGCTATTTCTAAACACCAAATCTGTTACTAACAAAAACCAAAATTATGTTAATTAAGCAGATATCTTATTGACTTTTAAAACAGAGTTAAAGAATTGAGAACCAAAAAGAAACTATACCATTAAACACTAAAGTGTATGATTTTATCTGTTATTATTTTAGTTTCTGAGAATGTCAGCTTGCTAGTTATCTGGATTGTCTGAATCAATTTTGGAAACCTGTCATTTTTACTTTCTGTTCTTGCACTACGGGCCAACCATTCAAATGATAGTTATTTCGATGGGCTAAACATAAAATAGGGAGGAAAAAACCCACCCTCACAATAATCCAGCTAATCACCTTTTGATTTTGTTCAAGGTGGCTGAATCCTCTGGTTTTTAGCCCTACAGCTTTTAAGTAAAGATTATTTTATCATGTATCTGCCTGTATGTATGTATGTGCACATATATCCCTGGTGTTCAAAACTCCCTGCAACTGGAGGGAGCTCCAGTCAGTCAACAGCTTTGTGAACCACCATGTGAGTTCTGGGAACTTAACCTAGGTCCTTCTTACAAGACCAAGCATTCCTTTTTTTAACAGCTGAGCCATCTTTATGGCCCACCTACAGCTTTTTAAAGATCACATGCTGAACCTGTCTTAAAGACAGGTTCTTGGGTCCCATCAAGTAATACTTCCACTAAGACAGCACCTGTAACCTCATCTAGAAACCTGAAAAGAAATTATCGGCCCCAAATTTTTCAGTGACTATTAACTTTAAAAAGTATTTCTTTCTCTCCTGTCAAAGTCCCAAATTTTTCTAAGCCAAAACTTAATGTAGTAAAGTTATAAAAAAAACAATCTTTGGTCATGGTTAATATTTAATGTTAGGCTACCAGAAAACATAGCAACTATACCTTGACTTGTTTACATACATTAGCATAAAAATGAGCTAATTTACTAAGTTTCCCACTGTATAAGAGAAAATACACATTAGGAAAAATTATCTTTGAAAAGAATTTTGTGAAAAAACATAACAGTATTTGGTTAAAAGGAAATGTGGTCACCCATTTTTTCCAACTATTATTACACAGTATAACACACACCCTTTATCTCTTTACCAAAATCAAAAAATGAAGGGAAATAATCAATTTGACCAGGACAGAATCCTGACAGTGAGTACCTGGTCTCACAGTTAAAGGACAGCAATCTTTTCCTTTTATTCCCAGCACAAGAGCACCATATTTTGAGCAAATCAAGCTTGTATGTAGTGATTAAAAGCCACAGTTTAGAACAATAGTAGTAATTTAGTTGACACTGGCTCTTTAAATAGTGAGTGGAATTTAGCTGACTCATTTCAGAGCAGGGCACTGTAAATATTTCAAGATTACTTGGGCAGTTTAATAAACACTTTTAGCTGAGGTTTTAAAATGCTGAGTGTAACATAAGCACAGAAAAAATGATTCAAATAGTAAATTAGGTAACTTCATTTTCACCATGCAGTAGCGTATTGACCTTTACCCTATGCAAAAAGTTGGGCCTTTTTCAGCCTGCTTTAGGAACTGTGCTAATCTCATTTACCAGACTAACTTCCAAGGACACTTGGCATTCGTTAAATGTATACTGAAAGAAATTAAGATCAACAGATCAGATCAACTCTCCTCAGTTAGTAAGAAAGCACTTTTCTTATGGTAATGAATATCCCACCCAACCGACCTTCCCCAAGTAAGAAGGATCTTAGCGGCTTAAAAAAACTCAAATTTTTAGCTGATAACACAGAAAGACCAAGAAAAGACATTAGTTTTCTATGTGGCTTCCCCCTTCTAGTAAGTCAGATTTTAAATGCCTTCACATGTGCACAGCTTGCTTTAATGTTTCTCTGAAGCTTAGATCACATGGGAGGGCGCTTCAGCCTGTCACAAGGCTGCAATGTGACAAGCTGAGCTGGATGGAGGCTCTCACATAAAGCCTAGTCAACAGGGGCCTCTGAAATCAGCTTCTATTTATATCTCAGAGCCTGCCAACTCCTACACAACCCCAAGAACTAACGATGCAGCATTCACATATCACACATTAACAAAACAAAATGCAATTAAGGCCTCCAGGCTTTTCTAATGCAGGATCAGAGAACAGCCTCACCTTCAATTCACAATACCCAAGCAGAATAAATCATAAAGTAAAATGGGGTTGTTAAAAGTGGGGGAAGGGGAGAGTAAATAGGCACAGTGGAGAAAACACCGAAGCACAAATACTCCTTATGTCTAATGAGAACTACAGGGTTTAGTTTAGTTTAGATATACTGTATTTCCCTTACATTCTGGGGTGGGGGGATGAGAGGGGGGACAAGTTGTTAGAAACTTAGTTGTCATCCATAATCCCTTCCGGCATAGATAGAATGTTTTTTGTTTGTTTTAAGTAAAGCTCACGGTTTTTCTTAGCTCATAGCTTAAAACAAACCTCACTGAACTAAAAATGATTTTCCAACTCAAAATCTGAAATGAATGAGTTTTTCTTTTCAAGTATGGGATAGCTGTTTTCAGGTGCGCAGGATGGTTAAAAATGGCAAGATCACTCCCTAACCTGGAGGTCAGACCCGAATTCTAAGCTCTAATGTGCCACTAAGCCTGACCTTGGACAAGTCCTTAGTCTCCAAGGTTTCAGACACCTCTGCCAAATAGTTAGAGTTTCTTAAAAAGAAAAAAAAAAACTCCTTTCCATATTTAATACCGGTCCCAGGCACAAAAAATTTAGGACAACTAAAGGAAATCCCTCATTTGGAAACGGGACACTTTAAAAACGAACTTGAATGGTAAAAGCGAAATATTTTCGGCAGTTGAGGAATGAAATCTTAAATCAAAATAAGATAAAATTAATTTTTACCTTACTAGTCCCCTCTTGGTTACTAAGTGCCAATTTTAAGAAAAGGAGGCTCTGACCTATATATTATTTTCTCCTAATTATCTCAGGTAATATTCTTAGGCAGCTTCAATCGAGAGATTGAACTTCTAATACCCTCCCTCAAAATACAACTGCACGGAGTGCATGGAAAGCAAAGCAAAATGTCAAGTTCACAAATGTTCACGGAGGAAACAAAGGGAGAGGCGCTCGACTTGCTTCCCTGAAAAAGGATTTTGAGGGAGAAGCTTAAACGCATTGGAAAAACGAAAAGCCCTCCGGGAGAAGAGCCGTGAGTCCCGGCTCCAACGATTTCGACCGAGTTCGGGACCCAGGGGCCCCCATCCCCCTCGCAGCGCAGGCCGCGCTCCGGGAAGCCCGGTAGGGCCTGCTCCAAAAACCACTGAGTCATGCACTCGGCGGTCCCTCGCCGGAACAACTCGGCTGTGCAGGGAGCCGGGCGCGGCAGTAGCCGCCTCAGCCATTGTCTGTCCCGTCGGCCGGCCGGCACCTGGCGCCGGGGCACGCCGGGCATTGTCCCATCCAGCCGGCTGGCCGAGCCGGGCCCGTCTTTGTGCTCGCTGATCGGGCGTGCTCCCGCCCCCGCGCCGTCCCGGCTCGCGCCACTTACCCTACGGGGCCCGGATGCACTAGCGAGCTGGCGCGCGACGCCGGCCGGGCGGTGGGCCGGAATGAGGCCTCCGGGAAGGGCTGGCTAGCGGCCGCCGCGGGCCGGAGCGGAGCGCAGGCGGAGCTGCGCCGGCGCCGCGGGGGCCTCCTTTGTTCGTGGAGAAGCGCCGAGGCCGGCCGAGCCCCGCCGCAGCTCGGGTGGGAGGGCGGCGGGGGAGGAGAAGAACCGCGCAGGCCGCGGGCTACCGCCGCTCCAGGCGTTCGGCCGGCGGCGCCTCACGCCTCCACAGCGACGTCCCGGCCGAGTGAGGAGGCGCGCGGAGAGGCCTGAGCGCCGACGGGGCCCGTGGACGGCGCTCTTCGGGCTTCCGCGTTCACCGGCGAAGCTGCGCGACTCCGGGGCAACGAGCGGCCGCCTGACTAACTGCACACCGCTCGGAGATCCGGACGACTGACGATCTCTCTCTGACCGGCGCTCGGGATCTGAGGAAAAGGGCGGCGGAGGCGGGGCCTGTGCGTCAGCGAAAACCCGGTCGGCACGCCCGCGGCGCGATGACGTCACGGGACAAGGTCCCACCCCTGGCCTGCAGGCACTAGCGGGGGGGCGGGGCGAGTCCGGAGGGCTGCGGTCACCGTAGCCCAGTCACCCTCGGGCCTGCGGGACCCTGGGTGGAGCTGCTGCGGCCGGGCCACGGAGGCAGCGCTTCTATTTTTAACCCTATTGTCCGCCCTCAGCCTCCCTCGCTAGCCCAGTTCTCACGCTTCGTCCCCAGCTCCGCTGGGGTCCCCTCCCCGCGGGACGTGAAGGCGCGGCCGGGAGGAGGCTGGCAGGGTTCCGGGTGTAGCCGCAGCTCCGTCTGCCACCGCCCAAGGTCGCGGTGCGCTGCTGGCTCTGAGCTAGGACCGCCCACCAGCCCCAGCCCCGCGCCGCGGTTCTGAACTGTTAGGCCAGCCTATAGAAACCCCTGGAAATTTACTATTCCAGTGAAGCGCTGAAGAACCGGGACAAGCCTGTTGAGATGAAGCGAGGGGACAAACAAGCCAGACCCCCAGGCAAGGGCAAGGTGCTGGGTACCTGCCCGGAGCACAAACAGAAGAAGCTCTCTGCTGGCCTCTCCGCAGGTTCTGGGCACGAAACGTCCCTGCTGAAATACAAAAGGGCTACCTTAACAGAAATTTTGCACCTAGGTTCCTTCACTTCGGGTATTTAAGAACTCTAGGCCTTTCTCCTAGGTCCGATAGGGTTGGCCTTGACTGGGACCCACGAACCTTATTTCTAGATTTTGTATTTGTGATATTGTGGGGGTAGTATGGGGGAGGGGTGCTGCCCTGATGCTCCAAATCTTAACAGCTCCCTGCGCAGCAAGTGGGTTACCCGATACATAATGTATTTTAAGAACCTGTTTCGGGGTTACATTGCTATCATCAAGTAATGTATTTGAGACTTAAGAGTCATTGGTCCTAGGATCTTTGGGATTTATTTCCGAAAACTAGTAGATAATAAAAACAACTGCTACCTTTTACCAGCCATTTCAGTGTCTTCTATTTTTCATTTAGGGTTTCCTTATTTATCACAGCAATTTACTGAGAAAAATGCCCTGTCTATTTGTCAGGGTAAGGTAGTCATGATGAAGGATGCTATTGCCTGAAGCGCTAGAGAGGAATGGAAACCATACTTAAGAATAAAAATAACTTTAGAGAATTTTTTTTAAGAAAGCATAACGTATTGTCTGTTTCTTTTTATTCTTCCATTAAAAAAAATGAGCTTTATAATTTATCTTGTCCAATTGAAACAACAACAAAGTCATTTTAAAATCAAACTGAACAGGTCAATGGTGGCTCCTGCCTTTAATCCCAGCACTTGGAAAGCAGAGACAGGCAGATTTCTGAGTTCGAGGCCAGCCTGGTCTACAGAGTGAGTTCCTGGACAGCCAGGGCTGTACAGAGAAACCCTGTCTCGAACCGCCCCCCCCCCCCAAAAAAAATAAATAAATAATAAATAAATAAAATCATGCTGTTGATGCTAACATACACGTCTGCTAAAAGCCTAATCAGTAATGGATCGGGTTAGACTTTATGGCTGCAAAACCAAGAGTCTTCTATTTTATTTTCATTGAGTAAGTTTGGATTAAGGATTGCTTAATGCTAAAAACCAAAACTTTTCAATATTGTAACCTAAAATTGACAAGTAATACAAATCCAAGTAATTTAAAATCAGTATATTGTCTACATGTGTTTATGCATTTATGGTGTTCACATGATAACATTGACACATAAACTAACAGATAAAATTGTATGCAGTGTAACTAGAGTTTTAAGAAAGAGAAGCCTCAGCTCCAGCAGTCTCTACTAGAAGCTCTACCACCTGTTCTGATAAGCCAATTAAAGAGTGAGTTTTATTTGTTTTGAGATGGTCTCACTGTGTGTGTGTTCCAGACTGACCTGGAACTTGCTTGAAGCTGGCCTCGAACTCAGAGAGACCTGCCTGCCTCTACTTAGTAAGGGTACAAGTAGAGTATGGTAAGAAATGGAACATCACAGACAGAGATTGAGAGACTGGGAGACTAAATAGGACCAACAACCCCAGTCAGTATTTGGGAGGAAACACAATAAAAAAAACAAACAAACAAACAAAAAACCCATATGCTCTAAGTCTAATGGTGGCACACACACCTTTGATCCCAGCACTAAGGAGGCAGATGGATCTCTAAGTTCAAGGCCAGCCTGGTCTACAGAGCAAGTTCCAGAACAGCCAAAGCTACCTAGAAACGCTGTCTCAAAAAGAGGGTGGCAAAAAACAAACAAAAAACATAATTAAGTAGGCCTCCTCTAGACGTGGTTTCCTCAATCATTTTCTCAGTTTTGTGTCTACAGGATGGCCTGAAGTCTCTATTGTAAATAAATAAAGGAATTCCTTTTTTTTAAAAGTCCTTTTTTTCTTCCCTTCCTTTTCTTCCTCTTGCTCTGGTCCCGCTCGCTCTGTTCTTGATTTGTTTCTCATTATGGATAGTTGTGAGCTACCATGTGGTTTCTGGGATTTGAACTCATGACCTCTGGAAGAGCAGTTGGTGCTCTTATCTGCTGAGTCATCTCATCAGCCTGATTAAGGAATTCTTAAGAATTTTTTTGTTTGTTTTTTTGTTTTTTGTTTTTGTTTTTTGGAGACAGGGTTTCTCTGTATAGCCCTGGCTGTCCTGGAACTCACTCTGTAGACCAGGCTGGCCTCAAACTCAGAAATCCACCTGTCTCTGTCTCCCAAGTGCTAGGATTAAAGGCATGTGCCACCACTGCCTGGCTAAGAAATTGTATTGCTGTGCCAGGCTAAAGCCTGGCATTCAGTGCCTTTATTCTAAGAATGGTGTAGCCTTGTGAGTTTTGATGTTCTAATGTAGACATTGATCTCTGTGCTTTAGTGAAATTAGGTACTAAAGAAAAAACCCATTTTGCCTTAAAAACTCAAATAGTCAACCTTTTAAAAAAAAGTAGCTTTAGGTTCCTGTTATAATAGGACTTGAATCTCTAACAAGTTAATTTAAATTTGTTGTTAAAAAAAAATGGCTGTGGTGGTATTCAGTTTTACTCCAATCACCCAGGAGGCAGAGACAGGAAAATCTCCAGGGATGCCGCAGCCAGATGGGAGGTTCCAAACCATCCAGTTTCAGTTACAGCTTCCTGTGTTTTCGTTAAAATATGCAGCAATTTTAGAAGGTTGTGGTGGTACAATACCTTTAATTCCAGCATTTTATCAAGTGGAGGCCAGCCTGGTCTACAAAGTAGAGTTTCAGGTCTGCCAGGGTGACATAGTATGTTCCTGTTTTAAAAAGAATTCAGATCAATATAATTACTTATGCCTTTGTCCCCTAAGATAGAGGGAACTTTAAGGAGGAGACCGAAGCCAGGGAGGAGTGCTGTGGATGCTGTCTTCCAGCAGGTACACTCAGGAACTCACAGCAGCTGCAGTGACCCGCACAAGATCAAGACAATCGCAGTTCCAATATGGTGCTCGGGAGACCCCATCCACAGCTGAACAGCTGTGGGGGAAGAGAGTAATTTTTGTTAGAGAGTATGGCCCCTTGTAGGTTACCCATTTTCCTGTTGACGACCTCACATCTATGCACATATGAGCAATACTTACCGGACTCTGTTATTTTTTTAAAAAAGAAAGAAAACCCCACAAAGCTAGAAGAGAATACGTTGGGGGTAGATACAGATCAAAATAGATTATACATGTAGATGAAGTTCTGAAGGGGTAATTAAAAATTTGTCAAGATTTTAAGTGTCGTACAATAAGATTTTAAGTCATCATTTGATCTTCAGTACTCATGTAACTGACCTCCCGAGTGTTTAAATAACTGTACTTGGAGGCCAAGACAATAAGGATAGAGGAGCTAAAAGGAAAACCAGCAGTCTGGTCCTTACCTTCAGATCAGCTAGATCCCAAGGGGTTGTGGGACACCTCTGAATGGGTCCTATAGCACCCATTAGTAGAGGTGGGCAACCTCTACTCTCTATCAGAGAGGCCATGTAACCACAGGTTGGACTCTGGTGTAGATTCCACAGAGAAGGGTCAACACAGAAGAAAATGTCCACAATGCTTGCAAGGGGAGTCACATGGTTAGCATGACATTGGCCCTTCCCAACAGTTGGCACTACTGTTAGAGGGAACCGCAGGGGCCAAAGCATTCCTAACCACTACTAATTACCCCTAAAAAGCTTCACTGACCTCTCTTAGATCATAGACACTGCTACTGTGAAGGGCACCAATGTGCCCCCTTTGCAGCTCCCCCTTGCATCCCCAGCAAGGAAGACAAGCTCTTAAATCCCAAGTGCCCTTAGGTAGAATGGAGCAACAGAATCCTGTCACTCAGACCCAAGGTAACTGATTTATGACCATCTCATCTCTAAATTCCCAGCATGCAGCAGCTCCAATGCATAGTTCAAGTTAGAGCTAGGCCCCATCTCTAATCAGAGACCCCCCCTTCCTCTTTAAAAGTACACAAAAGAAATTTCTTCTCGCCGGGCAGTGGGGGCGCACGCCTTTAATCCCACCACTCAGGAGGCAGAGGCAGGCAGATTTCTGAGTTCGAGGCCAGCCTGGTCTACAGAGTGAGTTCCAGGACAGCCAGGGCTACACAGAGAGAAACCCTGTCTCGAAACAAAACAAAAAACAAAAAAACAAACAAACAAAAAAAGAAATTTCTTCTCCCATTGGATAATTATTACTAAAGGATGTTTTTCATCTACACACTATTTCAGACTCTATCAAAACTAAAAAGAGCCTTACTATTTTAAACAAACTTTACAGTAAAATGAAATTGTTTGACTTCCTATTTGTGTTCTTAGACATAATTGGTAGTAATATAAAATGGAACACCAAAAAATAAACTAGACTTTAAAGAGCGGCATCCAGGACTTGCAGGACGGCTCAGTGACAAAGGTGTCAGCTGCCAGGAGATCTAAATTCAGTCCCAGGGCCCAACATGGTGGAAGGAGAGGACCCAATTCATAAAAGTTATTTGACTTCTTTATGCAAACTCTGACATATACACTACCCCAACACATTTTAAGTTTAAAATGTTAAAAAAAAAGGGAGTTGGGGGGAGATGGGGCAAACAATATATGAACCACTAACTCACCACCCCAGCTGTAATTCAAAAGTTCTATTTCTTTATGCTTTGGTTTATTTTATTGTTTTTCTGTTAGGAACAGTTGATATACTATATATGTTCAGTGGTTATAATTTCATGCTAATTTACTTAAATCCACTACACATTCTTTTATTTTGTACATAATATTATTATGTAGTCATCTGTATGTGTACTCTGTAGGGTCTCATTCCTATACTCAAAAGTTACTATAAGCTGGGCAGTGGAGGCGCATGCCTTTAATCTCAGCACTTGGAAGGGAGAGGTAGGCAGATTTCTGAGTTCGAGTCCAGCCTGGTCTACAGAGTGAGTTCCAGTACAGCCAAGGCTACACAGAGAAACCCTGTCTCGAAAAACCAAAAAAAAAAAAAACAAAAAAAAAAACAAAAAAAAAGGTTATTATAAAACAGTTGCACGATAAGATCTAAAAGCTCTTAACTAATCTGTGTGAGGGTCTGAACACAATGAGTGACATTAGTTTTCTTCTTCTGTATGTGTGTGGGTTCTGGAGATTGAGCTCACATGGTCCAGCTTGCAGTCATCAGCAGGCAAGATCCTTTACTTACTGAACAATCTCTCCGGCCCGTAAACTTTAATGACTTACTACCACTATAGCTATCAGGTACTTTGTAAGTGCTATTTTGGGAGCTAATTGTAGAGATGAGTTTTGGCTACACTGCTTTGTGCTCTCTGTGGGAAGCACAGCTCCGACCACCTGCCCAGGAACTCTTTGGATCCACAAATGGAAAACACAAACACATTAGCTTACTTTTGAAATGCCTTGGCTACTCAAAGGCTGGGCAGTTCTAATCCTCCCTCAGCTAGCATGCTTTCCCCTCTGGTATTTCTGGCTCAACACCTTTTAAATCTACCTTTAACTTTGTTGCCTTGTTACTTTCTGTGAGGCCCATTGGTCCTTGAGGCCCAAGGCACTTCTGGGCAGCCCTTCTGGGGGCCACTTTCCCTTTCCTCCTACATTTCTGATGATCTTCCCTCTGCAGCTCTAAATCTCTTCCATTTCCCACCACATCATGAGGATCCTCCATCTCTTCCCGCCATGTCCTAGCCTGCGCAATCTAAGGGTCCTGTCCGTTCTTCCTTTGCCCAGCCATTGGCCACTGGTGTCTTTATTGATCGATCAAAAACCAATTGGGGACAAGGACCTCTAGCGTTTGGACATGCAGATTCCCAATTGAATTGATTAGAACTAATCTTCAACAACCAACCTTAGGATATATCTCTGTTCAGTGCAGAACAAATCATAAAAGATAAATTTTCAGACTTCTTGAGACTATGGGACCACTGGGAAATTGAGGCAAAATAGAAAGACATGAATTAGCTGGGCAAGGTGGTACAGGCCTTAAATGGCAGCACTGGGGAGGCAGAAGCAGGTGGATCTCTGAGTTGTAGGCCAGCCTGGTCTACAGAGTAAGTTCCAGGACAGCCAGGGCTACACAAAGAAACCCTGTCTTGGAGAAAGAAAAGAAAGAAAGAAAGAAAGAAAGAAAGAAAGAAAGAAAGAAAGAAAGAAAGAAAGAAAGAAAGAAAGAAAGAAAGAAAGAAAACAAAAAAGAGAGAGGGGGAGAAAGAAAGAAGGAAAGAAAGGACAGACAGACAGACAGGAATTACAGGGATATGGAAGGAAAGGATTGCCTCATCCCAGAGTCAAATTTCAGCCTCTGCCAACCAAGAAACAGGAACTTCAGCACAACTAGCATTTGCTGTAAAGGTTGCTGACATCAAGGTTACATTTCTTCTGTACATAGATATTTTATGTAAAAGTAACTGTGAAGCAGGATTAAGACCTTTCCCAGACATTTGAGAATCTCAAACCAGACTCTAAACATTTTTTTACAGTAAAGATGATCACCCAGTGACGTCCTTCAGGTATCTTAGCAACCCTTTCATGATAGTAACTTAAAAGTCCTGACAAAATCCTATACAGGAGTGTTGTCAAGCACAATGAGCTGTGACTCTCCCTGGCCTGGGAGAGGTGGGGAATGGGGGACACTCTTCTTTGGGATGCCCACTCCATGCTCTCAGGTTATTTATTTTCTTAGTGTCTCTCTTAAACTCTTTGTCTCTGTTAACCCTCATGCTTAAACCTATATTAAACTATTTTTCTTAACCCCAACTTGGCTTCATAAACTCAGCTAGCTCTAAAATTATTTTCCTCATCTAAATTCACACTTTGGTGAAGAGAGCCTTATTGGGGTGCCATGTCACCTGACAGAAACCTGACACAGACCAAGGTGAAGTTCCTCCCCTAGCCTTTGAGTGGGGAATTTCAGACTTGGATGCTAGTTACTACTTCCCACCTGGGGTGTAGCTCTAGCCCATTGTTCTCCAGGGACCTGCAGCTTCCTGAGAGGCAGTAGCCAGCTGATGCCAGCCACCCGTGGAGCAAGCAAACAGACTCTGCCAAGAGTCTCCAGCCTTTGGAGGAAGGGTTTCCCCCCTGCCTATATATATTTGAGAGAATCCCCATTAAACTTTGAGCCTTGAACAGGAAATCTAGTCTTGGCCTCATGTTTTTCTCATCATCCCATTCTTTTAGTCCCAGCTTTCCTTCCAGGCAACCTGGGAACCCGTTCGAAGTAACTGTGGGCAGTCACACTTTGGCTCTAGTCAAGACATTGAAAGTCTAAGAAATTCCCCTGGCTCACAGTGTGACTGTGAGCAAGCTGTTCCTCCTACCTATGTTGCCCAAATGCTGACAGGCACCAGCTGAAACAGACATTAAAATACACATTGGTGGGGAAAACATGTTACTCACTTTTCATGGACTGTGTTAGTCAGGGTTCTCTAGAGTCACAGAACTTATGGGTAGTCTCTATATAGTCAGGGAATCTGTTGATGACTTACAATCTATAGTGCAACTCCCAAGAATGGTCAGCAGCAGCTATAAATGAAAGTCCAAGGATCTAGCAGTTGCTCAGTCCCACATGGCAAGCAGGCAAAGAAGTGAGAGTGAGTCTTCCTTCTTCCAATGTCCTCATGTAGGTCTCCAGCAGAAGGTGTGGCCCAGATTAAAGGTGTGTGCCACCACATCTAGATCTGGGACTTGCTTTGTCCTAGAGCACCTTGAACTCAGAGATCTCCCTTTCTTAATCTTCTGGGATTCATAGCCACTATGCCTCAAGGTCTCCAAGTCAAGATCCAGGTCAGAAACTTTTATCTCCCAGCCTCCAGATTAGGATCACAGGTGAGCCTTCCAATTCTGGATTGTAGTTCATTCCAGATATAGTCAAGTTGACAGCCAGGAATAGCCATTACATGGATATTAACCTTATGCAGGCAAAAAAGATAATATCACATAAATGTTTAACTATGAGTTGGCAAATATTTTGAAAGTAAACTACCATATACTATGGATACATACACTAATCATATAGAGCTGAAAAACTCAAGTCTGAGTTCCAGACACCGCACACCCTCAGAGGAGTCTGGCTGATTTCCTTGTCACTGTTTATATTCTGCTAAAGAATAAGCCAGTATCATCATTTTAGGGTCACTTAATTTGTAAATTAGAAAATGTGCCAGAAGAGAGAATGACCAGAATAGAAAAGCAAATATAATTAAATTTCTTAAAGTAGAAATGTCTCTTAAAAATAGTAATGTAAGTTATTAGTCTAGCTTAGAATATAGGGATCTGGGGTTATTTGCATTATTAGTCAGGGTTTTCTAGAGTAGCAGGACTTATGGAATGAATCTCATATATATACATATATATGCATATATATAACTTATATTATTACATGTAATTATATATTTTATAATTGTATATATCATATAAGTATATTATTATAATATGTATTATACAATATATCATATATATGTTTATTATATATTATATACATGTATATAATATATGTATTATATATTAATGTATATACATGTATATGTATATAATTATATGTCATATAATAATACAATATATTATATAATTATATGTATTTATAATATTCTATCATACATGTTAATTGTGTTATATAATTATATAATTGTATGATTATGTAATATATTATATGTATAATATGTAATATTATATATATACACATACATATATATGACTTATTAGAATCACTTACAGGCTACAGTTCAATTAATCTAACAATGGAAGGTGATTAATGGAAAGCCTAAGAAACTAGTAGTTGTTCAGTCTAAGAGGCTGGATATCTCAACTGGTCTTTAGTAGTTGCTGGAATTCCAAAACAATAGGCTCTAATGCCAGTGAAGGAATGGACTTACAAGGCAAAAACAAGCAAGTAAAGAGCAAAAGCTTTCTTCTTTTATGCCTTTATATAGGATTCCAGCAGGAGGTATGGCCCAGATTCAAGGTCTGTCTTCCCTCCTCAAGATCTGAATTAACTACATTGTGTCTTCCTAACTCAAGATTTAGATCAAAGGGTTGGAGAGATGCCTCAGTGGTTAAGAGCACTGACTGCTCTTCCAGAAGTCCTGAGTTCAATTCCCAGCAACCACATGGTGGCTCACAACTATCTGTAATGGGAATCAGATGTCACCTTCTGCTGTGTCTGAAGGCAGTGAAAGTATACCCACATACAAGAAATAAATAAATCTTTAAAATAAAAGATTTGGATCAAAGAAGTATGTCCTACCTCAAAGGTGGGAAGTGGATCAGATGTAGATTCACCCACGTCAAACCAAGCAAAACATTTCTGGATTATAGAGCATTCCAGATACAGGCAAGCTGACAACCAAGAATAGGCATCACGTGATGAAGATAGAATTATAATGGCAAAACTGGCCAGTGGTGGTGCTCACCTTTAATCCCAGCACTTGGGAGGCAGAGGCAGGTGGATTTCTGAGTTCGAGACCAGCCTGGTCTACAGGTCTACAGAGCGAGTTCCAGGACAGTAAGGGCTACACAGAGAAACCCTGTCTTAGTAGAAACAAATAAAACCATACAAAGAATCAACAAAACGAGGAGTTGGTTCTTTGAGAAAATCAACAAGATAGATAAACCCTTAGCCAGACTAACCAGAGGGCACAGAGACAGTATCCAAATTAATAAAATCAGAAACGAAAAGGGAGAGATAACAACAGAAACTGAGGAAATTCAAAAAATCATCAGATCTTACTACAAAAACCTGTATTCAATACAACTAGAAAATCTCAAGGAAATGGACAATTTCCTTGACAGATATCAAATACCAAAATTAAATCAGGATCAAATAGACCATCTAAACCGTCCTATAACCCCTGAAGAAATAGAAGTTGTCATTGGAAGTCGTCCAACCAAAAAAAGCACAGGTCCAGATGGTTTTAGTGCAGAATTCTATCAGACCTTCAAAGAAGACCTAACACCAATACTCTTCAAACTGTTCCACAAAATAGAAACAGAAGGAACACTACCCAACTCGTTCTATGAAGCCACAATTACACTAATACCAAAAGCACACAAAGATCTGACAAGGAAAGAGAATCTCAGGCCAGTCTCTCTTATGAATATCGATGCAAAAATACTCAATAAAATTCTTGCCAACCGAATCCAAGAACACATCAAAATGATCACTCACTACGATCAAGCAGGCTTCATCCCAGGGATGCAGGGATGGTTCAATATAAGGAAATCCATCAATGTAATCCACTATATAAACCATCTCAAAGAAAAAAACCACATGGTCATCTCATTAGATGCTGAGAAAGCATTTGACAAAATTCAGCATCCTTTCATGCTAAAGGTCTTGGAAAGATCAAGAATTCAAGGCCCATATCTAAACATAGTAAAAGCAATTTACAGCAAACCGGTAGCCAGCATCAATCTAAATGGAGAGAAACTTGAAGCAATCCCACTAAAATCAGGGACTAGACAAGGCTGCCCTCTCTCTCCATATCTTTTCAATATAGTACTTGAAGTTCTAGCTAGAGCAATTAGACAACAAAAGGAGGTCAAAGGGATACAAATTGGAAAGGAAGAAGTCAAACTATCACTATTTGCAGACGATATGATAGTATACTTAAGCGACCCAAAGAACTCCACCAGAGAACTCCTACAGCTGATAAATGACTTCAGCAAAGTGGCCGGATATAAAATCAACTCAAGCAAGTCAGTAGCCTTCCTATACTCAAAGGATAAGCAGGCTGAGAAAGAAGTAAGAGAAATGATATCCTTCACAATAGCCACAAACCATATAAAATATCTTGGTGTGACTCTAACCAAAGAAGTGAAAGATCTGTATGACAAGAACTTCAAGTCTCTGAAGAAAGAAAGTGAAGAAGACCTCAGAAGATGGAAAAATCTACCATGCTCATGGATTGGCAAGATTAATATAGTAAAAATGATCATCTTACCAAAAGTAATATACAGATTCAATGCAATCCCCATCAAAATCCCAACTCAATTCTTCATAGAGTTAGAAAGAACAATTCAAAAATTCATCTGGAATAACAGAAAACCCAGAATAGCTAAAACTATTCTCAAGAGTAAAAGAATCTCTGGGGGAATCAGTATCCCGGACCTCAAGCTGTACTACAGAGCAATAGTGTTAAAAACCGCATGGTATTGGTACAGTGACAGGCATGTAGATCAATGGAACAGAATTGAAGACCCAGAAATGAATCCACACTCCTATGGTCACTTGATCTTTGACAAAGGAGCTAAAACCATCCAGTGGAAAAAAGATAGTCTTTTCAACAAATGGTGCTGGCTCAACTGGAGGTCAACATGCAGAAGAATGCAAATTGACCCATTCTTATCTCCTTGCACTAAGCTCAATTCCAAGTGGACCAAGGACCTCCACATAAAACCAGACACACTGAAACTAATAGAAAGGAAACTAGGGAAGAACCTTGAACATATGGGCACAGGGGAGAATTTCCTGAACAGAACTCCAATAGCTTATGCTCTAAGATCAAGAATAGACAAATGGGACCTCATTAAATTACAAAGTTTTTGCAAGGCAAAAGACACTGTCAAAAAGACAAAGCGGCCGGGCGGTGGTGGCGCACGCCTTTAATCCCAGCACTTGGGAGGCAGAGGCAGGAGGATTTCTGAGTTCAAGGCCGGCCTGGTCTAAAGTGAGTTCCAGGACAGCTAGGGCTACACAGAGAAACCCTGTCTCGAAAAACCAAAAAAAAAAAAAAAAGACAAAGCGGCAACCAACTAACTGGGAAATGATCTTTACCAACCTTACATCCGACAGAGGGCTAATATCCAATATATACAAAGAACTCAAGAAGTTAAACTCCAGAGAGGCAAGTAACCCTATTAAAAAATGGGGTACAGAGCTACACAAAGAGTTCTCACCTGAAGAATATCTAATGGCTGAGAAGCACCTAAAGAGATGTTCATCATCCTTAGTCATTAGGGAAATGCAAATCAAAACAACTCTGAGATTCCATCTCACACCAGTCAGGATGGCTAAGATCAAAAACACAGGAGACAGCAGTTGTTGGCGAGGATGTGGAGAAAGAGGAACACTCCTCCACTGCTGGTGGAATTGCAAGCTGGTACAACCACTCTGGAAAGCAGTCTGGCGGTTCCTCAGAAAACTGGGCATGACACTCCCGGAGGATCCAGCTATACCACTCCTGGGCATATACCCAGAGGCTTTACCGGCATGCAATAAGGACACATGCTCCACTATGTTCATAGCAGCCTTATTTATAATAGCCAGAAGCTGGAAAGAACCCAGATGTCCCTCAACAGAGGAATGGATTCAGAAGATGTGGTATATCTACACAATGGAATACTACTCTGCAATTAAAAACAATGAATTTGCTGGGCGGTGGTGGCGCACGCCTTTAATCCCAGCACTTGGGAGGCAGAGGCAGGAGGATTTCTGAGTTCAAGGCCAGCCTGGTCTACAGAGTGAGTTCCAGGACAGCCAGGGCTATACAGAGAAACCCTGTCTCGAAAAACCAAAAAAAAAAAAAAAAAAAAACAATGAATTCATGAAATTCCTAGGCAAATGGTCAGAACTTGAAAATATCATCCTTAATGAGATAACCCAATCACAAAAGAACACACATGGTATGCAGTCACTGATAAGGGGATATTAACCCAGAATCTAGGAATACCCTAGACACATTTCGCATATCAATAGATTTCTAAGAAGATGGAAGGAGAGACCCCTGGTCCTGGAAAGACTGGATGTAGGGGAATGCCAGGACAGAGAAAGGAGAGGGGGTTGAATGGGGAAAAGAGGGAGGGAAGGGGGCTTATGGGACTTTCGGGGAGGGAGGAAATGGGAAGGGTGAAATGATTTGGAATGTAAATAAAAAAAAAACTTAGAAAATAAAATTTAAAAAAAATAAAACAACAATAATAATAATAATAAAAAAGGGATTATAATGGCAGAGTTGCTTCTGGTACTGTTGCTATCCTGCCATAGATAACTTGTCTTTGTCTCTCTACTCTCTAAGGGAAAATGTGAAGGGAGGTGTGTAATCAAGGCCTTTGCTGGGGTTTGATTTCCTTTGGATGTGATTTGATATTTGCACTGTGTTCCTTTATTTCCAGTCCTCCTCACATTTCAAAGATTAGGTCAAATCAACTCAGTACTTAAAAGTCATTTTTGAAATTGTCAACTGAAAGGATTATCGAGTTATATTTAGGACAAATCAGTTAAAAATGCAGTGTAATGGCTCTTTACAATGTTTGTCTCTGTAATAATTAATGACTATGATGCCAGAGAGATGGCTAAGCAGCTAAAGTACCTGAAGACCTGAGTTTAATCCCCGTGGGTAGAAGCAGAGAAACTGACTCATACAAACTGTCCTCTGACCTTCACATGTAAACATACACACATACTCAGTAACGGATTGTATTTTGTCTCAGCAGAATTAGTGACTGGCTGATTTTTTTCTGAAGAAAAGTAATAAGTAATCAGTTATTATGTAGGCCTTGCGATAATTTTTGTGTCTATGAGCGTTTTGCTAGGAGTTTGAGAAAAGGTCCAAGAACTTCAGCATTGGGCAGGACATTCAGCCCAAAGTATCTCATGCTTGCTTCATCAAATGGCCCCACTACATCAGGCTGCAGCGGCAAAGGCAGTCCTCTATAAGCCACTCAATACCTCCTGCCATTAAGCAGTTTGCCCAGGTCGTGGACCTGCAAACAGCTACCTAGCTGCTTAAGCTTGCCCACAAGTACAGGCCGGAGACAAAGCAGAAGAAGCAAAGGCTACTGGCTCCTGCTGAAAAGAAAGCTGCTGGCAGGGCTGGAGAGATGGCTCAGCAGTTAAGAGCACTGACTGCTCTTCCAGAGGTCCTGAGTTCAATTCCCAGCAACCACATGGTGGCTCACAACCACCTGTAGTGGGATCTGATGTCCTCTTCTGGTGCGTCTGAAGACAGTTACAGTGTACTTATGTAAAATAAAATAAAATAAAATAAAATAAATAAATCTTAAAAAAGAAAAGAAAGAAAGCAAAGAGGACTGCCTGTCCTTCAAGCAGGGCTCAATACAGTCACCACCTTGGTGGAGAACAAGAAGGCTCAGCTAATGGTGATTGCCCATAATATAGACTCTATTGAGCTGGTGGTTTTCCTACCTGTCCTGTATTGAAAGATGGGGGTCTCCTACTGCATCATCAGGAAAGGCCAGGCTGAGGCGGCCGGGCCATAGGAAGACATGCATCACTGTTACCTCCACAAAGGTTAACTAGGAAGACAAAGGTACTCTGACTAAGCTGATGGAAGGTATCAGGACCAATTACAATGGCAGATATGCCGACATACGTCACCACTGGAGAGGTAATGTACTAGGTCCTAAGTCTGTGGCTCACATTGCCAAGCTGCAAAAGGTAGAGGCTAGAGAATTCACCACTAAGCTGGGTTAAATGTGCACTGCTAAGTTTTCTGTACATATATAATTACAAAACTAAAAATACATTTGAATAAGTAGCACAATAACCTTTTGCCCAGTTGAAGAATTTTTGGCACATTTAAGATATGATCAATATAGAAATAAATATTTTTTAAGACTAAAAGACCGAAAGTCTTTATCATGTGTATAAATCAAGAATGGAATTCAAAGTGGGCATAGTGGTGAAATCCTTTAATCCAAACACTTGGGAGGCAGAAGAGGGTGGATCATTGTGAGTTCAAGAGTAGCCTGGTGCACAGGGATAGTTCCAGTCAAGAGGTATATAGACAGATGATGTCTCAAAAATAAAAAGCAAAAAAAAAAAATACAAAAAAATAAACAACAAAGAGTTTAAAAATAATTGAATTCAAGGGAAATGGATGATGTAATATGTACATGTAATTTGCCGTCATATCACCCTTTAAGAAACAAGACTCTTTGGTCTTAAGAACTCTAAGAAATCTCTGTGACTGAACAAGTCAGACATAGGGTGTTATGTTGGTTTCCAATACCAGCACTTAGCTGAGAATTACCCAGAAACAACCTGGACTCATGGGTGGAGTCAGCCAGTTAGATAATCACAGACCAGGCTGGTGACTGAGACCTAGCACCTAAGATGATACAGAGCTTGCCCAGTGAATAACTGTCCTATGTCCCTAGCTATTGAGCAACAGGAAAGAATTACAGAAAGTTGGGCAGACACCTTTAGAAAGAGAAGGATTCAGGCAAAGACTGGCAAAGGAGGAGAGGACAGGATAAGGTGGGCCTGTGTTGAGTGGGCAAGATGAAGTCAGATCCTTCAAATTCCTGAACTTTTAGTTGTTGATATATGTCTGATTTAAATTCGTTCTGTATTGTAATTTACACTAGCACAGTTACCTCTAAATGTGTGTGTTAGTTGTGGTTTTATCTCTCTGAAGAGACCCTATGACCAAGGCAACTCTTATAAAGAAAAATATTTATTTGTGACTGGCTTACAGATTCAAGGGTTTAGTTCATTATTGTCATGGCAGAAAACATGGCAGTGTGTAGGGAGACATGGCGCCGGAGGAACTGAAGGCTCTACATCTTGATCCACAGTCAGCAGAAGGAGCCTGCCCCACAGTGACGTACTTCCTCCAACAAGGCCACACCCACTCCAACAAAGCCACACCCACTCCAACAAGGCCACACCTACTCCAACAAGGCCACACCTAATAATGCCACTTCTTATGGGCCAAACATTCAAACACAAGTGTCTATGGGAACCATACCTATTCAAACAACTACAATGTGCAACATACAAACAAACATGTAAGAAAAATACAGTGTGTCTGTTGGGGACATTGGATGAAATTCTGAGCAAATGTGTGTTATTGACATGAGCATGGCCATGCCAAGGGTGGCAATGCCTTGGACTCATGGGAATCATAAAACCTTCTCCAGGTCAGGATCAGCAAAGTGGCAAAGCCTTGCCCTGGTTGCTGTGTAGATGGTTACAGTGTATAGATCACAGCTTCCTCCTCCCAAATGCTTACCACCTGAGACTGTTCCCATATAAAAACCTTATACCAAGATCAGCTAACCCTCCTTCCTGGTTGAGGTGTATTTAATAATAAACTTGCTGAGTTTCTTGGCTGAGGGTGTGTCTCCATCAGAATGTACAGCCCACCTAATCCAGCTTTTCTGTATATGTGTCTGTTGTTCTTCATTCTCTCAGTACTGAAAATCATGCGGGTGGAGGAGTGTGTGTGTGTGTGTGTGTGTGTGTGTGTGTGTGTGTGTGTGTGTGCAGGGTCACAGATACACACATATGTACATACATACTCATGAAGAAGTTGCTAAAAGTAAAGTGAAAAATCAAGCTGAAAAGGGGGAAAAATAAATAAAACTTAGTTTCACCAAAGAAGATGGCAAACAAGTATGCAAAAAGATGTTCAACACGATCTGTCATGAAGAAGATAAAAATTAAAATACAGTGTGGCAGACTCACCTCTCAACCTAGCACTTGAGAGACTGACACAGGCAGATCATAAGTTCAAGGCTAACCTCTGCTGTAAGGTTAAAAACTGTCTCTAAACATACAGAGCAGTAATTCCCATTAAACACTACTCAAAACCCACTGGAAAGGCCAATCATATAGAACACTGACAGACATGAAACACTAGTAAGGATGTAGCAAAGTCTTGTTCACTGAAAGTGCAATGAAGCCATTTTAGGAGACAGTTTGATGCCCAATCCTTCCCCAAATTATACATACTTCTATAATTCAGCAAACACACTCCCCACTGTCTGCCAAAAGAGAATACAGATGTGTCAACACAAAACCTGCACACATGTTTAGAGTAGCTTTGTTCATTATTGTCAAAACTTAGAAGCAGCTTGATATCTTCAATAACTGAGTGGAGAAAGATTGTGTTGCTAAGAAACAAAGAAACAACTTTGTGTTGCTAAAACAAAACACCTGAGGGCCAACTAACTTTAAAGGAAGATGAAAGAGGGTATCTGAGTGGAAAAAGGCTTGTCTACTACATGCACAATGCCAAATCCAATCCCTGGTTTGTTTTGGTTCAAACTTCTAGAGGTCAAAGTTCATAGTTTTGATCAGGAATGCTCTCCAAATGTTCATGTGTTCAAGGACTAATGCCTAGTTGAAGGAAGATTGCTATCAGTAGTGTGACCTTAGATGGGATATTCTTTGTTCCTTCTCTCTGCTTTCTGTCCACTATGAGGTGAACAGTATGTGCCCCTGCTACAATGTATTGTCACCACAAGCTCCAAAAGCAATGGAACCAAACAATCATGGCCTGAAACTGTGTGCCAAAATATACCCTTCCTTTTTGTATGTTGATCTCAGATTTTTAAGAAGAATATGGTTTTCTTTACTGATCAGATTTCAGGAGAAGAACATTGATGAAATAATGGATTCTAGCAAGAGCAAAGAGAGTCAACCAGATGAATTTATTACATATACATTACATATACACATATACATATACATTAATATCAATGATTTCATAACTATTAACTGATGCTTATTTAAATGATTAAATGTTTTAGTTCATTTAATACCTAAAAGAAGGTAAAAGGAGATATTTACAGTAAGTTAAGGTCTTACTGTACATCCTTGGCCAGCTTGGAACTTCCTTTCTAGACCAGGCTGGCTTCAGACACATAGAGATCTTCCTGCCTCTGCCTCCCAAGTGCTGGAATTAAAGGCATATGCTACTACCCTGACTAATTAATTTTAAGGTGAAAATCAATGTAATGATGTAACTATACAGGTTTAGAGAAATTATAAATGAGTTATTTTGCTAGCTTGAATGTCCTTGTTCCCTGGAGCAGAATGAGAAAAGGGAGGTAATGAGGCTATCTAAAGGCATAAAGTTGGTATCTAAGAGTGAAGTCAAGCCATGGTCAGCATGACTTCAAGCTTTGAGTTTCTTCAGTGCAGCAAAATCCCTAAACTAGTGAAGGTTATAAGATTTCAGTCTTGAATGAACAATTTTTTTTGTTTTGTTTTGTTTTGTTTTGTTTTTGGTTTTGGTTTTTCAAGACAGGCTTTCTCTATGTAGCCCTGACTGTCCTGGAACTCACTCTGTAGATCAGGCTGGCCTTGAACTTAGAAATCTGCCTGCTTCTGCCTACCAAGTGCTGGGATTAAAGGCATGTACCACCACGGCCCGGCTTTGAATGAATCTTAATTCAGCAGGGTTTCCAGCATTCATTAGAATGCTTTGTACTAATATGTTGAAAAACATACACGAATTCCTACTTCCCTAGAATTGTAATATAATCCTTGCTACTTAAGAAATATAAGTTTAAGGCCAGCCTGGACTATATAGTGAAATCCTGTTTCAAAAAATCTTGGTTATTGTAAGGGGAGAGTCTGTCAATAAGGTCTTGTTCCCCAGTGGTGCTTAACTTGTAAAGATAGCCAATAAAGAAATAAAGAATAAAGGGGCCATTTGGTGGAAGGAAAGTACATGTGGGACTTCTGGGTCCCAAGAGGAAAAGGAGATGCAGGGAGAGAAGGGATTTTTCTGCCGTGCTTTGGAATGAGAAACATGCAACAACTCTGTAAGATCTCAGGGCAGCTAGGGCCTGCAGCCTCCGCTATGGGCAGATGGCCAAAGATGTTTGTCAAGGGCTAATTGGAACAAGCCACTAAGTTAAAGGCAGAAGGAGACAGGGAGATTATAAGTTGGTAAGGGTATACCTTTCCAGGCAGGGGGTATCTGCACCCAGCAATTGTGCCACGAGAAGGAAGCTGTAGTGACAAGCCAAGTGTGCATCCTTTATCCGTGGATTCAAGGATCTCTGGTAGTGCTAGTAATATGACCCCTCCTGGAGCAAGGGTCTTGGGAGTGGGTTGCTGGAGCAGTCGACTCCTGGAGCAAAGGCAGATAGGAAAGAAAAGCTGGGTCAGTGCTGGTGATGGCCGATCCTGGAGCTAAGCTGGGTGGAGCAAAAGGGAGCAGGGAGTGGGTTGGTAGCACAGCAGCTCCTGGGAAAGGGGTGGTGGTGGTGGGGGGGTGTTAGGAGATAAGAAGTGGAAAGAAGCAAACTCAGAGTTGGGTAAATAGGCTATGTAGAATGTAGAGAGTGGATATGGGAGTTGTTTGGGAGATAAATATGATACAAATACATTGTATGAAATTTTCAAAGAATTAATAAAAATATTATTTCAAAAAAGTTTTGAAAAATCAGTGTCACAATTGACCATACATTTAAACCCACCACTCATTTCTTTTCTCCCTTCTTTTCTCCCCCTTTCAACAGTTGTAAAGATGGTACAAGCAAGCTGTTTAAGATTCACGGGCTAGGCAAGTCATCCATCATTTCTCCCCTATCATATTCTAGGAACTGCAATACCAGTGGGTAACATTTGATAAACATATTGTACTGACTCCACTGTCAGCAGTTTACATGTATTTTTTTTTGATACTCATAGGAGTATTAAGATGGAGGCATAATTACTAATCCCATTTTGATAATGTGGAAATTACCAGAGGCTATTATGCATTTGGTGGAAAAGCAGTAATACAGTACTACAGAGCAGGGCACCTCAAAGGCCTGGACCATGAAGTCTTGATCCTTCACTGTTTTTATTTGTTTGTTTTTTATTTTGTTTTTCCTTTCTTTTTTTTTTCAAGAGAGAGGGAAACAGAGAGAGAGACACAGAGAGACAGAGAGACAGAGACAGAGAGTCTCCATGGAGTCCCAGCTGCGCCAGCCTCCTTTACTGTTAAAAGGAGGCAGAGCAGGGCCACTAAGGCCCCAGTGGCCCCAGCTGTGGTGATAGTTAATATTAACTGTTAACTTGTCAGGATCTAGAGTCACCAGGGAGGCAAGCCCCTGGACATGGCTGTGAGAGACTTTCTAACCTGGATTAAATGATGTAGAAGGCTCACCCTGAATGTAAGTGGTACCATCCAAAGATTGGGGTCCCAGGCATGAGCAAAAAAGACAGTGAGATGAGCCTAAATGGTCCCCCTCTCTCTCCTCCATGAGCAGATACAAGAAGACCAATTGCCTCAAGTTTCTGCAACCATGATGGGTAGCACCTCCATATCATGGTCTGAAATAAACCCTTCCTTCCTGTAAATTTCATTTGTCAGGAATTTTATTGCACCAACAAGTAAGCTCCCAAAGCGGTCAATCAAGAACTGCTCCATGGACTGGATATGGTGGTATAAGCCTTTAATCCCAGCATTCTGGAGGCAGAGACAAAGGCAGAAGCAGAGGCAGGGAGAACCTCTGATTTCAAGGTCATTCAACATAGTGAGTTACAAGCTAGCCAGGGCTACAGGGTAAGAATATGCTTTTTGTTTATTTGTTTGTTTTTTAAAGAACTGTTCCATACTTGATAAAAGTCTATGATAGTAGGTGGTAAGCATTCTACTTCTCAGGATGCTGTGGTTTAGAACTAAATTATTCCCACAAGGTTCTTATACCAAAGGCTTGATTGCCATTCTGCAGTAGTTAGGTGGTAGATCCATTTAGAGGTGTATTCTCCTGGAAGGAAGTTAGTTCCCTGGGATGTGCCATTGACATGATCACTGGAACTTTGGATTCTTTCTCCTTCCTTCCTCTCCCTTTCTCCTTCTCCTTTTCTCTACTACCCAGCCATCATGACACATACAGTTTCCTATGTCATGCACTGTCTTCTCTAGTGTTATGCCTTAACTGTCCGAGGCACCGAGAAACCTCTGACAGAAACCTGACTTAGTGAGCCAAATGAAACCTTTTGTCCTTTGAAGTTGTATGTCTCAGGCATTTTGTCATAGTGACAGAAAGACTAACAGACAAGACTTAAACGCAGACTCCAAAACAACAAAATACATTATTCCTTTTATTTTTCTTTTTGAGACATGGTCTCAATGGTCACTATGCAGTCCTGTATAGTCTGGAACTTACTCTGTTGATCAGGCTAGGCTCCAAGTCACAGAGACCTAGCTGCCTCTGCCTCCCAAGTGCTGGGATGAAGGGTGTGTACCATCACGGTTGCTTGGTCCCTTTGGTTTTAAATGGCAATCAGTTAAATCTAATGTCCTGTCTGTGTCCAGAATATGTCTAGTAAATGCCCTGTTTTTTGTTGTTTCAGATGAAGCTAACACTCCAAGTTGTTTCATTATCAGTGTTCAAAGCAAACTAAGTATGTGATGTGATGTGATGTGTGTGTGTGTGTGTGTGTGTGTGTGTGAGAGAGAGAGAGAGAGAGAGAGAGAGAGAGAGAGAGAGAGAGAGAGAGAATAAATAAATATCTAATTAACCATATGTGACCAAAGACAACATTTCTTCAATATCCTCAAAAGACAGACAATAATGCCAGGTTTGGTGGCACCCATTTCAGCACTCTGGAGTTTAAACCAAGAAGATAAAATTATGAGCTCAATGCCAGAGTTATACCAGCTCTCTCTCTCTCTCTCTCTCTCTCTCTCTCTCCAGTGTGAAGCCACTGATTCTGCAACAGTTTTTCTCATTTTTGATTTAAAATAATACATGTTTTATGTGTCAGGGCATCTGAGTTATTAATGGCATCCATCCTTCCCCAGTCATCATTTTCCTGGGAATGAGCCAC
This sequence comes from Tokudaia tokunoshimensis, assembly GCA_036184795.1. Taxonomy (NCBI): domain Eukaryota; kingdom Metazoa; phylum Chordata; class Mammalia; order Rodentia; family Muridae; genus Tokudaia; species Tokudaia tokunoshimensis. The sequence goes on along the minus strand of BTHU01000001.1, from coordinate 140,166,838 downwards.
ACTGTAATCCGAGCAGTGAGAACATCAGAAATGACTCTGAAGATGTGCTGGGGATGTAGCTCTGTACACACTTTGGACAATTTGTTCTCTAGGCAGGGGACACTAGAGAGAGAGGTGGTACTTTCTGTAAGAGATGTGGATATTCTGAACTGTATCAGACAAATAAATCATAAACTTCTCACCTCCAACTTTTAGATAGAAGCTCCAAGAAGTTAAATGTGTTGTAAAACAGGCACAATGTCATGCTCTTGTAACCCCAGAACTTGGAAGCTGTAGGCAACAGAATCAGAAATTCAAAGTCATCCTCATGATGGGGGCCATCCTGGGCTACATGAGATCTTGTCTCAAGAAAGCAACCAAACTGAAACAAAAACAAGTATAAACCAACAAAAGAAATCTCAATACAGTTTTCTTGCCTAAAGGAAGACACCTCTAGCTCAGTGTGGTGTTGCACACTTTTATTCCCAGAGGCAGAGACATACAGATCTCAGAGTTCCAGAACATCCAGTGGTTACACAGAGAAGGGTGGGGGGTGGGGAGGAAGTGGGGAGTAGGGGGGTGGGATGAAATTTCTCTGTTCATCACACATGTATTAAGATTGCTATTATTTTAATACAGTTTGCATCTTTCAAATACCTTGTTATTGGGCCAGTTTGGTAGCCCTTTGATCCCACACATCTTTGATCTTGGCAGGTAGTGGTAGCCAGATCTCTGTGTGTTTCAGGCTACATAGTAAGACCTTGTTTAAAAACAAACAAAGGGCTGGAGAGATGACTCAGTGGTTAAGAGCACTGACTGCTCTTCCAAAGGTCCTGAATTCAATTCCCAGCAACCACATGGTGGTTCACAACCATCTGTAATGGGATCTGATGCCATCTTCTGGTGTGTATGAAGACAGCTATAATGTACTCATATACATAAAAACAAACAAAAAAAGGTTTTGTTGTTGCCTGGGTGTGCCTAGCCTTGAATTCCCAGGATCCAAACAAACAAACAAACACACAAACAAACAAAGTAGTCTATGCTGACATTTACTCTCCATTATGAAATATTAGTAGGTAGAACCAGGTGGGACCTTTAAAAGGTTATTAGGTCTCTGTTTCATGAATAATTTAATGGGCTGATTATCAGATTGATGATTGATCTAATGGATTATTAGGTTAATGGGTTATCTTGAGAAAGAATCTGTTCTAGAAGTCAGCTTGGCTAAGTTTCTTACCTATGTTCTGTTTGTCTCTATGTGATATCCTACTCTGCCTGGGACTTTGCTAGTACAAAGGCCACCACCAGATGTGCCCCTTCAATCTTGTTCCAAATTGTGAGCTCAAATGAGCCCCTTTTCTGCATAACTTAGTCAGCTGACCACGTTAATAGTAGCATAGAACATGCTAAGATAGAAAATCTTCTGTATCACTGGATATTGGACTCCAGAGAGCGAGGCCAAGCATGACTTGTGTTTTCCTTAGAGAATGTCCTCAATTCACACTCTGCTGCTCAGATCCTTGCTCACTGGGCTCCTGCTACTCAGACTTCTTTACTTTTCCACAAACACGCTGTGTGCTGTCATGTTTTCGAGACTTTACACTTACTGTTTCTTCTGTTGGAACATCTCTCATCCTGAATAATAATTTTCATCTTTGTGTATGTAAGGTGTGTATGTGTGTGTGTGTGTGTGTGTGTGTGGTGTTTGTATGTAGGTATGGGTTAAGGTACATGTGGAGACTAGAGGTTGATATCAGGTGTCTTCTATCACTTTTAACTTTATTTTAAAGATGATTTAACTTTAGTATTTTAAACTTATGTATATGTATGTGTCCTTGTGAGGATTTGTACACTTGTGAGTGGTCTGGGAGTCTAGAGATATGAGATCCGTTGGAGCTTGAGCCTCAGGTGGTTATAAACCACCAGACCTTGGTGTTGTCAACTGAACTCAGGTCCTCTGGAAGAGCAATATCTGGTCTTTACTGATCAGCCATCTCTAGGGCATGTCGACCTTATTTTTGAGAAAGGGTCTCTCACTGAACCTGGTGCTCACCAATTTGCTACACTGGTTGGCCCTCAAGCCCCGCTGATCCTCCTGTCTCTGCTACCCAGAGACTGAACTCAGAGATTGTGGAACTGTTTTTCACCATCTCTGTCTCTTTGTCTCTCTGTCTCTGTCTCTCTCTCTCTGTGTGTCTCTGTCTCTGTCTCCCTTCTCTTTGTTTTTTTGTTTTTTGAGACAGGGTTTCTCTATATGGCCCTGGCTGTCCTGGAACTCATTCTGTAGACCAGGATGGCTTCCAACTCATAGAGATCCACCTGCCTCTGCCTCCAGAGTGCTGAGATTAAAGGCGTGTGCCACCACACCTGATTCTTTATTCTCTCTTTTTAAAGATCCCCTTTACAAAGAGACTCTTTCTGGACCTTCATGTAAGATTTTATGCATATGAACACACACGTATACCCTCACATTTACATGTCTTACACTATTCTCTCACACTATTTTCCTTTTTTTTTTTTTAAACAATCCATTTTGTTATCAGACATGCATAGCTTTTTTACTTTTCTCCCCTGTGGTCATACATGCTCCATGAAGGCAGAAAATTCATCTCTTTTGTTGATAGTTGATTTCTCATGGTTAGAACAGTCCTTCGCATGTTGTAAATACTCAATGAATAGCTATGGAGGGAATGGATGGATGGATGGATGGATGGATGGATGGATGGATGAGTCAAGTGAGCAAGTAGAAACTCTAAAAGCTGTGATGTGGTTTTTTTTTGTTTTTTTTTGGTTTTTTTGAGGCAGGGTTTCTCTGTGTAGCCCTGGCTGTCCTGGAGCTCACTCTGTAGACCAGGCTGGCCTCGAACTCAGAAATCCACCTGCCTCTGCCTCCCAAGTGCTGGGATTAAAGGCGTGCGCCACCACCGCCCGGCCTGTGATGTGGTTTTATGGGCTGAACTTCTGAGGATCATTAGTAAGTTTGACCTGAGGTTAGATACTTTCAGGTCAATAGCTTTACTCCATGCTCAGCAAATGACTGATGGCATAGTGCATGGGTGATCAGATCTCCATTTGCTCCAATATTCTTTTCATTTTGTCTCTGGTGACTTTTATAGCTTGGGCATTTCCATGAGATACCTTGTAAAGACAGGGTTCCCTGTACTGAATCCTAGAAAATAAGCAATTTCAAGAATTTCATGGAGTTTCTGTAAGGAGAGGTGAGTCTTCACGTTTCTATCTCTCTTCTCAATAGCTGAGAACTACCTGAACTGAATGAAGGAAAAAGGATCTGGAGTTTCCAAAGGCTCAGTCCGCTCCAATACAGAACAGAGGAGGAACACTTGAAAGAAAGGCTTTATTTAGTGTTTTAACCATGTTAGCCTTTAAGAGTAATATAACACCAGGAAATTTTTTTATCCCACTTGCTTTATATTGTACTGTTAGATAGCTTGAATCAAATACAGGGCTTTCAAAAAAAATACAGGGCTTTCTTACCATACTTAGATGTTTTATATAGTGAAACTTTTAATATCTTAAAAACTATTTTCATTGGTGTAATCATCATCATTAGCAGCGAATCTTTTAGACAAACAGCAGTACCCAAGACTTCAACAATATAAAAAGTTGCTTGGCATCTTCGCAGTTAAGATTTCAACAATGAGGAATTGTTTGGTTTCTTCACAGTTGCCCACTCTTGGCGGTCAGAGAGAGCAGTTGTGAGTAAGCTCCACGCTCAGTTTTCACATGGCTCACCTGTCCTTGGGGGATCTGACAGTTGCCATCTAGACAAACATATCATTGTGTTGGGAGAGGCACCTACTTGAAGTTTATTGCAGTGGTGCAAGCCAGCTATTGGGAGCATTAATAAAATTCAACACGCTGTAGGGATTAAGGTACACTCCTCTCTCACTTTCTATTTTTCTTTGTCTTTATGACTTTCTGAACAGACTAAGTGTATGTCAGTGCCCAGCTGAAGGGAATGACTGTATTGGACACATTGGCATTGTTGGGTGCCTAGCTCAGTGCTAAGAACTTCAGGACAGACTTCAAAGAAGTATGAGACTGTACAATTCTATTCTTCCCACTGTATGGACAGGAGACAGGTCTAAACTAAGTATTTTTTGTGTGTGTCATTTTCTAAGCGCCAGCCCCAAAACTATATTCTGTCTCAGAAGTTCTCTTTAGGAGCTGCAACACTGAATTCAAGGTCTACTTACTTCATTTTAAACGCACCTTCCTGTGGCACTAGAAGTCAGTTTGAAGAATCCTGGATTTGGGATCAGAAGCCACAGACTCCAGATCAAATATAAAGGTTATCTTTGCAACAAAGAATAATAACACTTGTGCCAGAGAACTGTGTGGAATCACAAGAAGCCAGAGTAAAAGGAGTTGGTAGAGAATAAACATGACAGTTTTAACAATGGAAACTTTCAAGTCTGCCCCCCCCCCCACTCCCCATTACACACAGGTTCAAGTTCAGTACATGTTGTAAGACAGCTTCCATAGTGTGATAGAGTCCACATTCATGGAACTGTTCTTCAAGCTACCAAGGCTTTTCATGATCCCTTCCAGAAAGGATTACTTTTAAACATCTCTAACCTCTGAGATTACAGTTCCCTTCTCTCAGAGCGGCTTTCTATTTACCTCAAACAACTGAAATACTATTCAGTTTTCAAGTTCCAATTCAAGGACTGTTTCTTATTTTACATCTGGTCCATGTCACTTGGTAGACCCAATATTTTACTGTGAAAATGGAGGTACATACATGACTTTCTTGGAAATGAAAATCTCTCTGGATGTCAAGTATTGGTTGGGTTGATTTTAAACAATTCTTGAAAGTGTTTTGAATAGCCTTGCCACTTAATGAGTATTTACTAGTTTTTTTTGTTTTTTTTTTTTTGTTTTTTTGGTAGAAACCATAGGAAATTTAGAGATTTGTTTCTAAATAGATTCAGAACATAGATTAGAACAGTTCTAGATTCTGTTCTCTCTCTCTCTCTCTCTCTCTCTCTCTCTCTCTCTCTCTCTCTCTCTCTCCCCTTTCTTTCATTTGTTTGTTTTGAGACAGGGTTTCTCTGTGTGCCTTTGGCTGTCCTCAAACTCACTCTATAGTCCAGGCTGACCTTGAACTCACAGAGATCTACTCGTCTGTGCCTCCAGAGTGCTGGGTTTAAAGGTGTGTCCAGCACCACCCAGCAATTCTATTGATTTCTGAATAAAGCCTTTCTTGGAGAACAAACTTTGTTTTCTGTTTACTTTGTGGTTTTCCAAGGCTTCTCTTCCCTTGCAGCCTTGCAGCATGGTGAGGTGCAGGCACCATTATTCTGTGAAGTCTTGCAACATGAGACTCAGAGAAGTTTATCAACTCTACAAAGTCCAAAGACAAGGGTAGACCCAGGCATAAAAACCAGGTCTTCTGGTGTGAAAGTCAGTTCTTTACTAGAGCTGCTGTCTGGTACCTGGGAAGAGGTTTCACTTCATCCATTCATCCATCCATCTATCCATCCATCCATCCATCCATCCACCCATCCATTCATTCATTTGCACGTACATAATGTATATGTGGAGGCCAGAGACAAATTTCAGTGGTCCATGCTCTCCTTCCAGTATGTGGGTCTCAGGGATTGCACTCAGGTTGCCAGCCTTGGTGGCAAGCACCTAGACATTGTTGCTGTTCTCCTGTCACTGATATAGCTGTAGCAAGATATATTTAAAGGTATAGATGCCTATTTTCTAAATACCCTTAAATTCTTAAGTTGGCAACCCAAGTCTGATAGCATACAGCTGTAATCCAAGCTACTCATGAAGTTGAGGCAGGGGGATCATAAATTCAAGTGTTCCTGGGGGTATAGAGTGAGTAGAAGGTCGGTCTGAAAAAAAAAAGGAAAAAGAAGGCTGAGACTGTAGTCAGTGACAAGAGTGTTTGCCTGGCGTGTCGTAAAAGGCCCTAGATTCAACACTTAATACTGGAGAGGAAGAGTGAGAGTCAGAAGCACGAGTGTGTGTGTATGTGTGTGTGTGTGTGTGTGTGAGAGAGAGAGAGAGAGAGAGAGAGAGAGAGAGAGAGAGAGACAGAGACAGAGACAGAGAGAGAGACAGAGAGACAGAGAAAGAGAGAGAGAGATCCCATAAAAGTGAGAGAATTATTGATGGTTATGAGGAGAGAACTAGAGAAAAAAACATGTTTCTGGTTTATAAATAGAGCACAGAGGAAGAGGAGAGATTAAAAACTCTGGGATATGAGGGTTGGGGACCACAGGACGGAAGTCACCTATGGGCCCTGAAAACTCTCACAAGAGCTTTGTGGTTGGAGCTGGTGCATCAATCCAAGATGCTCTGACATCTTCTAAAAAGAGAAAATGTCCGTACTGCTACAGAAGCAGAATTGTTAAAGGAGTAACATCCGCCCAGCTGAAATGAGTGCCAAGATCTTTAATTCAAGGGAATTTTAGGAGTCCAAGTCCAGTAAGACAAAGCAACAGAGATCCATTGTGAAATCTCAGAAGACAGTTTACCTTAATGCTCCACACTTGAAGATGTGTGTCAACAAAACAGAAGTAAAGTCCCAAAAGAAAGAAGACATGGGTTTGGGTAATAAAGAACTGATCTTGTCCCTAAAGAAATCTTGACTTTGGGCAAACACAAACCCTCTAACCTTGGAATGCCATGCTGGACAGGAGTGTTTACGCAAACACCCGGTGATTTTTGTTAGCTAGACAGAAATGGTGTGATTTAAGGTGAGGACTTCATGTCACATTTCAAGGGGTTGGAAATAAAAGACTAAAATGAGATGTATAGGCAACCAGTTTTGTCTCTGTTATGGAGCCTCAGTGAACACTTGTTAGGCTGGCATAGTCTGTGCTTACTGTCACTCATCAGTGCTGGGATGGTGGTGATGTTAATGGCCTTCCCAGCAGGACAAAAAAAAGCTCTGTATCCAGGTGGCTTTAGAGTCCACTCTGTTCTTCATTGTCTGGACATTTCTAACCAATATCCTTGTAGCTGTTGAGTCTGTTTGCTTGTTTTCACCACTGGGAATCTTTTACTCCCCCCCCCCTTTCCCCCCCCTTTCCCCCCCTTTCTTTCCTTCTTTCTTTTTTTTTTTTTTTTTTTTTTGGTTTTTTATGACAGGGTTTCTCTGTGTAGCTCTGGCTGTCCTACACCTAGAACTCACTCTGCAGACCAGGCTGGCCTCAAACTCAGAAATCTGCCTGCCTCTGCCTCCCAAGTGCTGGGATTAAAGGCATGCACCACCACTGTCTGGTTTTTACCCCTTCTTTTAAATGTATTGTTTTTTTATTCTTTGATACTTTTATAAATGCATATATAAATTTTTGATCATTTTACCCCCCAGCCCCATGTCCCATCCTCCCCGACTCCTGACAACTCCAGCTAGTGCCTCCCACTTCCACATTCACTACAGTGACTCTCACTGTACACGAGTACAATACTTCAGCAGATTCTTTGAGATTTTTCTAGAAAATCATCAAAATGAAGAGTATAGTTTGGGGAATTCCAACTTGACAATGATGCCATAAATGAAGGTGGACACTTGTGGACTATGTTCCTTAAGTTTGCAGCTGTTTGGGTCTTCTCAGGTAGACAAGGAGTGGTACTAGCTATGGGGAGCCGGAATGACCACGGTGCAGACCCAGGACATATGTCCAGTTTAGAGTAGAGCTTGGCTGACTCAGGAAGAATTATCTCAAGGAAAACATAAAGTATATACCAGATGGATAGTCAGATACTAGAATATGGTTCAAAAGCCTACTTTAAACCTTACCTTAGTAACGTTAAAAAAAAAAAAAGAAAAAAAAAGAATGATCAGAAACCCCAGGTAAATCAAATTACCTCACAGGAATGTCATCTTTTCAGCAGAAAATAATTTAAAACATGATTTTTTTTTTATCAGTTGGTAAACTCTTAAGAGGAGACTCTATATAACCTCAATGTCTATCTTTAACTGACACAAGAACTATATGATCAGAATTGTCCTAAGAGAATATAACTATTAGCACTTTGGTTCTATCATAAACAACTTTATTAGTCATAATAATGCAACTATGTTCATTGACTATCAACTTTTGCCGGTTACCTTGGGTTTATTTGGTCTTTTTGTTACTTTGTCTATTTTTTTTTTTCAGAGCTGAGAATGGAACCCAGGGCCTTGCGCTTACTAGTCAAGCACTCTACCACTGAGCTAAATCTCCAACCTCAACTATCGACTTTAACATACCCAAGTGCTAACCATGGAGGAAATGATTGTGATTAAGAGTAGGGTGTGAGGTCTTGCAGCTTCGATGGTATCTAAACTCTGATAGATCTGGGGTGATGAAAGTCTAGCAGGAGGGGGCAAGATAGGAAGGCACAACTATACTCATTTTTCAAAAATGGAAGGTCAAAGAACCTGACCAAAAGCTTAAATATTGACAAAAAAATGGTCCTGCTGGGAGATGCAGAAGATATTTTTTGTCAAAACAAAACAAAGGAAGATGATATAATTCAATCTACATTGTCAATAAAAATATAAAGTCTAAATAGACTATAGAGTCTTTACATAAAAATAATATTGAAAAGGTTCGTGTTCTGTATAGACACTGATTTTATAAAAAACAACTATTGTTATTTTTTTAGTATGCTGAATATCAAGAAGCACTGGCCTTAGCCAGGTGTGGTGGTTCATACCTGTAATCCCAATATTTTGAAGGATGAGGCAGGAGGATCATGAATTCAAGGCCAGGCTAGGTTACAAAGTATGATACTGCCTTAACAAACAATCAAACAAACAATCAAATAATGTTTTTAAAGTTAAAGACTGTGGATTTGGTTATAATAAAGTTAAGAACATTGAAAATGAAATAGCAAAGCAGTATGCCACAGATCTGAAGGCATTTGAAATATACATCCCATAGCTCTTTGTACAGCCAACAAATGGCTTGTATCTAGACTATTGAAGAACTCATGAAACTCAATAAAAAAAAAAGTACTCAACGGGGGAAAATAGATAAATAGACTCACCAGCTATAAACAGACAAGCAGGGTATGTTGGGCTGGAGAGTTGGCTAAGTGGCTAAGACCTCTGTTTGCTCCTCCAGAGGACCCAGATTTGATTCTCAATGCTTACATATAAGTTAACATCTGTCTGTAATTCCAGTTTCAGGGGACACAATTCTGGTTTCTGAAAGCATCTAGCTTGTACATGGTGTACAGACATGCATATATGCAGGCAAAACCTACACACATATAAAAAATTTGACCACAACAGCAAAGCAAAGCAACACACACACACACACACACACACACACACACACACACACACACACAGACACCAAACAAAATAACAAAGCCAGGCAATGTTAAATTAGCAAACAAATGTGATAAAAGGCTTAACATTATTACTCGCCAGAAAAATGAACATTAAAATTGCAAAGAGTGCCTGTAATTAAATATGCACCAAAATGCTAAGAGTTGCCAAGGGCATGGGATACCAGCCCCCAAATTCCGCCCTGCCCCCATATGCTGCTAGTGGGAATGGAAACTGGCTTAACCAATTTGGAAAGCAAAAATAAAGATAATCTGTTTTAAATAATAAAGATTCTTTCCAGGTTCAGTAAAGAAACCTTACAACTTCATTCTAAATAGACTTAAGAATAAACAAAATGCTCATTGGTGGGAAAATAAGAATACATTGTGGTGTGAATATGCAGTTTGGATTCTATGTAGCAATGAACACAGCTTATAGAACTATATGCTACAATACAAATGAACCTCACAAATATAATGCCAAGCTAAGAAAACTCCAATGCATGGGCTAGGAAGATGGCCAAGCCCCTGCCACAGAATCCTGATGGTTTGAGTAACTGTTTTCCACTCCTGGGCTTGTTCTCCCTCTCCCTTTCCCTCTCCCTCTCTCCTTCTCCCTACCCCCTCCTCTCCCTCCCCTCCCCCTCTCTCCCACCCATACACACTCAAATGTAAAATTCAATTTAAAAAGTTTGATACCTAGCTGGGCAGTGGTGGCACAGGCCTTTAATCCCAGCAGAGGCAGGTGGATTTCTGAGTTCGAGGCCAGCCTGGTCTACAGAGTGAGTTCCAGGACAGTCAGGGCTACACAGAGAAACTCTGTCTCGAAAAACCAAAAAAAAAAAAAATGATACCCCAAATACTTTGTGGTTCTATTTATGTAAAATTGAGAAGCAAAATCATGACGCAAAGCGATACATTCTTAGATGGTAAAGATATAACGAAAAGCAAGGACAAGCCTCTACAGCCGTGGAGTTCATAGTCAAGGAGGATCTGATCCAGGTCTTTAGGATCTGATCCAGGTTATTGGGGCCAGGGTCAGGTGTTTTTAAGCTCTTGGACTCTTATTCAAAGACACAGAAATAAGGAATCACGTAGATTTGCAAAGTAGCAGGGAGTAGCTTCATTGAAAAGCAAGGCAAATAAACTGTACAGATCAAAAAGAAACAGAACCCAAGAGAACCCCGTGGGTCCCGTGAAGTAGGAAACAGCCCAAAGGCCCTGATGACTGTTTGGAGATTCTTTTTGTGGGGATCAAGAGAAGGAGTTCGGTTTTTAAAGGGTGTTGTAAGGGCGATTCACTGTTTTAATCCATAGGTTAGGTCACATACATTGTTCCCTACTGCGATGTCCCTTCCCATATTTTATCTGAGTTAACTACATGCATGACTAATTACCCGCAGGCACAAGGTGGCAAATAGAGGACTTACCCTCAAAATTTACTTGAGGACTCAGTTGTGTTATTATTCATGGGTCTGAGCCAGTTCAGGATGGGTTAGCTTTTCTTTTCTTTTCTTTTCTTTTTCTTCTTTAATTTTCTTTTCTTTTCTTTTTTAATAACTAGATACAATGAAAATATATTTGAACAGAAATTGTCTAACACTTTTATGTTGCATGTAGCTTTCTGCTATCCTTATTTAGCTCATGGATGGGGCCACGCTACCAGCTCCCACCCAGCTTCCCTTAAATCCACGGATCAAAGACAAACACACAGGTGTTCCTTTTCAACTTGCCTTCTTGGCACAATTGCTGGGCGCTACAATTTCCTGCCTGGAAATCGTGCCCTTATCATTACCCTCAGCTCCACACCTCCCGCCTGCCCTAACCTTAGTTGGTCAGTTGAATCTAGTCCCTGCTAAACATCTCTGATCACCCTCCTATAGGAGAGGCCACGGTCCTCTGCTTCTCCTGAGACCTCACATGGCCGCTTGGTTCTCTCACCAAAGCATCTCTCCTTCCTTGCATCTCCCTTTTCCTCCAGGGATCCAGAAGTTCCAACTGCACCTTTCGCCCAATAATTGGCCCATGGGCAATTTCTTTACTGACAAATCAAGAACTGTGGGGCAGTGGACCATGAGGGGAAGCCTGGTCCTCGGTTGAGCTAAAAACTTGAAAATTTGGGGCCAAAAGGCACGAACATTGTTTTAGGTGTTCCTATTAAGGGGAACAAGCATTTAAACAATGCCTGAAAACATTTGGGTTAAGGGTTTCAAGTGTGCTTTTCTTTTGAATTCTTGGCACCTGGTGGGCCTAGGGGTGTGTGTGTGTGTGTGTGTGTGTGTGTGTGTGTGTGTTGGGGGGCGGGGTAGGGGGGCGGCTGCTCTGTCTTGCCAAGGTTGTGCTTTAGCAGACAGATCCCCTTGTTTTCCCCCATTGTTCTTTTCTTGGCTGGTATATTCTAAACATAGAATGGAAGAAGAAGCTTAGAGCTTGGTAGCACGGTGGTATCCGCAGGGCCAGAGGGAGTGAGAGGCCGCATCTGTACCTGTGTTGGCTGTGTTTCGAGCTGCAGCAGCTGCAGTACCTGTGTTGGCTGTGTTTCGAGCTGCAGCAGCTGCAGCGGGCTGGGCTGGATGGTGAGAACAGACGTGGCCCCCCAGCCGTAGGGGACCTTGGGCTGGGCTCGGATTGGCAGGCAAGGGAAGGCAGAGAGCTCAGGGCAGGTGCTGCCATCTGAAATGCCGTTCTGTTAGTTGTGTAGTAGCCCACGCTGTGGGGCTGGGAGGGGCAGAGAATGGAGGCTAGTGAGTTTACTCTAAAATAAGATTTGGAGAATGTAGCTAAGAGTCAAAGGGGGTGAGGGGTGCAGTTGGCCAGGAACACATGGGGAGAAACAACACACACACACACACACACACACACACACACAGAGAGAGAGAGAGAGAGGCCTAGGTCTTTTGAACTAGTTCAGGGATTACTTATGGTCTTTGAGAAAAGTGGAGTTTCTATGTGGGTCTCTGTGAGTCACGAGCTGGGGTATGCTTCTGTTGGGTTTGTCTCACATTACGCACCAGTTGTTGGGTTGTGGGCCGGAGTCCTCTCTGCCACTGGACATGACCGCTTGGGGATACCCACGCTGCTGCCAGGGCCAGTGGGAAAGCGCAGTCTGAGGCATGGGAAGGCCGGAACTGGCTCTGGGGTCCCCAGGCCTTTAATAAGCTCAGGCTCCGCTGGGAGTCTTGTAAGAGTTGAGAATGGAATTGGGGCTTTGTGGGTCGTGTCTAGCCCAGGGCTGGAGGAGGGGGAAGGGAAGCTCCAACTAGTCCCACGGCGATTGTCCTTGGGTTGATTGTGCAGTCTTGGTGGTGGTGGTGGTTGGGAGTGCAGAGAGGGTTTCTACAGAAGACTAGACTATGGCTCTGTAGGTAAAGGCCTTCTCCATGGCTCCCCATGGTGGATCCCAATGAAAAGAAACGGTCTGTGGCTCCAAACTATTTATTGTCATGATAGAAAATGGATGTGTAAAACCATACCCCACTTCTAAGGGTGGGCCTGAGATTAAATACCTTTTGCAGGGAGGAATGTCTGGGAAGGGAATCTTACTGACAATGCCCTCTGGGCCTCTAGGTACCTCATTAGAATGGAGATCTCTTGAGCTTGGAGAGGTCTTGAACTTACATGACCATAGGTCAAGTCTCTTTTCCTATTGTCTCAGTCTGAGATGTTAAGGATGTCTCATCTACACGCGGAAGGGTTTGGGGCCATTGCCCTTGCATGCTGATGGCCACAAATCTATGGGGGAGCTGTGGCTACGAGAGATAGGTGCTGGTAGTAGATGAAGCTCCTACCTTCCTTTCAGGGTCTCCATGGCTTTAAGCTTTTAGTTCGACCGAGGACCAGGCTTCCTCTCATGGTCCACTGCCCTACAAAGAACCGATTGGGGAACAGGACCTTAGCACCAGAGCCATCCCTTCATTTATATTTTTAAGATTTATTTTACTTCATTTGTGTGTATGCATGTGTGTCTATGTGGAGGTATGTGCACATGAATGCGGTTGCCGGTGGAAACCATAATAGGGCAACCGAACTACAGCTGCTTGTGGGCAGCCAGATACAGAGTGCTGGGAAACAAGAGCAGTACATGCTCAGAATCACCAATCTGTCTCTCCATCCCCTAAAGGTAATTGATGTTATAGGCAAAGACACTTAACACGTATGTATAATGGAGTTGGGGTGGGGATTGCATCTGATATGACACTGTACCATAGAGGTTTGTCTTGTTTAGCTTTTTTTTTTTTTGCCAGATTTACAAATAAGCTAGAGGCATCTAGAGCCTCAACTGAGAAAAGCCCTGCATCAAACTGCCCGTAGACAAGTCTGGGAGGGTATTTTCTTGACTGATGGTTGACTTGGGAGAGCCCAGGTCACTGGGAGTAGTGCTGTCCCTGGGCAGATGGCCTTAGTGATATAAAAAAGGACATTAGGCAAATCATTGGGAGCACTCCAGTAAATGACATTTCTCATTGGTTCTGCTTCCGTTTCAGCCTCTACCTTACAGCCCTGCTTGAGTTCCTCTCTGACTTCCCTCAGTGATGGGCCTGAGAGTTGTAAGGTGAAGTATATCCTGTCCTCCCCAAGCTGCTTTTGGTCATAGTGTTTATCACAGCAAAAGAAATCAAGTCAGGAAAGAGTATATGTGCTTAGTACATGCAGATAAAGGGGCTAGGCTTCTTAGAGCATTATTAGAGGAGATGGTGTATTCGTATTTCAAACCAAATAGGTTTTCAGACTGTAGTCTCTCCTATGCTTGCCTGCCTTATTTGTTAGGGAAGCTGAAGGTGGAAAGTAATCCTTCTTGGAACTGCTTCATGCTGAGTGAGTAGGGCAGAAACAGTCTCTCCTATTCTATCCCTAAAGCTGTCAAATCTCCTGGGGCCATATTGGAGAATATCCATAACATTTCTCAGCTTGCTCATTCAGGGTTGAACAGATGTCTTCCTTTGCCACCATCACATGATGGTCTTTTTCTGTTCCAGATGGCAGCTGTTGTTGAAGGACTGTTTGGAAATTGACCTGTTGGTTCTGAAAAACAAAAACACTGCTACCATGGTAAGGAGTGCCGACAGTGTCCAACCTGCCCAGCTTGGGACCAAAAGACTGTTGTCCAGATTAGCAGTCTCATCAGCCCCTTGGAGGGATTGCTGATATGCAGTTGGACGTCTCCAGACATATGGATTAAAAACAGCATTCCTCCTGGAGACACATGCAAGTTTCCTCTTGTTCTGCAATGAGTAGGTCTCAGACTCTCCTATTTTGGAAGACTGCTCCTGCTAGGAGGTCAAGTTGATATTGATTTTGGGATAGCTTCTTCATGGTCCTGGCAGCTTCTTTTCACCATTGATTTGGGACATACAGGATTTTTACCCCCAGATACCAAGATACCTTCCTTCCTCAAGCAAGCTACTCAGAGCCATTGTCTATGAAATCAGAGGTGCTACTTGCCTGTGAACATGGATGTTTTGTGTGTTGGGAGGAGCAAGAAGACATTTTCCCAGGCCACAGAAATGTTTGCTGTTACATAGTCAGGAAAGCAAGCACTCCTTTGAAATGTGATAATATTAAAAAGACTGATTGACTATAAATCTAGTAGAGGTCATACGAATCAGGCAGCTTGGATCAGAAGTATAAGATGTAAGGGAAGATCCTCTCAGGATTTTGAGGCCAATAAGCAGAGTTTCAGGTAGCAAGTTGGGTACACTCTTTCAGGTTTAGCTTTGTAGGGTGACTCCTTATACTGACAAATTGGTATCAGGCCAAGGGGATGTTCTAGGTCATTTGAGATAGATTTGATTTTCTAGCCTTTGAAAATATGAAATACATCTTTTAGGATCCCATAGAAACCAAGAGAACTTGTGATTCTATTTAGTGATGGGGAACCAATTATCTTTAGTAGATTTTTATAACAAGGGAGTTCAAACTGGTCAGGGGTGGGTCTTCCCCAGGAGAAATTTGAGCTGATCTGGCTCTAAGATATCAAGAGGAGTAGCAGGAGCAGGGGACAATGCATAGGAGAAAGTTCAGAAAAGGAAGTAGTTCAGAGTATCTAAGTGCAAGTCCTGAGGAGCAGTTACCCAGCTGAGGGCTTAGGCAAGCAAGAAGAATCTGTAGAAACGGTTAAACGGGCTTCCTACACGGGGATCAGAACCCACCTTGTGTGGGAAGGAAGGGAATTTAATAATTCAGCCTCAGCATAGATTGTTAATTAGAGTCTGTGATAAGGAAAACACCGACCTTTTGGGTTAATTCAGGAATGGGCCTTTCATCTATGTCCATGACCAATTAGTTCCTCATCCTCTGATTATTGCCAATAGCTAGTGTGTTTCAAGTACTAAAACCATGTGTTTACTTATAAATAAACCTCTGCTAGAGCTGGGTTCTGTGCCTGTGCTGGATGTACATCATCTTTTCTGAGTGTAATGAGACATCAGGGTTTAGTGAAATTTAAGAGTTTGTTTGATGAATCAAATCATCAGCACCAGGTTACCCAGGAAGCAGTGCCCCCCCTTTTATTGGAAATAGATTCTTTTTGTCACATAATATATCCTAATTATGAATTCCTCTCCCTCTATTCTTCTGGTTCCTCTCCACTTCCTCTCCCATCTGGATCCACTCCTTTTCTGTCTCTCATTAGAACACACACACACACATACAAAACAGGCTTCTAGCAGGGCTTGGTGGCACACAGCTTTAATCCCAGCACTCAGGAAGCAGAGGCAGGCAGATTTCTTAGTTCAAGGTCATCCAGGAATACACAAAGAAACCCTGTCTCAAAAGAAAAGAAAAGAAAAGGAAAGGAAGGAAGCAGGGGAAGAAGGAAGAAGAGGAGGAAGAAAGAAAGAAAAAGGAAAGAAAGAAAACAGGCTTCTAGGGGATAATAATAAAATAAAAATAAGATATTATAAGATAAAACAAAACTAATACATCAGAATTGGACAAAACAAAAAGAAGGAAAAGAGTCCAAGAGAAGGCACAAGAAACAGAGATCTACTTTGTTGCATATTCAGGACCCCAAAACCCCTACTAAACTGGAAGCTATACTATGTATGCAGAGGACCTGCAGGCTAAAAGAAAGCAGAAATTATATATAATTTTTAATATATATGTGGACACTCTCTTGTGCAATGTATGGGATCAAAAGAAAGCAGAAATTATATATAATTTTTAATATATATGTGGACACTCTCTTGTGCAATGTATGGGATCATCACCTGTCAATAAAATGCTGTTGGCCTATTAGCTTAGGCAGGAAATAGGGAGGTAGAAGTTCTAGAACAAAGAAAGATTTCTGAGATAGTCAGGCATGGAGGAAAATTTACCTTGAACTCTAAGGAAGACAGTCACATGAACCTGAGTGAGTTCAGAGTCTCTAAGGACAAGTCCTGAGGAGTTGTTACCCAGCTGAGGACTTAGACAAGCAAGAAGAATCTGTAGAAACTGTCGTGAGACTTAGAATAGAATAAACGAGATAATTGAGTTACGAGCTAGTGGGAACAAGTCAGAGCTTATGGCCTAGGCAATTATTCATAAATCATTCAGTCTTAGAGTCTTTATTTAGGGAACTTGAGTATGGGTGGAAAAGCTCATGGTTATATATATAATTTACTAAAAAGGAAACCCCCTGATGTGACATTAGAAGACAAGAACCTCCAAAGATACCATGTGTTCATTTTCTGTCGGCCATCTTTTGCCGGACACGTAGCCTAAATTTTCTCCAGTGAGACTACCTTGGAAAAAAACTAAATTTTCATTTTTATGTGTTTAACAACTGGGATTGATTCTAGATTAGGGATTGGGGACATGTGTCTACTTCTTTTAGTTCTAGGACCCCTTCTGGTGGTGACCTGTGCAGGTCCTGTGGATGCTGCCTCTGTGCAATAACTTATTTTAAAGGGCTATGTTTTCTTGGTGTCCTCCATTCCTTCTGGCTCCTATACTCTATGCTTTCTCTTCTGCTGGAGTCCCTCAGCCCTGAGGGAGGGATTTGATAAAATGTCCCCTTTAGGGCTGAGTATTGCAAGGTCTCTTATTCTCTGAATGATGTCTGGCTATGGGTCTTTGTATTGTTCCCATCTGCTGCAGAAGGAAGCTTCTCTGATGATGGCAGAGGAAGGCACTGATTTATGAGTATAGCAGAATATCATTAGGAGTTGTATTATTGCTACTTTTTATTTTTGCTAGAGCAGTAGTTTTTGGGTTTACCCTAAGCCCCTGGGCTATCTAGTCTCAGATTCTTGGTCACCCATGCACTATAAAATATGGGGTTCCATCTCATGGAATGAACTTTCTGCCAAATCAAAATATTGGTTGGTTACTTCCACAAACTTTGTGCCACTATTGCCCTGGCATGTCTTGTAGGTGGGAGACTATTGCAGATCAAAGAGTTTGTGACTGGGTTGTGTTTGTGTTTCTAATTTGGTAGTATGCAGAGTTCCTTCCTGTACCAAAGACTGCCCCTTCATCCTTTCACACTAATTGTTCTATTTCTCCATCCTAGAACAAACTATCTGCTACTACCCCCAGTCCCTTTTTCTATATCTAATGTCTGTGGTTCTATGGATTGTAACTTGGTTATCATTGAGTTAATAATTAAAAGCTACTTATAAACAAATACCATTTTGTCTTTCTGGGTCTGAGATACCTCACTCAGAATGATTTTTTTTCTAGTTCCATTCATTTACCTGTGTATTTCATAAAATAATTTTTAAATGGTTGAGTCATTATGTAAATATATCATATTTTCATTATCCATTCATCTATTGACAATCATCTAGTCTGTTTCCAGTATCTGGCTGTTTTGAAATGAGCAGCAAAGAACATGGTTGAGCAAGTGTCCCTATGGTAGGATGAAGCATCTTTTGAGTATATGCCCAAGGATGATGTAGCTAGATCTTGAGATAGATCTATTCCCATCTTCCTGAGGAATTGCCATACTGATTTCCAAAGCAGCTGTACAGGTTTACACTCCTGTGAGCAATGGATGAGTGTGGCCCTCATTGCACATCCTCTATAGCCTGAGCCATCTTTTGATTTATTGAACTTAGCCATTCTGACAGATGTAAGATGAAATCTCAAAGTAGTTTTGATTTGCATTTACTGACGCAAGTGTTTTTCACCTATCTGAGTTTTGCCTTTTGAGAATTCTCTGTTTAGATCTGTACCTCATTTTTTATAATTGGGTTATTTGTATTCTTGATATCCAGTTTTTACAGTTTATAATATACTTTGGTAGGTATTAGCCTTCTATCAGATGTGTAGTTGGTAAAAAAATCTTTTCTCATTCTTTAGACTGCTGCTTTGCCTGAATGATAGTGTTCTTTGCCATATAGAAGTTTTTCAGTTTCATGAGATCCCACATATTAATTGCTGATCTCAGTACCTATGCTAACAGTGTTCTATTCTGAAAACCTTTCCTGTGCCAATGATTTCAAGGGTATTTCTCATTTTCTCTTCAGTGCTCAGGTTTTATCAGTTCAGTATATCTGGTTTTATATTGAGGTATTGGATCCATTCAGCATTGAGATTTGTGCAGGATGATAAGTAGGGCCAATGCCATGCTATTTTTATTACTAGAGCTTTATAGTACAACTTGCAATTGGATCTAGTAATATTTCCTACAGTTCTTTTATTATTCAAGTTTGTTTGAGCTATCCTGGTTTTTTGTTGTTGTTTGTCTGTTTTTGTTGTTGTTTTGCACACATGTGCTTGTGTGCATTCATATGTGTGTGTGTGTGTGTGTGCTGCCATGTGAAGCTCAAAATTGTCCTTTCCAGATCTGTAACGAATTGTGTTGGGATTTTGATGGGGATAGCATTTAATCTGTACATTGCTTTCGGTAAGATAGCCATTTTACTGTATCAGTCCTACTGATCCACTAGCATGAGAAATCTTTCCATCTTTTGGTATTTTCTTCAATGCTTTAAAGCTTTTATTCCAAGTCTCATTTGCTTCTATAGAGTTACCCTAAGATGTTTTATATTATTTGATGCTATTGCAAAAGGTGTTGCTTCCCTGATGTCTTTCTCAGTCCATTTGCCATTTGTATATGGGAGAGCTACTAAATTTTGTGAGTTAATTTTGTGTCTAGCTATTGTGCAGAAGGTGTTTATGAGCTGTAGGAGTTCCCTGGCAGAATTTTTAGGATCTCCTAGTATACTGTCATCTACACTTATGTACACATCATTTACAAATAAAGATATTTGACTTCTTCTTTTCCAATTTATATTCCCTTGATCTCCTTGAGTTGTCTTATTGCTCTACCTATGATCTCAAATCTTATATTTAATATGTACAGAGAAAGCAGACAATCTTGTCTTGTTTCTGACTTTTGAGGAATTTCTTTGAGTTTCTCTCTAAAGTTGATTTTGGCTCTGTATCCCTAATCTCTCCAGGACTTTTATCCTGAAGGGGTGTTGGATTTTGTCAAAAGCCTTTTCTGCATCAAATGAAATAATCATGTGGTTTTTCTCTTTCCATTTGTTTATATAGTGGATCACATTTATTATGTTTTTATGCTGGCATCTAGGTATCTGGGTTTGGAAAGTTTGTAATTTTAGGTGCTGATATCTGGTCTTGTTCTTGTTGAGTGGGTCTTTGTTCCTTAGTTTCTGTCGACTCTTTTGCTTCTTAGGAAAGTATGGTGGCTGTGTGTTTTCTGGTAAGAAATTCTTTTGGGATCCTGATAGGTGTAGTTATAGGGAGTTCTGGCTAAAAATGTATTTCCAGGTATTTGGAGTTGACCTGGGGGAATGTGCTGGTGAGAGGGTGAGGAGGGAGGGAGGAAGGCAGAGTGTTCCACCAGGATCTGCTCATTCACTAGGGAATTGGAGCAGAGAATGTGGAGAAGTCACAACAGGTCGTCTGATTCAGAGCAGGGGATGAGACTGGGGAATTGTGTGTGAGGTGAGAAGGGAGAGCGAAGATCTGAAATGTGCCTGCTGGAGTTGGGGGCTAGGGCAACAGTGAGTGGGGAGGAAGATTGAAGTTAAAGATCTCTGTGATACACTGGAGATGGGATAAGAGCAGAGGGGTGGGGTGTAGCCCGTGGCCTGCCGCAGGGATGGAGATGAAACCGGACATTAGATTTGGAGTAGAGGAGGACAACAGTGAGGACCTGCAGTTAGTCTACCTGCTTTCCTGGCCATAGTGGCCTGCGGGTTTCCTGAGGAGTGCCTGCTGGAGCTGACTGGATAAAGTGATGAGTGGAGGAAGGAAGTTCGGAGGGGGAGGTCTGTGGGATCCCCTGGATATGGGGCCGAGAGGAGGAGGAGGCTGCAACCGCAGAGGATCTACTGGCCTGCTACAAAGCTGGGATGTGACTGAAGAGACTGGGGTAAAGATCTGCAGTTGGCCTATCTACTTCCCTGGCCTGAGGTTTGGAAGCTGAATTTTAATAAATGGACAAAGAAAACATGCCTAGAAAAATGGTCAAGGTTGGTGCTAGCCAACCTTGCAGCCATCATAGTCAAGCAAAATGACTGTGGATGAGCTTTTGAAGAGCAGTGATAGATTTTCAGTTGGCTCGCAACAGTATTTCATGGTTGGTTGATTCTGCAGTCAGTGGGATAGGCTCAACCCTAGAAAGATGAACCAGTTATCTACTTCAATGGCTTTTCCCATCAGGTTGGCCAGAAGGACAGTGCAGGGCCCCTTTAATTTTGGAGTAAGTGGGTATGATAGGAATCCTCCTCTCAAGATTTTATTAGTACTCATTCCTAGGTGTTGGTCTTGAGATCAGTGTGGCTGTGACTTGGAGCTGGGAAGCCTGAATGTCAACTTTTCTTTATTCATCCACTAGTCATTTCCTTTTTTCCCCAGTAAGTACCTGTACTGGTTTTGTATGTCAACTTGACACAAACTGGAATTATCACAGAGAAAGGAGCCTCCCTTGAGGAAATGCCTCCATGAGATCCAGCTGTAAGGCATTTTCTCAATTAGTGATCAAGGGTGGGAAGGCCCATTTTGGTTGGTGCCATCCCTGGGCTGGTAGTCCTGGGTTCTATAAGAAAGCAAGCTGAGCAAGCCTGGGGAAGCAAGTCAGTAAATAACATCCCTCCATGGCCTCTGCATCAGCTGCTTCCTGACCTGCTTGAGTTCCAGTTCTGACTTCCTTTGGTGATGAGCAACAATGTGGAAGTGTAAGCTGAATAAACCCTTTCTTCCCTAATTTGCTTCTTGCTCATGATGTTTGTGCAGGAATAGAAACCCTGACTAAGACAGTACCCTCCTTACGAGTATATCTTGGTTTTAATTTCTGGTTGAGTGGAGTCTAGGGCAGGAAGCAGTGAGAGTGGCAACACATCATGCCCTCCATCTCCTCTTCATTTTTTTTTTTTTTTTGGTTTCCTAAACTCACTGAATCTAATTAGTGCTTCCTACTAGAACATAGGCTGGTCTTGTTGGTTTGATCTTTTTTTTTTTTTTTGGTTTTTCGAGACAGGGTTTCTCTGTGTAGCCCTGGCTGTCCTGGAACTCACTTTGTAGACCAGGCTGGCCTCGAACTCAGAAATCCTCCTGCCTCTGCCTCCCAAGTGCTGGGATTAAAGGCGTGCGCCACCACAGCCCGGCTGTTGGTTTGATCTTATGTGGGCAACCATGAGTGCAATGGAATGTCTTCTATTTGATCTTCTATACTAGTAACAGTTGTGGACACAAAGGATGATTTATTTGCCAATTGGAATAAAATTGAAAAAATTCTTCCGGAATGGAGAGATTGCTCAGTGGTTAAGAGCACTGACTGCTCTTCCGAAGGTCCTGAGTTCAAATCCCAGCAACCACATGGTGGTTCACAACCATCTGAAAGGAGATCTGACTCTCTCTTCCGGAGTGTCTAAAGACAGCTACAGTGTACTTACATATAATAAATAAATAAATCTTTAAAAAAATCTTCCATTTTTCTGTAAGATGATTCTGCTTACCTATAATGCTCAGAGTTACCAGGGCTCCTCAAAAGTGACAGTGATATGGGGACAATGAGGATCCATACCTTCCTTTTCCAAGATATGACAGTCAATTCTTCAAGCCGGAGGTCTGACCCAATTTCTTGGCAGAAGTGATAGCAGACCACTGGACAGCCATCACAGGGAGGTTTGCTTTAGGTCACAGGTATGTGTTAGGTGTTTTCTTAATGTGTGACCTATTTCAGAAGATAAAAAGAAGTATCAAATGAAAAGTATTAAATAAAAAGGAGTTTTAAGGCAATTATCTAAATAACAAAAGTAATAAAATAGCAACAATATTATATTTACTAAAAATTGAGAAATATAGAAAAGTCATGTAATGAGCTCCAAATCTCTTCAACCACTGGAAGTTAATATCTAAATTGACATTCATAAATAAGAGCCAAACCACACTATCAAAATGTTTTTCTCTAGGCTATAATTTCCTTCCTTCTCCCCCCCCATCCCCGTTTTTTGAAATAGAGTCTCATATAGCTCAGGATAAATTCAGACTAGCCTCAATCCTCCTGCCTCAACCTCTTAAATACTGTAATAATAAGCATGTACCATCATGTTTGGCTCAAATTAAGCACATTTAAAGCACACTAACAAACCACATAAAAAGTTTTCAAGAAGGGAAGTTATCTATTTTTTAATGGCTTGTCTGCTTTTACTCTTTTTACTTTATATCTATCTATCTATCTATCTATCTATCTATTTTAAAGAAAATGCTCTGAAAAAGGCATGCAGGTTTCCATTCCAGAGTACTGAGTAACAACAACAACACAACAATGAGATTTAAGCTGTTAAGGTAGTGCATGTCTGTGACTTCAACACTGAGAAACGTGAGGCAGGAGCATCACAGCAAGTTCAAGGTTAGCCTGGGCTACAGAGATAGTTTCAGGTCTGTTTGGAATACACAGCAGATCCTGTCTCAAAAAGAGATCCACCTCCATAAATGCTTTAGAAATGGTCATGTCATTGAATGCTGCTGGTAAAACTTTGCTGGTCACTGGAAACAGTTATATGGGTATTTATAATGACTAATTTATATGATCACATGATAAAATGTATTAGATGGGCCAACTCAGTGTTACACAGAGTTATAACTTTCGAATCTGTAAATTGAGGCTCTACCATGTTAAAATAACTGCTGAAGCTAGAAGGGATTAAAGGCTAAGATCCAATAATAAAGCTGTGTGTGTGTGTGTGTGTGTGTGTGTGTGTGTGTGTGTGTATGCTTGTGAGTGTGTATGTGAGTATGTATATGTTTGTGTGTAGGTGTGTGTTTGAGTGTTTTGTGTATATATGTTTGAGTGTGTGTAGGTGAGTATGTATATGTTTGTGTGTAGGTGTGTGTTTGAGTGTTTTGTGTATATATGTTTGAGTGTGTGTGTGTGAGTGTGCATTTGTGTGTATTTATGTATGAGTGTGACAGACTTTTGCTGCATAGCGTAGGTTAGTCTTAAACTGGTCATTCTTCTGTCTGCCTATACTCCTTGAGTCCTTGGATTATAGGCGTATACCATTACACCAGATTAAAGTCATAAATATTTATAAAGGAAGGAATAAGTTTCATCTTAATTCAACTTAGTAGTTCTTTTTACTTTCTAGCTAACACAGGAAAAATAAATACAACTTTCCCCCAGGGAATGTGTTCTTTATGCCAAGGCAGTTAAAGAGCCCATCAATTAATTATTCTTGTAAATCCAAGCAGTTTACTCTCTGTGCACTGTTAAGCTTGCTTTTGAAGGAATGTGTTGAGACATCTGGAATCTTTGACTTTAGAGTTTGGAACTATTTTGGTCTCATTTCCATCTACCATCCCTTATCCATCTGCTCACCCAGTGTACTTTTGAGTGTGGATAATAAGAATAATAAAGGTACCCTTGTGTCCCTCTCACTTCTGGCAAATGACCTTGAATTGGTCCTTTCCTTTGGCCTTGTGACCTCCCCTCTGTTCTTAGTCCCACTTTGAGTGAAGCATATTTCTGAAGAACAAGAAGCCTTGATTATGTCTTCTTCCCCAAGAAGGCTGCATTTCGGGAATGAGATTAAGTAAACAGTTATAGGCGTAAGGTTAACCAATCTGTTTTAAAAACGGGTTTAGCAAAAAAGCAGTGTCAGGCACCAAGCTTAACCTATGTGTCCTCTGACATCAGCTCCGAGTCCTTACTGTGTCTGCTTGGTGACCCTGTTTACAATACATCTTGAGCTTTCTCATGTGGCAACACTCTTGGTAAGCAGTCTAGCCAGGACAAGGACAAACTGAACTTGGTTGGCAAAGGTACACCTTATGCATGCTGGGGGGATAGTTGGCAAATCTTGAGCACTCCCTTAGATGCCTGTGTGTGCACAACTCAGGCTTAACGTGACACACACTGACTCATCTCTTCAGAGGCTGTTTTTCTCTCTTACAGAGCTGGCAACCAGCCCCACTCTCAGAAATGGGAGATTTCTTGAACTAATTTGGACAAGTAGGCTGTGTTTTTTTAGACCACAAAGCAGTAACACTCTGTCCAGACAGAACTGCCAATTATCCATGAACTTCTCTATTCAGGAAAAAGTTAACAACAAAAAAAAAAAGCCAGATCTCTTTATTAGTCTGTTTCATATAGAAGCCTGCAGGAAAATTATAGCTAAGTGTCTCTTCTAAAGCAGAAAGGAGTTATGAAAAGAATGACCTGATTATATTGATATGATTGTCTTGATAAAGAAAACACTATAGTTGAAATTAATTTCTGAAAATTTGCCTTGGATTTGTGCATAACCTGAACAGTATAAACTTTGGAATTAAGTTTCAGATTGTAAGACAGGAAGGTGTGGATCCAGCTGTTCCTTCCCCAGGCTGTAGTTTTCTAACCTGCTAAGGGACAAGGGAAGCAGTTACTTTTCTCATATAGGAGCACAAAACATGGCAGATGTTCTGGGGACACAAGTCAGCTGAAGTCTGCTCATCTGCATGCAAGGCTTAGACAAATGGCAGTTCGGTTCAGCGGCTTCTTTCCAGACTTCTACTCTTGTCTTGTGGCTATCACATTTCCCTGGCAGAGAACAGAGAACTCATAGATTTAAAAGAAAAAGAAAGGTTTTTTTTTTGTTTGTTTGGTTTTTTTTGTCATTTATACTCAGCTAACCAGAAAAAAATTAATCTAGATTTTTGTAAAAAAAAAAAAAAAAAAAGAAAAAAGAAAAAATATCCAGTTTACTGTTTCCTTTCTCCTTTCTCTGTCTGTCCTTCCCTTCCTCTCTCCTTTCTTCCTCTTTCCCTCACTTTCCATCTTGAATTTGTACTTGGGAATTACACACACTGCCTTCATCCTCAGACCCAGGCCTCCATTTTGGTTTTTTTGTTCATTTGTTCGTTTGTTTCTTGATGTGAAATGGCAGATTTCTCTGAGACTGCCCTGGGAGAATGGAGATAGAATGACCAGTAGGTCAATGACAAACACTGACAGGGAGAAATTTTAACATTCCATGAGAATCTTTAAAGAGATTCAGTAAGTAAGTAAATAAGTAAGTAAGTAAATGTAAGCATTCAAAACTTAGGTTCTATGTAGGGCGGGAGAACTTGTCCTGTCTCTTTGAGAAAGTCTCTTAAATTTGCACCATGCTGTCATATCTGTCACCAAGGGTCACATGAAGTATCTGTTGTGATTATAAAAAGATAAAGGGGTATTAAAATATGTTCTATGGGGGTGTGGTGAGGTGTGGGGGAAAGAGGTGCCTCAGTGGTCCCATGCAGAGTCCCCCCACCCCACCCCTAGGGACCAGCCACATGACGGTATAGTATAGAATAGAATTTATTCAGGGCATGGGGAGGGGGATTAAGAGAGTAGTAAAGGCAGAGAAAGGCAGAGAGAGGGAGAGAGTAGAGAAGTAGAGGCCAGCCATGATCATGTGGAGAGAGGGGGGAAGAAAAGGGGGAGAGAAGAGCCCAAGAGGGCAAGAGAGAAGCAAGCAGGAAACAGGAGTAAGAGAGGGAGGAGGGGGCAAGCAGCCCCTTTTATAGTGAACCAGGCCTACCTGATTTTTGCCAGGTAACTGGGGGGGTGGAGCTTAGACAGAATCCTGACAGTGTAGTGTCAGCCTAGGAACCTACCTGTGCATTATGCACTGGGAACTCACAGTGAGTAAGAAACATTTTTTGAGCCAAGGTTTTCACCTCCCATGGGGAAAGAAATATATCCAAATAATGACAGTGCTACAAGGTAAGTGTTAGGTTTGAAGCAGACACATTTTCTCTGGTTATAACGCCTG
This sequence comes from Tokudaia tokunoshimensis, assembly GCA_036184795.1. Taxonomy (NCBI): domain Eukaryota; kingdom Metazoa; phylum Chordata; class Mammalia; order Rodentia; family Muridae; genus Tokudaia; species Tokudaia tokunoshimensis. Next base: position 140,140,358 of record BTHU01000001.1, on the reverse strand, counting down.
GGATGTTTGAGATTGAAGCTAGAACAGCTGTGTTTGGTCTTGAAGACTGAGAAGAGGCTGGGGAGGGGGCATAACTCCAACAGGCACAGAGAAGAGGTGTCAGCAGTTTACAAAGAACATTTCAGTATAACAGTATTTGACAGTTAGACAGCTCTTGGTTGGTAATCCCACAGGGTGAATGATTTGGGGTGTATTACTTAGACCCTCTGAATCAGAGTTTCTGTATCTGTAATGCAGGACATTATTATAAATCTTGAAGAATTATTAAAAGAACAAAACAATGAGTGTAAAGGGCTTGGAGCAGTGTGGGGGCAGAGCAGGAGTTCATCAGATAGCCACTGGGACTCAGTGAGGACATGTATAGCTATTGCTCTGAGATATTGTTCAAAATACCACGGCTTATACTGAGAGGGGCATTGTAATTCATCATTTTAAGTATGAATAAGTCAACTTCCCCTTTACATATAATAAGCCCTTTTGTGTATGCCTATGTGTGTGAGTGTGCATGCATGTGTGCTTGTGTGTGTGTGTGTATGTAGGAGGGGTGTGGTTTAAAACAGGGACATTCTGAATTCTAGACAATCTACTCTGAAGTACAACCCAGCACTGTTAAACCATCTTGATAAATCATTTGTAAAATGGAAAAACACCTCCTTGCAGAGTTGTTCTGAGGACTAGAGTTAATTTCAAACATAGTTCTAATGATGGTGCATAATGTACAATAGTTGTTACAACTGATAAGAATACTGCACTTCTGGGAGCCAGTACTTATGTGTAACACTCTTACACTTGTATTGAAGGCAGTGTGAAATTTGGTGTTGTTTGTTTCTTTGTTTGTTTTGGGATAATATCTTATGTACTCCAGGCTGGTCTCATAGCCAGGGATGATCTTGAACCACCATTCTTCCTGCCTCTACCTCCAAATGCTAGATTACAGATGTATGTCACCATGTCAGGCAAGAGCATGAATTTTTGTGTGTTCACAGGCCTGAATCTTCTTCTAGGCCAAAGGCAGATCATACTTTTGAATACATAATATCTTTTATTTAAAGATAGTGCATGATATTAATGAATATGTCTTTTGTGTGAATTGTTATGCCCAAGTTATCCAAGCTTGTTATTTTTTGTTTTTTTAATTTCTTCACTTCTTTATCAGCAGAACCCCAATCACCTAGTAGATTTTTAAAAGATTAGTTGTTTCACGAATTAATAGGTGGTTCTCTATTTGCTTGTGTTTTCTAACACTTTTAGATATTGAAAGCGTGTTTTGAAAATTGTGTTCTTGGGTAACTTGGACAATGTAGTACATATAAATGTGTATGGCTTCAGCTGGTGGAAGAGCTCATGCTCTCCTAAATCCTGCCCAGTAGGTGCAGTGGTCCGCACTGTAATTATAATATGAATACTTACTATATTTATGACTTTTTATTATGATATCTTTAATGAGCATTATCTTTGAGGTCAACTGGATGTTGCATCAATAAACTAGGTGTAAGTGTTGGAGAGATGGCTCATTGGGGAAGAGCATTTGTTGAATTCCCCGCACCCATATAGTGGTTCACAACCATCCATAACTCTAGTTTCAAGGTCTTAGATGCCCTCTTCTGACATCCAGAGGCACTAGGGACAAAGATGGTGCATATACATAAAGGATAGAAATAAATAAATCTAAAATGATGATGACGATGATGATGATAAAGCCATGTTTAGAACAATTCTGAGTTCACCTCATACTTTTCTTCTTAGAACTTTATTTAGGTGCCACAAGTGTCAGAAAGATCCAGTCTTTTTTTTACAAGAAACCCTCTGTAATTTTTTTCTTCCACCCAGTTGCAGCACAGTTCTGTAAGGTCATATTGCCACTATGCTCTCTTGTTACAGTTCTAAGCATTGGTGATTATGAAGCTAGTTACATGTGTGGTGACTTAAGAGTTTGAAAGTGCCATTATAAACCTACCTTAAAACTGGTAGAGTGAGAGGGCTGGGGAGTTGGCTTAGTGGGTAAAGGTGCTTGCAGCTCAAGTGTAAAGACCCAAGTTCAAATCCCCAGAACTCATGTAAAAAGCCAGGTGGGAGGCATGAACATCTGTCATTTGAGTAGTACCACAGGAAGATGGGAGATATCAATAGAAGAATATGCAGAAGTTCATAGGCCATCTAGATGGGCCTCTGTAGTAGAAAAACAACAGAGAGATCCCTTCTCAAACAAAGTGTATAGTGAAGACATATACTCAAGGTTGTCCTCTGATTTCCACATATATGCTGTAGCACCTATGCTCCTGTGTCACACACATAAAAGACATACATGAATGCATGTGCATGCGTGTCCACACACACACACACACACACACACACACAGAATTAGGTATAGTGATGCCAGAGACAAAACTACCACGGGTTTGAAGTAAACCTGGGCTATAGAATGACACTCAGCTTCAAAAAATTAAGGTAAAAATATAGTAAGTTTGACCCAAACCTGAATTACATAGCAAGACCATTTCTCAAACAACCAACAACAACAAAACCAACCAAACAAAAATCCCATCCAAGACAACCAGCTTTTCAGATTCAATCCGTACCTAGTAAGCACATATCCATAAACTATGATTTATATGGCCCATAATTTTTAATAATTCATTTGTAAAATAACATGTGGCTAATTCACTTGATTAAAGAATTCAGCAAAAAAAAATATCCTTAATGTTCACTGGCTTAATGTTTTAAAGTTGTGCATTTATTGAAATACAGTTAAATAATAAGTCTGTTACATAAAAACTGAATATTCTTTTCTTCCATCTGGAGTAAATTGTAAGCAACTTTTGTTCCAGATTGCTCTCTTTTTTCTTTATTTTACATATAAAATGAAATTTACAGGAGGTTTTTTACTCAGAATTATATCATGGACATTTAAAATACACACACACACACACACACACACACACACACACACATCATATTACTTCTGAAATCAAGAAAAGTCATCGTGTCCAGTGTTCAGCAATCTCTGGAAAGGTTACTTCTCACATTCAATGCCATCTAATTGAGTACTTTTTAAAATCAGTTCTGATTGTGGTAATTGCTCCAGGGGGTGGGGGGAGAAGTCAAAGAAGGCTCATTTTTCAGAACGCTTTTATTTAAAAACCATCTTTTTAAAGAACAGAAGGTACACGCAGTGATCACATTATTTTAGCACAGTGGGTTGAAAACAAAACAAAAAATAGTTGTTTAAGATCCTTATCTACGCCGAGCCAGAAAAGCAGCAGTGAAAACCCCTTGAGGTAAGTAAGTATCAGCACAAAGCATAACAGCAGCTGGCCTCCCTGGAGCAGAGGCCCATGCCTGACAGGAACTGATGACAGCTTCATCTTACTAGTTGGAAACCGGGACAACTAACTTCAAGTGTCTACAGTTCAGTTTACCATCTTCTTTAACTCTTCCTGTCCACTGGAATGCAAGCACTAGCTTACAAATCTCTGCAATGGGGCCAGTGAGACGGCCCAGCAGGCAGAGGCCCACTGGTGGCCAAGCCTGAGGATCTGTGGTTGATTTTTGGCACTTAGATGGTAGGAGGAGAGAGGCAAATCTTGCACATTGCACCAACACACATACATAAGCAAGCATCAACAAATAAACACAATTAAAGTTAAAACAATCTGAAACAGTTTATGCTTCTTTTAGCAACTGTTTGGTTAAAGCTGAGTATGGTATAGATGTGTGTGTATATGTGTGTGTGTGTGTGTGTGTGTGTGTGTGTGTGTGCACTCTGCACGCACAGGCTCTTGTGTACACGTATGCATGCACTCACATTTTAATATATATGCGATTATATGAGAGAATCATATTTTCTGATTGTAAAAGCTGTGGTTTCTAAGGCTGGCATGCTTGAGGCAACATTCCTAAGGATCCACCAGAAAACATGGAATTTGGGGGTCCCTATCACGAACAAATATGAAGATGCTTATGTATGGCAAGTGCTCAGCACTGAAATGACACATGTATTGTGCTTGCTAACATGAGTCAGGAGACTAGGCTGAGGGACCTCCAGAATTTCTTCTCAACAACACATAGTTCTTGACTTGTAAATCTTTCATCCTTCCAGATTCAGAAAGAGCAAAATCTCAATCTATGAATAGCAGTTTATTGAAAACCTCAAGTGAAGGCCCCATTTTAGTGTATTTTTGTCTGTGTTTTTGAATCTTCCCAATAGTAAGTCTAGATCCCTACTACTCAAAAAAGTCATAGCATGCACACCTGTATACACAAAAACATAAATTTAGTCTTTTAATGTCAATTACAAAAGTATTTTCTCCCCCTTGCCTTTATATTGGAATCTCTAGTGTTACAAAATTTGATTCTATTGAAATGTTTTATTCGTTGTATAGTGAGAGCTAATGTATAAAAAAAATGGGAAGATTAATGAGATGTATGGGAATTTTACTTTTTTATTTAAAGATTTATTTGCCTTAAAGTGTGTGTGTGTGTGTGTGTGTGTGTGTGTGTGTTTGCATGTATAGGTACCTGAGTGCAGGTGCCCTCGGAGGTCAGAGGCATTGGAGCCCCAGAGCTGGTGTTAAAGTCAGTTGTGAACTGCCCAATATGGGTGCTGAGAACTGAACTGGATTTTCTGTAAGACCAGTCATTACTTCTTACTCCTGAGTCATCTTTAGGAATCTTGATTTTTAATTTATTGAAAATGGTCAGTGAAAGTGTTCTAAGGTTACTGTGATGGTCAGTCTTGTTTGCCAACTTGATTACATTTGGAATCCAAACAGAGACCTGTGAGAATATTTCCTGGAAGGCAAACGGAAGTGGTGGAAAGCCCTCTGTCTTAGTTAGGGTTTCTATTCCTGCACAAACATCATAACCAAGAAGCAAGTTGGGGAGGAAAGGGTTTATTCAGCTTACATTTCCACATTGCTGTTCATCACCAAAGGAAGTCAGGACTAGAACTCAAGCAGGTCAGGAAGCAGGAGCTGATGCAGAGGTCATGGAGGGATGTTACTTACTGACTTGTTCCCCTGGCTTGCTCAGCTTGCTTTCTTATAGAATCCAAGACTACCAGCGCAGGGATGGCACCACCCACAATGGGCCCTCCCACCTTGCTCACTAATTGAGAAAATGCCCCACAGCTGGCTCTCATGGAGGCATTTCTTCAACTGAAGCTCCTTTCTCTGTGAGAACTCCAGCTTGTGTCAGGTTGACAAAAATCCAGCCAGCCCACCTTCACTCACAGTGGTCAGCGCCCTTGTGGTTCCACTATAAACAGATCTGAGGGAAACCCAGCACTGCTTTTATCTCGTCTTCCTTCATTCCATACTTGTGAATGTATTTACTCTGTTGCTGTGAGGCTTTTTTTCTTGTCTGATGTTAGAACTTATCTTCTTTACTCTTCCCAAACGGCGTGAAGACCAGTGATTCTCTAGCAGTCCTCCATTGCCAGATTGGGATTCCTGAGGCAGCGAGCCTCATTTAATTGAGCAGCTACTGAGTTCTCAGTCTTTCTAGTGTGTAGATATCCACTGTTGAACTACTCAGCCCATATTCTGTAAGCCCACATTGTGATGTGTGTGTGTGTGTGTGTGTGTGTGTATCATGAATATGTGCATATATTTGTTCTGTTCCTCTAGATAGCCTTCACTAATATACTTAACTAAGTCAAAAGAAAATATATACAGTAATAAACATACCTTTAAAAATGTGTGACATTTGTCATGTGATATTAAAATCTGAATTAGGCCATCCTATTTACCATTCCCTTTTACGTTTTGCCCTTGGGAATAGAAGGTCAATAGTCACCCTTAGGACTGCTCAAGCATTCAGGTGTGGTCATGAATGTAAGTGGAGCTCTCTGGGTACTCAACCCAGAAGGAACCCTGTCAAGCCATTTTATACACATGGGTGATTTTTACAGAGTTAGAGTCAGGGTTCAAAATTTTCTTGTCTCTACATTTCTACTCCTGGAAAACATTTTTGATAATTCCCTTAAATGTTTTTGTAAAGTGTTGTATTTTAGAGCTGAGAGAATTTGCCAGACTGGATGATGAGATTGTCTCTTTATAAAAGGCATTAGTCGCAGACCATGAAGTATTTGTTTGCACAGAAAAAAATACATATATACATAGCAAAACATCAAAATCTACAAATAAACAACACTAGCAAACAACCCCTGGCACCTGGGAGATTATCATAGAAAACAACTGTAGCAGCGAAATATGTGCGTGAATTACTTTCCTAGGTGGGGGTGGATTGGTCTTTTATTTAAAGAAATGAAAAAAGAAGTGGCTGTATGAGCTTCCGCTGGGCAATTCCTATACTCAAGTATTGATCTGAGCTCTAGCCATATCTGAGAAGGAGAAAATTGTTTCTTGTTGGACTGAGGGCAAGATGAGAAAGGGAGAGTTAGTTCTTTAAAGTGGTGAGACCAACTTTAACTTGGGCATCATAAGAGAGAATGCAGGTGACTGCTCTTAACTACTATGTGACCTTAGGTTAGTTGTCAGCCTTTCTTGGTACCAGTTTGCCTACTCATGAAATGAAGATGCTAGCTAAGGGAGAGTGAAAGATGGGAACTAACTTGGTTGGTGTGCTGGGTAGTTTGTTTTTTTTTTTTTTTTTGTCAACTTGACATGAGCTAGAGTTATCTGGGAAGAGAGACCCTCACCTGAGGAAAGTTCTCCATGGGACTGGCCTATACACAAATCTATGGGGCATTTTCTTAATGACTGTTAAGGGTCTGGCTCGTGGGGCAGTGCCATCCCCGAGCAGGTGGACCTGGTTTATACAAAAACAACCAAGCAAACTACCAAGCTAAGCAACCCATGAGGAGCAAAGCACTGAGCAGCTTCTCTCCATGGCTTCTGCTTCAGTTCCTGCCCTGACTTCCTTTGTGCTGAAATAAACTCTTTTCTCACCAAGGCTTTTTTTGGTCATGGTGTTTTATGGCAGCAATAGGAAGCAAATTAGAGCAGTTGGGAAGATTGGCCTGAGTGGGGGAAATATTTCTATTTTGTTGGTGAGGATGGATTGGAGTATAGCCGTGGAGAACACTTTTAAAAGAAGTACATATTGAACATTTGGAAAACAGAATGGGAGAAAATTTTTACCAGATATCAGACTGAAGAATTGCATTTATACTACATAAAGAACTTCAAAAATTAAACACTAAGGAAAGCAAAACTGTCAGTGGACAAATGGGTTATTGAAATGGGCAGACAGTTCTGGAGATTAAAAACATAAAAGTCAATAAGTATTTTTAAAAGTATCCAGTATCCTTAATTACTAAACACTTGCAAATTAGAACTACTTTAAGAGACATGTCATCCTAGCCAGGAGGGTTTTATTAAGAAAAAAAAGACCACAGCAAATGTTGGCGATGATGTGAGGAAAAAGAGACTCTTTCTCACTGGTGGCAAGAGTGTGAAGTAGCATAGCCACTATGAAAATCAGTACAAAGGTTCACGAAAAGTTAAAGATAGAACTACCGCATGACCATACTTTCCCACTCCTGGGTATATACCCTAAGAACTCCATATCCTATCACAGAGAAACCTTCACATTCATGTTTATTGCTACATTATTCACAATATCAAGAAAATGGAGCCAAACTAGCTGCTCATCCACAGATAGATGGATAATAAGAATGTAACAAGCACACATGATTTCTATGTGGCAAATAAACAGAATTTTACTCAACTGTAGAGAAAAAAAATGGAATTATGAAATTTGTAGGAAAATGGATATAAAATAGTAAGATGACTCAAAGTCAGATAAAAATTATATATTCTCTCTCTTTGTATGAATCCTAGCTTATCAAATTTAAATGTATTAAAATATAGCTTGTTCAATGTAAATATAGGTTTAAAACTAGAAAGAAAGCCATAACAAAGGGGAGATGTGAGAAATAGAGAGGATACCAAGACACACATGACATTGAAGAAGAGTTAGCAGGACATAGGTAGACAATCATTAGTCACTTTTCCATTGTTTTGTTGTAAGAAAATAGTATGACCAAAGCAACTTGGAGAAGGGAGGGTTTATTTGGTCTAATGGTTTCAGAGAGATGAGTCCATTACCATCACAGTGGGAAATGTGACAGCAGGCAGGCATGACTCCTGGAGCAGTAGCTAAGAGAACATCTTGGGCTATAAGCAGGAAGCAGAAAAAAACCAAGCTGGTAACAGTGTATGGCTTTAGAAACCTCAAAGCATGCCCCCAGTGACAGACTTCCTCCAGCAAGGTCTCCTCTAATCCTATCCAAATAGCACCAACTGTGGACTAAGTTGTCAAATGCTCTAAGCTATTGTGAACATCTCATTCAAACTATCACAAGGAAAGCAAAAGAAGTCTCCGTTAGACAGAAGACATTGAAGATGGGAATCTGAACTGGACCAATTAGGGACAGGGTAGGATCCAAGAACCCTATAAAACACCTAAGCCAGGGCCTGTTTAACTGACTTACAGCTATGGAGCCCCTTCCTTCCCAAAACAATAAAGATGCAACTTTTTCTTTCTCTGGTGCTTGACTTTCTGTCTTCCCTGAGTGTCCAGTTCTTTGTCCATCTCGAAGAATGAGCTTGGCAAACCACTAGATGACTTCCAACAGCCACACAACGACACGAAAGTAGGAAGGAGGCTATAAGGGGTGAAAAGGCACAAGTGGAAGAAAGAGGAGGACAGGAAAATTAAGAAATGCAAATTTTGTAAAAAAAATGCCATAATATTTAATAAATATGAATACTGGATATGTTAATTTAAAAATTTATATAAAAATAAATTAATAAAAGGTTACTCTACATACTAGATATCATTTAATGATTTGTTCACTAATTGGTAATGAAAATATGACATATTTATACAATGGAATTCTCTTCAGTACTGAAAAAAGTAAAATTATGAAACTTGCAGAAAAATGGTTAGAACTGAATAATATTGCCCTGAGTGAGGTAACATAGGGTCAGAAAAACAAATATACTTTCTTTCTTATATGCAGAGTTTATATTCAAAGTTTTAAATGTCTGTGTCTAAGTTAGAGTGTTTGCAGAATCCAGGAACCCACAAAAGCAGTCATGAGGTGGGCGAAGAAGAGGACCAAAGGGAGGGGTTGCCATGGAAATAAAGGAGAAGAATACCATGGGTGGAAAGGTTTAACTGAGGACAGTGACAGGTTGGGGGAGGGGGCAGAGTCAAGTAAAAGTAAGGATATATGGAAAAGTCATATAGGAACATAATACGTTATAAGTTAATAAAAATATGTCTTTTTCTTTTTTAAGGAGCTTGTATGGAGTTATCTTTCATGAATGGATAATCTTGCCCCCCATAAGTTACAGGTTATTAAGTCCACATTCTTGTGCCGGGTAAGAAATACCTCCCTATAAGTTAATTGCCAGAAAATTGAGTTCTCAAAACAACACAAGTTACTATCATTATTCTTGGTTGCCCATCAGAAATAGATTGTAAGACACTCCTGCTGAAGATAACACATACTCTCAATGGAGAATACAGACAAGTCATACTCGAGCTGAACTGAAGTTCCTATCTGTTGATTCATGCTCATAGTTCCAGAAGGTACCATCCAAACTGTAAGGAGAGAGAAGTCATCGGAGATCTACTCCAGATGTGAATCCTGTATGCTACAATACCTGCTAGCCAAGATATGTCATGGAATCAATAGTGGTATGACTATTCCTGGTGTAACCAACTACTTTTTGATCAGATCCGAGATCTATTCCATTGGAGAGAAGGCATGCTTAGTCCTGCAAACCTGGTCAAAAGCCGATGAATAGGAAAGCTGTGGGCCATACAAGGGAATCTACTACTGATGTTTTGCTAAATGGAAATGTAGGTAAGTTGTTTTCTGATTGATGTTGCACTCAGCCTTAGTTTACAAGGTTTCTTTTGGCAGATTTGGTTTTTCTTGTTTTTGTTTTTTTGTTTTTTCGAGATAGGGTTTCTCTGGGTAGCCCTGGATGTCCTGGAACTCACTCTGTAGACCAGGCCGATCTCAAACTCAGAAATCTGCCTGCGTCTCCCCCCCAAGTCTCCCAAGCACTGGGATTAAAGGTGTGCGCCACCACTGCCTGGCAGTTGTTGATAGTCAAAATAGGAACACATTAACTATCAAAGTCATGAGAATAAAGGACTCCCAAGTGCTTAGCCTTAAATAGGTCATCTACCTTATGAAGCCAGCAGAACAGTGTGAAGGAATGGTTGGAAAGGCTTAGCGATGGATGGAGGAGCTTCTGAGTGTAACATGGTTGCTACAAATATGAACACATAGTAGCTGTGGCCACCTACCAATGCCACACACACATACACACACACACACACACACACACACACACACACACACACACACAGAGAGAGAGAGAGAGAGAGAGAGAGAGAGAGAGACAAAGAGAGAGAGACAGAGAGACAGAAAGGGAGAGAGACAGACAGGGAAAGAGGGAGAGGAGAGAGAGACAGAGAGGGACGGAGACAGAGAGGGTAAAGTGAGAGGGACTAGTTGGGAAGAAATGGGTTGGCAAGAGTAAGGGGAAGACAGGAGACTGTAATGGGATATGAACAAGATGATAATAGTACATCGTATAAGTAAGAAACTGTCAAAATTAAAAAAACCTCTAGTAAGAAAATTTAATCAGACAGTGGGCAGTGGTGCCTCACACCTTTAATCCCAGCACTCATAAGGGAGAGACAGGCAGTTCTCTGAGTTCGAGGGTAGCCTGATCAACAGAGCGAATTCCAAGACAGCCAGGGCTACAAGGAGATACATTGTCTTAAATATAGATAGATAGATAGATAGATAGATAGATAGATAGATAGATAGATAGATAGATAGATGGATAGGTAGATAGATAGATAGATAGATGATAGATAGATAGATAGATAGATAGATAGATAGATAGATAGATAGATAGCTTTAAAAATGTAAAATATGTAAATAGCTGATTTTGTTTAATATCCTCTTGCAGGATTAGACCCAGGATATCCAGTATGGTTGCTTCTTAGATATGACTCATCCAAACTAAGATGTCCTGTAAATATAAAATGCATATTTAAAAAAAGTGTGTGGGAGAGTACCTCATGTATTCTATGAAAGGGTGAGCAATCGTATATGCAGGCGCATGCTCCTGTGTGTACAAGTGTGGAGGGCAGAAGAAGACACAGTGTTCTGTCACTTTCTGCATTATGTCCTTGACAGAGTTTCTCAGCAAATCTGGAGCTAGGCTGGCAAATGATCCTCCTGTCTGGACTCCACACAGCTCTGGGATTACAGCTGTGCATGACTGTGCCCAGCTTTTAGGTAGGTGCTGGGGATTTGAACTCAGGTCTTAATGCTTGTATGACAAATGTTTTTACTCATGGAACCATCTCCTAACTCCCCATAGTTTGAAAACTTAGTACATAAATGTAAACTAAGCTGGGCAGCGGTGGCTCACACCTTTAATCCCAGCACTCTTAAGGTAGAGGCAGGCAGTTCTCTGAGTTCGAGGGTAGCCTGATCTACAGAGCAAGTTCCAAGACAGCCAGGGCTACAAGGAGAAACATTGTCTTAAATATAAATAGATAGATAGATAGATAGATAGATAGATAGATAGATAGATAGATAGATAGATAGATAGATAGATAGCTTTAAAATGTAAATTATATTCTTAATAATTTTAAAATATTGACTGAATGCTGTAGTAACACTACTGGGCACCTTAAGTCCAGTAAAAACCCATTTCTAAAATTTACTTTACCTGTGTTGTTCTAAATTTTTGAATAAACTAAAAAAATAAAAAGTAAAATTAAATAAGTGGCTTACATTTTCATGTATTTCCAACACACAGCACTGGAATATCAAGTCTGTGGAACACTCTTGGGAAAATATTTCCTGACATGACACGACAGTTGCACCCATGAGTTGCAGCTGTGGTTAAGACTGTATAAGATTGGGGTCATCAATATTTCATCTTGGAATAGAAAAGGGCTCATTAAGTCCATCTCTTTCTAAGGAACTATTGACAGTCTGGTTACTGGGCAACAGAGAGTGTCACTTTCTTCAGTGGTGTATCCACGGATAAGCTACTCGAGCTCTAGTAAATGACTTCCCTTCCATGCTCATGCAGGAAGCCACAATTAAACTCAGTGGGCTACAAACACATATAAGGCATGGATGCAAGAGGAAGACTTGTCTGGAAGGAGAAGGATTTCAGAAGGAAGTGGTAGGGGATGGGAGAGTGGAATGGAAGAGGGGGTCTTGAAAATGAATAAAATTCATTATAAGCATGTATGAGACTGTCAAATAATTAAAACAAAATAAAAAGAAGGGTATTATGGAATGAGTGTCAGCAGAAGTCAGATATTGAGCAGATAAAAGCAAGAAAATAGGAATGGGCCAAACTTTTTAAGGAAACACATGGCACTGCCAAGAGTTGATCAAGGAGTTGCACATGACAATATCAGCCAGGTGACATGTTTAAAGTGTTGATTCCTTTAACTGAACAACTTCAAGGTTTACCTGAAGTTGCTTTAGGCAAGTAAATAGAGATGGATGTGGAAAAGAAGCAGGGAATGATTTACAAAGCATGCTATAGACTTAATAAACTGCTCTTGCCAAAGGCAGAAGTTAACACAATGATTGCATTGTGTCAATCAATAGCTATAATTCTTTGATAAACATAATGGCTGTTCTAGAAAAGTAGCTCTACCTCTTAAAGATGAATCATTTACTTCCAGAAAACACTACACTTGTGGGAAGTTCGATTCAGACCCAGAATTAAATTCTTTTGCCTGAGGATGGCCAGATTTCATGGGGAGAAAATCAGACTCTAAAAAGGACACTGAAAATGTCTCTCTTACCCTTTCCAACAGCCATTCAAAGGCTTACTCTTCTAGACCTGCAAGCACCGAGACAGGAATAACCTCTCCAGTACTGTTTCTCCTCTCTTAGCTTCCATGATCACTTCTGCTTGTCCAGGGAGTACAGAGTGGGATTGCCTGGAGAGCAAGGGTGTGGGCTGAAGTGGAAGTTTGGAGTAGTGGTTTAGTGTAAACTGCATAGTAAGTTCTGAATAAATTATTTCTATTACTATTTTTTTCAGATTTCTCTCTTTTTGTGCATGGTGATTCTCAAAATTCATGCATATATGTGTCTTTCACCAATTCCGGAAAATTGTTAAACTACTATCTTCTGAGATATTTTTTCCTGATCTCTAGTCAATAGCTTTTTTGACATTCTGGTTTAAGATATTTTATAGTTTTATTTCATCTTCTGAGTAATTAACACGTTAGATTATAATAATATGAAATCTCAATTTCACATTCCTGTACTCTCCCGTTTAACTGTATTGTAACAGTTTCTGATATAGCCTTACATCAAAAGGTGTTCTTTACATTTATTTGTTGGTATGTGTGCATGTACATGGGTATGCAAGGCACTAAAGGACATGTATGAAGTCGGAGAACAGCTTAAGAGAGTTGAATGTGAACTTAAATAAGTTGGATTTAACTATAAACATTATCTTTATAACCTGCCTTTCAGAAAATTCTTTAGTATATTGCAGTTAACATTTTTGCAGCTGTGGATTTGGAATAATTTATTATAATAATCACAGTGTACCAAATGACATTTCCACTGTCTATTCCTGTCACACACTTGTCCCTATCATGGAGGACATGTAAGCACGTCAGCTTTCACTATGAACTAAGACACAGGCTAATTTTCCAAGTCAGGCTGTGAAAAGGCAGCCTCTGAATAGACTTTGATAATCGGATTGTCTCTGCTATGTCCTACTCCCCAGTCCAGAATAAATGCATGAATTGTAGCCCGAAAGATGTGAACCTACCCCTCGTCATTGTAACTGAAAGTTAATTTCATGCTACCAGAGATGGGGCGAGAAGGCAAAGCATCTCTTTGTCAGTAGAGCCACTCCAGTTATTCTAATTAGGCACCATTGGTGCACATGATAAAACAAGTGTTGACTCCTCACCTCTTTTAATCGGAAGGTTTATTATCATTCATGTTAAATTCTGTTATTTTGCTTTACTCCCATTTTTAACACCTCAGAGTTAGGCTGACACCATCTTATCTCATTTATTTTTTGACTATACCTTTGCTGGGTTTGGGAAGGATGAATAGAAACTGAAGTCAAACATTTCTGTAAATTAAAACACTAAGTTGATAAATTCAAATTCTTGAGCATTATAATTTTCAAAAGTTTGTCTTTTTTTTTTTTTTTGGAGTCCCTCACACAATTTCTGGAACACATTAGAAATCAAATAAATACTAACTGAAGAAATATGTCAATGAATGCATCCATTATTAACTTGTGACTTAAAATTGACAAGTGTCTGGGCCAGAGAAGTTTCTTTCCAAAACAGTATATAAATAATCAATGTGCTTTAACACTGAATTAATTTTTCTTTTGAAAAATTTACTTTTTCTTAACATGCAATAGTTGCATGTTTATGGTATAGAGTGCTATTTCGATATATGTATGTCTAATTCAATAATCAAATTAGAATAGTGAACACATTCTTCACCTATATTGATAATTTTCTGGTGGTGATAAAAATTAAGATATCCTTTTTGAGCTACTTGAAATATACAATCCTATTAGCTATAATCACCCTGTAGAACACATGCAGTAGAACCCCAGAACGCACTCTTCCTTTGTAAATTTATATCAGTCGGCACATTTCTTGCTCTCTTCTGTCTAAACCCACTCTCCCTAGCTCCTGTGTGTTAGGCAGTTTTCCATCACCATGAGAAAATAACCGAGGCAATCAATATCAGAAAGGAAAAGATTAATTTTGTCCCAAGGCTCTAGGTTCAACCCCTGGTATTTGAAAGAATAAAAGCAAAATGGTGTATTCGGCCTCAGGGTTTCAGATGTTTGAGACTATGCTCTCTTGGCTCTGTAGCTTAAAGTGGTGACTGCTCAGTATATCGTATTAAGAACATGTAGTTGAAGAGACCAGTTTACTTCATGGTGGTATAGGATCAAACAGAAGCAGAAAGCAGCCAGGCTTCTAATATCCCATTAAATAGCACAACTCCAATGTCTCAACTTTCTTTTTTTTTTATTAGATATATTCTTTATTTACATTTCAAATGTTGCCCCCTTTCCTGGTTCTTCCCCCCACCCCCCACCCCGAAAATCCCATAAGCCATCTCCCCTTCCCCAATCAACCCTCCCCCACTTCCCTGTCCTGGAATTCCTCTACACTACTGCATCAAGTCTTTCCAGGACCAAGGGCCTCTCCTCCCTTCGGTGTCTAACAAGACCATCCTCTGCTGCCTATGTGTCTGGAGCCATGGGTAACTCCATGTGTACTCTTTGGTTGATGGTTTTGTTCCTGGGAGCTCTGGGAGTACTGGGTGACTCATATTGTTGTTCCTCCTGTGGCACTGCAAACCCCTTCAGGTCCTTGGATCTTTTCTCTAGTTCCCCCATTGGGGACTGGCTGAGAGTGTCCCCCTCTGTATTTGTCATGCACTAGGAGAGCCTCCCAGGTGATAGCTATATCTGGCTCTGGTCAGCCAGCACTTGTGGGCATTCACAATAGTGTCTGGGTTTTGTAACTGTATATAGGACAGATCCCTGGGTGGAGCAACTTTCTTAAACTAGCTTCACCAGCTAAAAGTGCCACCAACACCATCAAAGGCTGGGGACCAAGTCTTCAATGCACAGGGCTTTGGAGAGCATTGAAGATCTGACCAGTATCACCGTAGTAACCTCTATTCTACCCTGTGTGATCTTCTGTTCAGATTCCTCCTGTGACTGTTACTGTGGGGTCATTTGTCTGTGACTGGCTTGCTTCACTTAATGTGATGAGCTCTTGCTCCTTCTGTGTTATTCTGAATGACAGGATTTTATTTATTTATTTTTTTATGACATAAGAGTATCCCATTGTGGGTATGTACCTCATTTCCCCCATCCATTCACCAGTTGATGGTGATGATGACATCGACGAAGACAGCTACGACGATGACTTCATACTCAGGTAACTGCTCTGTCTTACTATCGTGAACGTGCTGCAATGAACATGAGCATGTAAACATCTTTCTGGCGCTCTGCTTTCTTCTCCTTTGTGACCGAGGAGTTAAGTGACTGCCGGCTCCCATGTTAGTTCTTTTCTTCAGTTTGCTAAATAACCTTGCATCTGCTTTCCATGCTGACTTAGCTCACTTACCTTCCCCCCAGCTCACTTACCTTCCCCCCCCCCCCAACAGTGCAGAAGAGTCTTTCTTTTTTTCCCCATCTTCTCAGTGTTCTTTTTTTTTTTTCCTTTTGTGATATGGCCATTTCAGCTGGAGTGAGGTAGTATCTTATGGTTTTGATTTCCCTGATGATTAGTGATATTGAATATGTTGTCCACATATCTGATGGCTACTTAATACCTTCTTTTGAGAAATGTCTAGTCTTTCCCTTCTACATTTAGAGGTTAAGTGGGTATTTTCTGGCAAATAAAATTTACCTTGTTCACTGAGGTTAAGATCTGCTGTCTATGGAGAGGATGGACCAATTTCATCCTCATGCGTGAGTCCTGTCTGCTGCCTGCTTAGCGTAGCTTATTCTACTAATGACTTTGAAACATTTATTTATAGTTGGAAGCAATCAGTGTAATGTCTAGGGCAGGTAAAAACTGTAAAAAGGTTCAATTCAATGGGCACATAGCTACCTTCTTTTCTTATATGACTTTTGGTTGCTTTTCTGTATAAGTT
Organism: Tokudaia tokunoshimensis; assembly: GCA_036184795.1. Taxonomy (NCBI): domain Eukaryota; kingdom Metazoa; phylum Chordata; class Mammalia; order Rodentia; family Muridae; genus Tokudaia; species Tokudaia tokunoshimensis. Next base: position 140,123,650 of record BTHU01000001.1, on the reverse strand, counting down.
GTGTTAGTATCCAGGTTCTCTACAATATCAATAGTACTGTTAAGCACTGAGTCATCTTTTTAGCCTTTTTCTTGAGGAGATCCACAAAATCAGAGACTTTCCTCTCTAGTCCTTTATTAAAAAGTGTCATTTTAAACAGTTACACTCAGATGTTTTCTCAAGGGTTCCTAGGGCCGATTAGCAGACATTTCAAAAGCTAGAGAAATCCACTGAATTGACAAATTCCTATTTTTTGTGACAACTTGAAAATTACAGTCGTAGCACATTTTTTCTCTTTTATTACACTAACTCAGTGATGAATTCTATAGATTCCTTTTTTTTCTTGATAAAGCACTAGTACAGAATTCTGAATGTTAAAATTGTTCATCTCTCCTTACACCAAGTCTGACAAGGCACCTGTGCCCCTGAGGCATATGCACCCAGGGCCTGCTTGACCTACACTCACATATTAGGAAGGCACATTTCAGTACATAATTTAAGATAAAGTTCTTAATATCAGGATCTTTTTTGAAAGCCTGTGAAAAACTGAAGGGCTATGCCTATGTCCTAAATGTATAAAAGTATTGAATTTTTATTTATGTTTTAGATTCTTGATACTAAGGCTGACACACTAGGAAGAAGACAGTTTCATCATTATCATTCTCAAACAGGTTTCCATAAGGACTATAGAATATTCTCACAGACATGTATCCCTATTTTATACTTATATTTGGAAACAGTCTTGCTCTGTAGCCTAGAATGGTCTAGGATTTCCTCTATAGATCAATCTTGCCTGAAGCTCGCAGTGATCTTCTTGCTTGTAAGTGATACTAGCTTTGAATTATGATAATTTCAGACTCCAAATTAACATAGTACTATCTATTGTTTTCCACAGAGGCTGATCCAACTGCTAAATTCCTACAATAAAAATCTGCAACACTGCAATCCCAGAGCCCAGAAACCTGAAGCAGGAAAACTGACCTGAACTCATGTTGGAGAGACACCATGACCACAGCTCTTATAAGGAAACATTTAATTGCTGTTGGCTTGCAGTTCAGAAGTTGAGTCCATCATCGTGGTGAGAAGCGTGGAGGCATGCAGGTAGACATGGTGCTCGAGAGGTAGCTGAGATTTCTACATTCAGATTGGCAGGCAGCAGGAAGAGAATGAGACTCTGGGCCTAACTTGAACATCTGAGTCCTTGAATGTCAAAGCTCACTCCCAGTGACATACATTCTCTAGCAAAACTACACAAGGCTGCACCTTCTAATAGTGCCACTCCCTATGAGCTTGTAGGGGACATTTTTATTCAAACCACCACAAGGTATTTGAAAGGTGATTAGAGTCAGAGGAGCTCATGGGATGGGAGAATCCTGTGATGATATGCTTAGTGCCCTCTAAGAAGGTGTCCATCTGCAAGATAGATAGCCATCTGCAAGCCAGAAAGTGTATTTTATCGCAGCCTGAGCACACTGCTTTCTGATCTCAGATACCCAGCCTCCAGGCCCTTGAGAAGTAAACCCCTGTGATTAAGCCACCTACATGGGACAGGAAACCATTTGGGATGGAGACCAGGGTGACTAAGATGAGATGTGAGAAAGACTTTTCCAAAGTCATTGCCCTTTAACACAAGAAAGAGCCCATGAGCCCATGAAAATAGGAAACCTCATGCAAGAAAAATTGTTACTTCAGTCTACCAGAAAGGTATGCAAACCCAAGGATACTTTGATTTCAGACTGGGAGGCTGGGCCTATTCTGTGACTGAGAGATGGGAAAATAAGACATATTTGTTGTTTTCAGCCACAAAGAGTATGTTTGTTTGTTTGTTTTTTAAAGCAGCAGACCAAAGATATATAAGTACCAAGCACAGATGTAAAGAGTTGAGTGAATATATCAACCAGTTCAAATCTATTCAAGTTCAAACTGTACTTATTAAAAATAGAACATGTCAGCTGCTGAGCAAGGCTGGCTCTATGAGGGGGAATGTCACATTTGTGGGAGAGAATGTTCTATCCCTTCAAAAAAACTATTAGCACACCTTTGACATGGTTCTTTTTATTTTATTAGAACTCTTTGGGGAAACTTGCAAGTTTTCAGCTAAGGTTACTAAAATATACTGATTAACTTTTTCAGGCAACCAAAGGAAACTGCTTTTTTATAATACCCAACAGAGCATGCTTAGTGCTGGTTCATATGCTCCACAGTCTGGGTTCAGACTGTCAGCACAGTAGCACACCTTCATAGCTAAAATAGAACTCTTATTACACAAGTTCTTTAGGAAAATAAATAAAATAAAGTATACTTAACATAAAGAGGTTGTTACAATATTGCTAAGTAGAAATGTCAGGCAATCATTTACTCTCTGTATTTGGAAGCTAGACAAAGATAAACTTTTAAATGATTTGTTGTATCAGTAAAATAGCAACTAAATCATTATTTTGAAGTATGAATATAAAAAGTAGTTGCAAACAAAAATTTTAATCCATACACATATTTCATAATGCCAAAATATAAGCACTCATGGAATTCTCTAGATAGTGTTTAAAATAAATGCCTTGGATTGATATGAACAATATAAGATGGGGGATAAATACAACTTTTAATATTTTGTATAAAGTATTTGCTAGCAAAAAAACCTAGTCTTTGTCTTATAGGCAAATGCTGTGTTTTTACAACTTGTGGTGCAAAGCGAAAGTACAGCTGGGAACAAAAGAGCTGAGCATGATCAATAGTGGAGGGAGCACAGGGATCATATGCACAGCACTATTCTCCTGTTGTGTTGCCTAAACTACTCATAAAAGGAAGAACTGGAGCAGGTATATTCTGAGCATTTTCAATTTAAGAACATACATCCAAAAGGAAAGGTGGAAGATGCTAATGTTTCTGGGCATGCTCAGTACAAGTTCTAGTGTGCATGCATGGTCAAAATTGAAACAGAAGGTAGATGTGGTCACATATCCTATAATTCCATCACTGGAGAGGTAGAAGTAAGAATAGTGGTTCTATGTTAAAGTTAGACTAATCTACAGATCAGCCAGTGCAACCACTACATGATGAAATCTAGGCTCAGAAAAGAAAAAGTGAGGTGGCAGACACTATCCACAAATGGAGAAACATAGAGCACATCTGAGATGGTGTCAGCCTTTTGACTCCTCAAACCTTTTGGAAGAGGGAATCCAAACATTCAAAAGTATGAGAATGTGGGTAGCATCTCATTTAAACCCTCACATCATTATTCTCTTTGTTTTGTCTTATTTTGTTTGGGACAGGTTCTCACTATGTAGCTCTGACTGGCCTGGAACTTGATATATAGGCCAATTGGGCCTCAAACTCCCATAGCCCTGTCTCTCTTTGCCTCTTTAGTGCTGAGATTAAAGGCATGTTCCAATATATATGTATAGGTATAGATGTAGATATAGGTATAGGTATAATGTATATATAATGTATATATAATACATACATGTTCACATGCATACATATGTACATATATAGACATGTATATGCATATATACACATATACAAATCATTACATATATACATATATATACATATATATAATGTGTATGTGTACATGTGTGACTGAGTGAATATATGTTCATCACATGCCAGAGAAAGAAGAGAGCACTGGCTCCCTTTAAACAGCAGTTACAAGTATTTGTGGACTACCATAAGGAGAGGGAGAGGGAGAGGGAGAGGGAGAGGGAGGAGAGGATTGTACCCAGATTGGCTCTTCAACAGTGTAACATCCAACAGGGAGAGGGATTGTACCTGTGACCCAAACCTGGGTTTTCTGCAAGAGCAACTCATGTTCTTCACCACCGACTTCTCTATCCCATTAGGCTTAAATTTAATTTTCTTCTTATCTCAGACAGCTTCTTGAAACTCACAAATGAGCTGGACTTGGTAGTGAGTGTTTGTCATCCCAGCTCTTAGGAGTAGGGGGCAGGGGTATCAAGAGTTGGAGAACAGCCTGGGCTACAGAGCAAGGTCCTGTCTCAACAAAAGAAAACCAAAACAAGAAAGCAAAACCTGCAAATCTTATGAATAGATTGTCACTTCTTTTAGAACAGTCTAACAACCTCCCACATATCCTATCTGTGCCTCTTCTGAACCCCTGCCCCCAGTGTTGTGCAATGCACTAGTAAATTCCTGGCCACAACATGGTCTATGCTATGAGAACAGCCTTCCTTTCCTTCTTCTCCTTCATCTCTGGCCAACCAATCCTACCCCAATAGTAAATTGCTTTGGGAAGAATTCTGTTCTTCTATCCAAGCTGTACCCTCTATCCAGCTTGACTAGGGAGCATGCCTTCAGCACTTGATCACTGCTCAGTTGATTGCTGTGGCATTTTTCTTGAATTGAATCTCTACTTGTGTAATTATTTGCTTAACATCTATTTCCTGATAGATTATAAATCTTGTCCAACATTAGTTTCATAATTCTCAATACATGCTTGAAATGTGATTTGCTCCATGCATGTGTGTTGAATAGAGCCAGTAAGGTTTTGGCAGTGATGAAACTATGTGTAGAAGGTATCCACACTCGTGATGATGACCACTGGTGAGGCAGGCAAGCAGAGGGAAGAGTTTACTGATCTGGACTCTACTTGTTTTGGGTTATGCACCTCCCTTCTTCTATTAATGCACCCAACAGCCTTGCTACTTCACTGGTAAATACAATGCACACACATTGCTCTCCAAACAACATACCTAGCAACTTCAGACTCCAACCTGCACACATAACCCGACTCTGAGCAATGGGATAACTTTCTTCTCCCCTTCATGTGCATTAGACTTGTACAGATTCAATTCAAAGGTACTTTCAGTACATCCTGATTAATGAGTAACAGGATTGAGCTGTTTTTGCATGCATGACAGTGAGACAAGACTATGACAACTGAACTATGGTAGAAATCTCCTAGTCCATGTCCTCAGTCTGTACTCAAGTCAGTGTCATCCTTGAACCTCTCTGGGTTCAACAACACAGCACTGGGGCAGGTGTGTGTGTGTGTGTGTGTGTGTGTGTGTGTGTGTGTGTGTGTGTGTGTGTGTGAGAGAGAGAGAGAGAGAGAGAGAGAGAGAGAGAGAGTCAGAGCCCTTGCTGCTGGTTCCTAATGACTTCAGTGAGAATCGTGGCAGAGATAAAGCAGTATTACGCTTTAGTGCTGCATCCCATGGCATGTTTGGCACCCCAGCTTCTGTATTTATGCTGTATCCATCTGGTCCTTGGTAAGCAGCAGTTCTCCACTGCATGTTCTAGCAGGTATGGCAGCAGGTATGCTGACTGAACCAGAGGCATGAGCATTCTGTTCCTGGGACTGAGTTTCTGTTTCAGCATCTTTAATTTCAGTTTCACCTTCAGCAGCGTGTCTCATTCTTGGTCAGTTTACCTACGGTTCCTGGTCAGTTCCTGCAGTGTGTGTGTAGTATGTGTGTGTGTGTGTATGTGTGTGTGTGTGTGTGTGTGTGTGTGTTAGGGAACACTTGCCTGACAATTTCAAGTGGTCTTGGCTAGAAACCCTTGTGCAACTAGAACACCAAATCAAGTTCCTACTTTTAGACCAGGATATACTAGAAATACAGAATACATACCTTGCCTGCACTATGGCTAGCACCTATCCTGATAGAGCTAGACTGAATGCTCACAGATTCTTAAATAAGTTGAATGCACTAGCGAGATCTGAATTGAGTTCCTCATTTCCCTTAAGTTCCTATGGTGAAATCCTAAACTAAACTAACACCCCCTCAGATGTGACCATGCAGCCAGCTCTCCCTATATGGGTTGCTTAGCCACAAACGCAAGCAAGCAAAGATAAAAATTATTCAGAACAACAAACAGATCTGACCCTCCTTTCCCCTACTGTGTACTGTTATTTTCTTTTTATCTTTTCTTTTCCAGTTCTAGAGCTCAAGCCCAGGACCTGGGATTTCTGCATAATATAATAAATTAGAAGCCCCACTGATGTGGACAAAGTAGAGAAAGAAAATAGGATAATACACAGTGATATTGTCTCCCAAGAGGAGGCAATAGCTGTAAACAAATTTATTTAGTAAGCCAGGTGAGATTTCTGCAGGGAACCAGGCTGGGGAACTAAGATAGAAGAGGATAAAGGTTGTAATAATAGAAAGAGTGGAAAGAAAGAAATGAATTGTGTAATGGTTTGTATATGTTCAGTCCAGGGAGTGGCACTAGGAGATATGGCCCTGTTGGAATAGGTGTGGCCTTGTTGGAATAGGTGTGTCACTGTGGGTGTGGGGTTTAAGACCCTGCCCTCCCCCGCCCCCCCCAGCTGCCTGGAAGTCAGTATTCTGCTAGCAGCCTTCTGATGAAGATCTCTCAGCTCCTCCTGCACCATGTCTGCCTGGCTGCTGCCATGTTCCTATTCTGATGATAATAGACTGAACCTCTGAACCTGTAAGCCAGCCCCAATTAAATGTTGTGAGTTGCCTTGGTCATGGTCTCTGTTCACAGCAGTTAAACCCTAAGACAAGTTGGAAAGCTGGCAGTTATGGGTTTTCTTTAAGGAGCTGAAGTGGGATCTAGAGAGATGGCTAACCAGTTAAGAACTGGCTGATCTTCCAAAGGTCCTGGGTTCCATTCCTAGCATCCACATGATGGCTCATGGCTGTCACAAGTTTAGGCCCTGGGAATCTCATACTCTCGTAGGGCCTCCATGGGCACCATACACTTATGTGGTGTTCAGACATATATACAGGTAAAACCTGTACACATATAATAAAATATGAAACAAGAGAGGCTGAAGACCCTCAAATACTCACTGCTAATGGATTATGGCAGAATAAATTCCACCTGGAGAATCTGAGCAGCTGGGACCATATGTGCAGTACTTTTCCTTCTCTCAGTTTCTGGACAAAGCCTGAGGTCAAATGTGTTTTGGAATACCTGTGTTCTGCATGGGAAGGATGCTCCCACAGGAAGCCTGAAGTTACAGTAGAGTGAAACAGACCTGTTCTGTTTCTGACCTGCCTTCCAGTGGGAGGATCTGAAAGGGCTAGGGTTAGAGATTTGTGTTGACAGGGGCCCTATGGATGGATGCTGAACTAAAGTGTTTTTATAAATGAACATTCAAGATACAGTTGTCTATTTAAACACCAAGCAATTAGTTAACTCAGATTAGAGAGTAACAGTATAGCTGCTATGTAGATATGGCAAAAATCTTAAAAATAATATATAAATCACCGAAGTTTAGAAATGTTGATATAAAGGTATTAAGAGTCATAACACCAGTGACAACCTTAATAGTTTTAGGATTTCTATTTACTTGATGGGAAAATGGGAGAGCCCTTGCTGATTTTGCTTGCCTTTGTCTCCTCGAGAAGTCACTGAGTCCCAGTTGCTTTTCACCCAATGAAAAATATCTGTTGAGTGTGTCCTATGTACTAGTTTAACAAACAAACAAACAGACAAACAAACAACATTGTCTATAGAGTTAAAATGAACTGTTCCTGAGAAGAGAAATTGGCTTCTGCAGTTTTTTACACAATGACCTGGTATTTCAGTTTAAACTTTTGATGACATTCATTTCAAAAGACCATGAGAGTAGATTTAAATTTAAATAAGACATTTCCTTTCTTTACTAAATATGAAAATCAAATGTGTCTTAGTAGACCAAGGTTAGGAAGTACTGTTTTTCATTTCGCAACGGGAGAAGAGAAAATTCTCAATAGAGAATGAACCTTTAGTCCTGTCTTGTGTCCACACCTGCCTGGGGATACTCTTGGTATTCCCTTAAGGGAAAGTACCTGTGACCTACCCGGAAGAGCTCAGACACAAACACCATTGACCAAATATGCACAGCGTGACAGCAGAAAGCTTAACTGAGCTACTGTGTCACAAAAGGTCAGGTGAGTGCTGTGGGCTGAGACTGTAGACCATTTGTTTGAGACCAGGAGGTTTGGGTCAGGGAAGGCAGGAGGAAGGCACCATCCAGATTTCTCAGTGTAGTGAAATAAAAGATGTGAGTCAAAAGGGGACACAGAGAGGTGAGTCACAGATGCCTGAAAAATACCTCAAAAGAATTTACGGGTTCCTCTGAATTTTATGATTTTAAAGCAACCTGTCTTAATCAGTTTGTGTTCTTGTAATAAAATGACCAAAACTAGGCATTGGACAGGAATTGGAAAGCTACTCGATTCTAGGAGCTGAGAAGTCCAATATCATTTTGTTGGGAACCAGCACCTGCGGTTTCTGGTAAAACCTTGCTTTATCCACAGGATAGAAACGCCAAGGGCAGAGATGACACTGTGTCCTCGGGTGGCAGAAGAAACACATGAAAGGGCCCAGCAATCTCCTTCTGCCCTTTCCAAAGGTCACCAATCCTTTCATGTGGGCTCCTCACACGATTTAATTGCCTCATAAAGGGCCCTCTTTGTAATAAATCACATGGATTTACGTTCTAACATATTAGTTATGGAGGGACATGCATATTCAAGCCACAGCAAGCATGCTTTGCTTCTCAACCTGCCCCCAAGAAATACATATTTCTGTGTGCCCTACTAATATATGAACACTGAATGATGGGATACACTTGTAGGGACTTTGGCCATTTTGATGGTCAGGTCCACTTTGATGGGGAGCCTTGTAGGACAATGCATCAGTGATGCTGTGGAAAAGGCAAAGATTTTCAAATTCTCATATTTGTAAATTAATTGGCCATGTAACCTTGTGTGCTAACAGGATAGCCTCAGTGGGCCCTTTGTCTTTTGACTAGCCAACCCTTCTTATAGATGTGTGTTTGTTTCCTGGGCCAGAGATAACCCTTAAATCCCAACAGTGTCCTTTCTGATATGCTCGTGGCTGTTTCCTCTGCTCTTCTCCTTTAAGTTATAGTAATTATAGCAGTTAATTTTGTCCAGGACTTAGTCGCTGCCACTTTGTTACTCTGTGATGCTCAGAACACTCCACATGCAATATGCCACTGCTTCCTTGGAACAAGCGATATGAGAAAATCCCAACCTGGAGTGCAGAAGTTGAAACTCATGAAGGTTAAACGATTGGGTAAAGGTCACTCAGCTAAAAGTGCTAGGGATCAACTGAGCTCAAGTTTTCTGGTTTGTGCTTTCTATTAGGCACTGAAGCTAGAAATGGGCTTGGTAGAAATCGCTGGATGAGACCTCATAGCATCATTACCTCACACTCCTCCCTCAGAAAGAGAGGGCAAGCCCTGAATGTCATCTCTGATAAGTTGTCACTTTGCTTTTCCTCAGACATCATGCCTGACCTTCAATGTGGTGACGCATGAGGCGGTCCAGACCATGTTTAGACATCTCTGATCATCACCCAGTTTCTCCACATTTTTGAGTGGAAATAATTTCTCTCCCTAAATTCTCCTGGCCTTATTCTGTTGTTGGTATTTCTACCAAAAAAAAAAAAAAAAAAAACAAAAACAAAAGCTTCTATTCTTTCTGATGGACAGGTCTATTTATTGGGTAACTTAAATGAATTGAAACAGTTTCCTGCCTCACCCAGTGATGGCCCTTTGCCTTCATTTCTGTGAGCAGCTCATTCCTTGTGCCTATTTCTTCAGAACCACATGCTCATGCACATGGAAGTCTAGCTTTATTTTAGAGTTTATTTCATGGAGATGGTAAGTATGCTTCTGAGCAGCAGCCTTCTCTTTTTCTATTTGACCTCAGGCACATAGACACAGGGTTTATGCCTGGTACTCTTGAGATCCTGGAATTAAACTGTTAAACCCAATGATTTATATATTTATAACTTAAAAGCAAGAGAACACATAATAAAAAAAAATACCATACTTTTGTCAAGATGGAGGGCTAAGATTTTGAGGAAAATGATGAGGTAGTCGTGCTGAGTATTGTCAACTTGACAGAGTTTAGAATGACCTAGGGTATAGGCCTCTGGCCATTTCTGTAGGGAATTACCTTGTCCGTGTTCTAACTGAGATAGGAAGACCCATCTTAACTGTGTGAAGGTAATTCTCTCAGTGAGGAATCCTGCACTCTATAAAACAAAAGCTAAGCACTAACACGCATTTGTTGTTCACTTCTGACTGTGGACACAATGTGTCCTGCGGCTTCAAGCTCCTATTTATTGCCATGATAGACTGTACCCTGAGTTGCCGAAACTAAACCTTCTCTCCTCAAGTTTCTTTTGTCAGGGTATTTAATTATATCAAAGGAAAACAAACAAAGACACTCATCTAAACTGTCTATAGGAACCTTGGTTTGAACCCTGAGGAAGATGGAGTTATGAAAGACTACCAAGGACTACTTGTGGTATATATGTATACCACATATACATGGAGGTGTGGTCTTGTTGGAGGAGGTGTGTCACTTGGGGTGGGCTTTGAGGTTTCAAAAGTTCACACCTTTCCTATTTAGTGCTGTCTGTCTGTCTGCCGGTCTGTCTGCCTGCCCCCACCCCATTTCTATTCCTACTTGCTGATAAGGATATAAGATCTCTGCAGGCATGAACTCACCCTCTAAAACTGACAGAGAACCTCCTGCCTCCATCTCTCAAGTAGCGAATATTATGGTCATGAGCCATCAGGTTTGGCAGAAAATGTCATTTTGTTGAATTAAGCACAATAGTTATTGGATCTGTGGATTTGCTAACTAATATTTGAATTTATGATAGAAGTTTCCAGGAGGCCCAGGAATTTTTCTGTTATGATGAAACTCTTGCAGTTTGTAAAGAAGACTCTATCTTGTTACTAGGGCTGACTATTTTGTTTGGGACAGTGCCTTTCCTTTCCCTCTGCTGTGCTCCATTGCTGACTGGGAAGATGGATTGGTCTATCCTATAGGATGCTAGTGGGTCATTTCATTGCATGAAAAAATCCTTCCTCTTTGGGGGCCTTTATTTCTTTATGTGAGACGTGATGATGATGTTTGACTGGGGTTCTTTCAAGCTCTGAGGAACACAAAACCTTCCTCTATCTAATAAAACTTTTTATACTTGTAGCCACAATATCATTATATCGTTTTCCCTTTCCTCTTTCCAAACCTTCCCAAACTCCAGTGTCTAGCCCTTTTGCTCTCTTTTCCTTTAATTGTTGAACGCACACACAAACATACACACACACACACACACACACACACACACACACACACACATACTCCTAAATACATATATACAACCTCCCTAGTTTGTATAATGTTACTTGTATGTATGTTTTCAAGGCTGACCACTTAGTATTGGATAAGTAATTGGTGTGCTTTTTCCTGGGAAGACTATTTCTCCTGCTCTCACATTCCTTAGTTGCCCATAGTACTTGGTCTAGAGTTGAGCTCTGTTGAGCTTTGCCCCTTCTATCTGCATGGCTGTTGATGTTGTCCTTGTTTAGTTCATGCCTTCCTTCTTATTGTGCTGTGGTAGTTTTCTGCCATGTAGTAGCTTTATATTGACATAGGTGACATGTCCTCCTTTGAGAGCAATGGTGTTGTAATTCTATATTCCCTTGAACAATACTATACATGTGTACCTTTGCCATTCCAGAGGTTGAGAAAAGTACATTTAGGCTTCAATGTGTGACTGACTTTGACCAACAGGGCATTTACCGATATGATCTAAGCAAAAGCTCAGTCTGTGCTTTGGCATTGGCCCAAGAAGAAAAACAGAGCCAGACCTATGCACAACTCAAAACCATGAGCCCATCTATTATAAGCTAAACGCCCAGTAAGTGTATGAGTGAGAAACAAATGATTTATAGTTTTGCTGTTGAAATGTGTAGCTGTTTTTCAAGCTCAATTAGCATGAGATTAGACAAGTCAAATTTATAAACTGACCTAAATTTTTGCTTTCAGTGGATATGATACACACTTTCCTTTCAAATTTGTTAAATATTAACCTTCAGTGTTTTATTTATACTATATTAATATTTTATTTTTATGCATCACAATCATGGCCCCAATGTCCCCACACCACCTTTTGAGGCAGAGTCATGCTCTGTGACCTAGGCTGACTTTGAACTCAGAACCAATCCTTCCTTATCCTTCAGAAGGTTGGGATTAGATGCACACACCTGTATCCTCTGGATAAAGCCTTAATCCCTTGTACACATGGTTTTGATTTAGTTTGTTTCAGAGTGATGTCAATCATGGAAGTAAAGATGGATATATTGCTCAAACTGTTTCATTTATGAGTGTAATTCCAGATTTCAAAGGTTGAAGAATAAACCTTATTATCCTGGATGCAGCAATTCGAGTTTTCATTCATGGTAGGAGCTGTAGCTACTGAACTGCAGACTCCTTGCTCCTTGACTCTGGCTTCTAAACCACAAGCTTATTCTGCAAGCTTTTATTTCCTGCTGTCCAACAGTGGCGAGGAATCACTTCACAAGGAGTGGCATCAGTAGTCTTTAGGGGCTTAATATGAAAGCATATTTTCTACCATGCTGTGCTCCAAAATTAATTTGGTTTCTTAAGGGGAATAACTTGCTACTTTTCAGTTGTTTAGGGTAGAGAATTTTCCTTCTACAATTAGGTTTTCCTCTGTTCTTCTATTATAGGATCAAACAGGACAAGCCCCTACTTGTATCTTTGAAAGCTGTGAGTTGCAGTGCCCGTTAGTTAGCTTTGATCTAATGGCTACTAGCTGTCTTGGGATTTGATGGGCTTATAGTCTGTATACAAGACATTATTGGGATTGCTCATGGAATAGTAACAAAATTCAAGACATCCCTAGATAATTAGAATAAAGAAAACATATTGTTCTCACATTGTTTTTTCTTTTTTTTTCCAGAGGACCCATCAGCTTCATGGTTAACAGACAACCTTCATCTTGTCTGTTAACCTTCGCTCTTAGTGTTCCACAAGCTTTCCAGGCTGAAACTCAGAGCATTCAGCAAACACAGTTCGTAATGGAAAGGGTGACAATGGTTAGAGATGAAGGAGACTTAGTGTTGAAACTAAAAGGAAATTGGTTTCTAGTCAATGATGGCATTGAAGTTGTATTTTTCTTTATAACAAGGAAGAGATTCCCCCTGTACAGTACAATGATGGTTGGTATAAATTATCCAGGAATGGAATTGTCTTGCATAAATTGTTAAATTCTAGATATGGGACAAGGAAGGAGAGGACCAAGTAACCCTCTTCAGGATTACTTGCCCAAACTATTTTGGAATTCATACATTGCCCATCATGGAAGGACATGGAAAGTGTGTTAGTCAAATAGTACATCAAAACATGAAACTTAGGCAAGTGGAAACAGGTCACAAAATACATCTTTTTTCAAAAATTTAATAATTTATTAAGCATATTACATTCTTTTCTTGAATAATTCTTTGAATTTAGTCAACATTATATTCATATATCAAGCATCATGTACTTGCTTAGCTGAACCATTCAACTAATTGTCATGTGTATATGTGTTTTATGACTTAGGAATAGAAACTTTTTACAGAGCAAAGCTTTAGATTTTTAAGTATTGAGCTATTCCATACAGCATGTACAATGTGATGATAAAGAGATTCTGTCTCAAAGACCTTACAGTTGGCATTCAGAGATTCAAAGGCTAATCTCTCTCAAAACTGCATTGTGTCTTATATTTGATGCACTGAAATCTATGCGTATTATATGTTATACAATGTGACTGTCAGTGGTTTCATGTGTATTGATATCTTACTAACTTGAAAGGAAGATGCTGTATTTATTTACTCTGTGAGTGCACACTATGGGACAATAAAGGAAGCAAAGCAGTGGGTATTTTTCTTGTTTGTTTTTCTTCTTTCATTTTTTTGGGGGGGAGGAGGGAGGGTTTTAGGGGTTTACCAGAAAGCTAAATTCCCAACATTTAATAGTAGTGTTTGAACATTTATGACTTTCTCATTAGGAAAATTAGACATGAGACAGATCATAGAGACATTCCTCTGAATTCTGGCATACAACCATAACCACACCAGGATTCTCTTGTCTTTCCATTCAATGTGTCCTGAATCAAGAGGCTCAGGGGATACCTTGCATTCTTGTCCAGGCTCTTACACATGTTCTGAGAAGCAACCCCGGCCCCCAAATGCAAACAGTTTTACCTGTAAAGATTTTTACCCTAAAACTTTATGAACAAAAATGGTGGGAAATAATTTCTAATATTTCGGCTCTTGCTTCTTGCTTAAGTAGGGGACCTGACTCACTCTAAATGGTGTATTAAATCAATTGCAGTTGGAAGAATGTGTCCATGTTTGTGGATTCTTAGGCAGTGGGGTATATATTTTGCCTTCCAGCCATAGCTGTGTTTTTCCACAGATATGTTTAAGAAGTGCTTGGGAGCCAGTTTTGTTCTCACTATCCATCATTACCTTGGAGTGGGAACCAAGGACACTGAATTTACTGGACACAAATTTTCCTTTCAGTAACTCAGCTAATAACCAACAACCATGTGAAGCCAATTTACCCTCATTTAAAACATTCCTCATGTGGGCATTGTCTTCTGTTTAATTTTATTTTCATTCTGTTCCAGGTTGAACTGGTTAAGATGATGCTAGATTTCATCCAGTGTAGACAATGAGACAATGAGGAGGGAATGTCATGTGAAGAAAGGGAGCAGGAAGTGGACTGGTGGAGATAACCAGACAAGGAACACTGGTTACTGGTAACAGCAGGTCTGTAGGAAGTCTGGGGAGGAGTCAACCCAGAATTTCTTGGGAATGTGGTGCTGGTAATATTTTTGATTTCAGAATTTTGAAAAGAGGGACTGTGAGAAAATAAACTGCTCTTTTTTCAAAAAGATTTATTTATTTATTTATTTTTATTTATTATCTGTAAGTACACTGTAGCTGTCTTCAGACACACCAGACGAGGGCATCAGATCTCATTACAGATGGTTGTGAGACACCATGTGGTTGCTGGGATTTGAACTCAGGACCTCCGGAAGAGCAGTCAGTACTCTTAACTACTGAGCTATCTCTCTAGCCCCCAAACTGCTCTTTTAAGTCACCAAGTTTATGCTATGTTTTATAGAAGCCCTGGAAAAGCAATGCGTCAATTACTAGGTTATAAAGAAGCACCCTAGCAATTGAGCGCCATGGAATTATCTGACTTGATTTATAAATAGTGTTAGCTGACCTTTTTTGGAGTCCTGTGAAACAGACACTTAACGTGGGACATCTGGTGAAGCTTTTGGGACACTCCCAGGAGGTGCTAGTATATCACTGTAGGTGAAGCAAAATGATTTAAGGTCCTTGATATGGTTAAAACCTACCTTTGTTTATTCAGTTGTGAACTGTTAAAGTCTCTACCCTCTCAAGATTCTGTGTGTGTGTGTGTGTGTGTGTGTGTGTGTGTGTGTGTGTGTGGTTGTTTATATGCCATGGTGCTTAGGTTGCTTCTCTTCTTCCACCATGTTGACTCTGAGGATTGGATCAGATCATCAGGCTCGTGTGAAAGTGGCATTTACCATCTCACCAGCCCTCCCCAATGAAAGACAATGCCCACATGAAGAAGGTTTTAAGTGAGGGTAAATTGGCTTCACAAATTAATTTTATTATTCTGGTTCTTCCTCTTTCTTTTGATTCCTTTAGTTTGTCTATTTTTTTTCAAAGAACCAACTCTTTGTTTTGTTGATTCTTAATATTATTAACTTTTTCTTTCCATTTGTTAATTTTTACCCCTACCCTAGTGACTGGGGTTTGGCTTGATCCGCCTTTCCCAGAGTGTTAAGGTGCATCATTAAGTTATTTGAGATCTTGCTGATTTTTGACGTGGAGACTTAGAGGTGTAAATGTCTTTCATCATATTTCACAGAGTTTGGCATCTGTGTTTTCTTTCGCCTGTAGGAGTGTTTTGATTCTTCTCTTGACTTCTTTGGGGATCTCTTTCATCATTCTCCAGTGTGTCATTTTGTCTTCATGAGCTTCTGTGTGCTCTATGGTTTTGCTTGCTGTTGATTTGTAGCCTTATCCCATTGCAATCAGAAAGAACACAAGAAATTATCTTATTTTTCCTGTATTTGTTAAGAATGTTATTTGTATTTGTTTATGTGTTCAGAATAGTAATATCCATCGTGCTGGTTAGTTCTCTCTTTTAATGTTAAACAAATTGGAGTTACCTGATGCCTCTATTAACACACATAAGAACTTCAGAGTCACAAAAATCTGTCATTATCTCCATCAAGAAATGGGAACAACACTCACTTCCTTTTGAGTTAATTTGATCAAGATTGAGCCTGGTTTGAATTCTTAGCTCTCTCACTCTGTATCTTGCTGGTTTATTTTATTTTATTTTTTATCTTTGCTGTTTACATTCTGTGGTTATTGGCCTATCTGCAATCTGTTAGGTGTCTTTGCCTGGTGTCTGTGATTTGTGCCTGTGTCTGACGTGTGCATGTATCTGAATCTGCCTGTACTGTGTTTGTGTCTGTCTGTCCATCTGCTGTCCCTAATAAAGGACTCTATATTTATTGAAAAGGAAAGAAAACATTTTGTGAGAAAGGAATGACAAATTTTATAGAAAATCCTAACAGAGTTTTACAAGAGAATGTCTTTTTACTGACCTCAACTGATTCATATTAGCAAACACAACCACAAACAGACATTATTAAGCTATATCCACATGTTGCTTCCAACATTTATTAAGATAAATATTTGTTCTATAAGATTGCTTCCAACCTGTTGGTTGGCTTGGGCCAATGATTACCACAAAATACACATAAATTAGTCTGGATCCATGGCATAAAAGAGTACATAATGTAAAATAAAAGGATATTTTTTGTGACTCTGAAGTTCTTATGTGTGTTAATAGTGGTATCAGGTAACTCTAACTATAGGATAGTTTGGGTTATAAAAACTGATCACATGGGAATTTCAAGGCATGGAAAGGTTGTCACATTGTTCTCTTAAAGGGAGATCAAAATAAAACAGACTGAACACACAGCAGCATAGCAGCTTAAATGCATAGTCTCAAATGATTCCTTCCCAAGGACTATTATTAACTTTGCTGTAAGGTCTGCCAAAAGCTCAATTTTGGGGAGGGGGTCAAGGTGATTTTCACAAAATTGTATCACTGCAAACTGGGAACTGGGAAGTTCCACGTAGGAATTGCCCCCATCGGATTGGCCTATGAGCATGTCTTTGAGGGCATTTTCTTTACTGTTAATATAAGTAGGAGGGCCAAGCTCATTGTGCTTAGTGGTATAGCAGGCAGATGGGCCTTTGCTATATAAGAAAAGGATGTGAAGGTGAATGCCTTTAATCCCAGCAGTTAGAAAGCAGAGGCAGGTGGATCTCTGTAAGTTCAAGGACAGCCTGGTTTACAAAGCTAGTTTTAGGATAGCCAAGACTACATAAAGAAATTCTGTCTTGACAAACCAACAACAACAACAACAAATATATATATATATATATATATATATATATATATATATATATATATATATATGTTGTCTGTGCCTTTTGGTTAGGGAATTGAGGTCCTTAATGCTCAGAGTTGTTATTGAAAAGTGTGCACTGATTCCAGTCATTTGTTGATTTTGATGTGTTTTTCTTTTCTCCCTCATGGTTAACTATTATTCTATGCTTTAATTTTCCCTGTAGCCTCATGTATGGATCCGGTTTTCTCTTTAATCTGAAGATTCCTTTAGATATTTTTAGTAGAGCAGACTTTGTGTTCAGTCTATTAAATAAATTTGAATGTTTTTATTGTTCCTCCAATTATGGCAAATAAATTTGCTGTGTCTGGGGTGGCAATTATTGTTTTTCAGAACTTGAAATACATCTTGAAAAATACTCATTTATTATTCTTGGCTGTATGTGCATGTGCATGTGCATGACATGTGTGTAGAGCCATGGGCTATGACACATGGGGATGTTACAGAACAACTTTCAGGAGTCTCTCCTTCCACTCTGGGGATCAAACCCGTGGCATCAGGCTCACATGACAAGTGAGCTGGGGCATCTCCCTGATTCTGAACTACATCTTTTGAGGCCCCTCTAGCTTTTAAAGTTTCAGCTAGCAGATCTATTGTTATTCTGATAGACTTGCCTTTGTATGTAACAATGTGTTTCTCTCTTGATGCTTTCAATATACCCTTTTTGTTGGGTATATTTACCATTTTAACTATAATTTGATGGGGGTGGGAGGTTCTTTCCTGCTCACGTGGGTTTGGTGAGTTAAATACCTCATGTATCTGTGTTGGCATCTCTTTTCTTAACTCTGGGAGATTTTTCTGTTATGATACTTTTAACAATGTTTTCTATTCCTTTAGGGTGAAATCTGTCTCTTATTTCTATACCTGTTACCTATACAGTGTCAGGTTACCTGAGTTACATTTTTATTGCTGTGATAAAATAACCAGTACTGAGGCAACCTATAAAAGGAAGAATTTAATTTGGATTATGGTTTCAGAAGGTAAGAGAACATTATGGTGGAGTGAAGGAACAGCTGAGACCTCACATCTAGTTCCATTACCATATAGTGCTATAGGGTCATTCTCACTGAAATCACTGCACAGGTACATCTTGAAATACATGTATTTAATCATTGTATCTTTTCCCTTGTTTGATTGTTCCATTCTTTCTCCCTGTCTTTAAGCTCATGTTGTCTTTGCCTTGATCTGTGTCATTACTGAAACTCTCTAAAGAGTGTTTTTTTATTTGACTTAGGTCTATTTTTTTATTTTCATCATTTCAGATTTTTTTTATCTTTGTTGAAGGCTCTTGCACATCATTCATCACCTTCTTATTTTGTTAAGCTGTTTGCTTGTGGTTTTGAATATACATAATCATTGTTTTGAGTTCTATGGTTGGAATTTCATCTAACGTATTCTGACTAAATGTAATTACTGTAAGGTTAATATTTTTAGAGGAGTTTTGTTGTGTTTCTCTTTTGTGTTTCTTATGTTACTATGTTTGGCTTTCTGCCTCTGGCATTGGTTTGCTGCTTGGTTTATATGTTTTCTATTAGCTACATACTTTCAGTTGCACTGTTTACAATGCTCATATGGGACGTGGGTGTAGAGAATGTAGTTCAGAAAGTGATTCCTTAGTCCAAAGTTTCAGAGTGCCTGGTATAAACTCTAAATTATTTCTTGAATCACTTGTTAACTGGAAGAAGAAGCACAGATGCTTCATATTATCACAGTAAAGATGCCATACTAGCCAATTAACAACAGGACCCTCTTTGACTTCAGTAACTATTGGAGCATCAACAACCAAGGATAGTGTGGCGCATACTCAGATTTTGGTTAGTAAGATTAGAAGCAGGAAGGAACACAGCTGAGTCGGATAAGGATTAAGAATTATATGGACTTTGAAAAGATAATTCAGGTGGGTAAAATAGCTGGGAGAGGAAAGATGATAATGCTATCATGCTAAGATTTTAGAGATTGTTACATCTGTGAAAGGTCACAATTAAAAAGTAAAAGGAGGCAGAGATAAGGATGAGAGAAAGGAGATCAGACAGGAGTGGGGAGCCAAGAGATTAAAGAATTCCTTACAGTAAACTGGGTTAAGGGGGTAAACAGCCCTAAAATATAACAGCCACAATGAAAGCAAAACTATATGAGAGATAAGTAATAATAATAGGAAGCAATTAATAAAAAGATGCCTGTGGATGAATTGCTGACACCGCTGTCCTGAGTTGAAGGTGACATTCTCACCCCCTCTGGTTCCCAACAGCTCCATTTGGTGCTGTGACTGAGTCATTTTAAATTAGTAGTTTTCATGGTCTGTGACTTGTTTACTAGGGAGAACTTGCCAATATCTGCAAGAATTTTTTTTTTCTTTCTGAAACTCAAGGGTAGGTGGAATGGAAATGCTGGCATCTTTGAGGAGAAGCCCAGGATGCTACTAAACTCAGCAAAGGACAGCCCACTCAAGCAAAGGTCAGTATTATAATTGAGAAACCATTCTTTCGTAATCCTAATATTACCTTGTTGGAGATGTTATGTGAAGAAGTCATATTGTTTTTCCTGGTTTATTTCATTTTTTGTTTCCTAAATGTTAACAGATTGTATAATGTGCCCCCATATCTCCAGTCATGGAATTACTATGTGAAAGCCCTAACACATAGTATCTCAGTATGACATTGTCTTTAGAGATAGGCTGTTTAGAGATGAAATTAATTTACAATTAGGCTTTAAACCCAATGTGACTGATGTCTTTTGAGGAAAAAATCAGGACACGCAAATACTGAAGATACGCAAAAAGATGAGAGCCAATCATGATTTGAGTGTGTCCTTCATGCATGTGTTACATGAGTACCCTGTCTCTGTGGGTGGATGGATGACATCACTGCCCGAGTGGGTTAGGTGTCACACAAGTGTCACACAAGGGGACACATAGTCCCCTTCTTTGTCAGCACACATGCCCTTCATCTTCCATTTCCCACTCAAGGATGGATAAAGAAGGATTTGACGGATGCCAGCACCATGGCTTGTCCTTCCCAGCCTTTGGGACTATGCACTGATACATTCTTGTTGTTTACATATAACTCACAGCCTTTCCTTTTACATCAGTATGAGATGGACTGAACAGAATCCCAGGACACAGAGAGAAGGCAGGGCCTAGAGGAAGCTAAAGGAAACCTTTATCCCAGTCATCTTCTCTCCCAAACTGTGTGACCAGAAGTAACCTCTGGGGACTGATGATATACCTGGAGGTCAGATTGGGTCATCTGGTGACCTGTTCTAGTGTTCACCATCTTAGTCCCTTGAGATGGAGTCTTGCACAGAACCTCCTGTCTCTGCTTCCTTCTTCTATAACTCCACCATGGAGATTTTCAGTATGTGTACAGCCTCACCTGACTTTTTACCTGGGTTCTGGGGATTTCAGCAGGTCTTCTCTTTTGTCTAGTAAGTGCCCTTACCTGCTGAGCTAGCTTTCCAGACTCCAGTAGCCATTTTAGGATTCGCCACCATCTCCTTTTGTGTGGCCTCTACTACTTATTTAAGAGCAGTTTATGGAGTTTTGAACAACCCCTTTAGGATACAATGTTGACTGATAAAAACATATAACTGGGCTACTCTTTTAATATTTTCTTTTTGTCTCAAAAGTTACAAGGAGCTTTTTTATTTTTATGTTTAGAATTTTTATTTAAGAAATAACATATGGTTAAAAATTACACATGGTTATTATGAAAATCTATAAAAATCAGAAAAAAATGTTACAAAGTAGAGAATAAAATCACCTGTAATTTAATTTTTTACAGAGAAAAATTCTTTTTTACTTTTTCTTTTTGGTATTACTAAATTTCTTATTTTTTTCTATAGAGATATGAAATGCGGGTATTTATTTCTATATAGGGTTTGTTTGCAAGTGCTATTTTAAAATTTATTTTACGTCTATTTTTGTTTTATGTGTATGAGTGTTTTGTCTATATGTATGCCTGGTACCCTTAGAAGTCAGAGACATGAGATCCCTGGATTTGGGGTTACAGATGTCTGTGAGTCACTATGTAAGTGCTGGGAACCAAGCCCTGGCCCTCTGGAAGAGTAGCCAGTGCTCTTAAGCACTGAGCCATCTCTCTGCCTCAGGATGATGTTTATAGTGTCCCATTTCTTTCCCAACTGAGATTCCCAGGGAAGGCTGAGCACATATGCTTCTAGAGTAAGTAACCATCTTTGGAGCAGTAAATGTTGGTTCCAAATACAGCTGCTTCCTCAAGTCATATATGCTTCCTCAAGTCACTGTGCTGAATCTTTGAAGCCCAGGGGTGAAATTATTATGGCTAGTTCCTTCTATTGTAAGATCTGAATTCCATGTACTTTTCTGTCCCACATTGCAGGGAATCACTTTACACAGACTCGTTTATATGACAGGAAGTTGTACCATTTTGGTTTTTAAATGGTGAAAGAACTGAGGGGCAGTTTATCAAACTTGCCAGCTTGGGGGGGGGGATCCTGAAAACAAAAAGGGCACTTTGTCAAAAACATAATGTTCATCGCTGAAGGCACTCAGGACAGGAACTCAAACAAGGCAGGAACCTAGAGGTAGGAGCTAATGCAAAGGGCATGGAGGAATGCTGCTTAATTGCTTGCTCCTCATGATTTGTTCAGTCAGCTTTCTTATAGCATCCAGGACCACCCTCCAGGGGCTTCCGCAATGGGCTGGGCCCTTTCCCACAAATTGCTAATTGAGAAAACACCCTTCAGGCTACCTTATTCCTTCTGGTCCATACTCTGGAACACTTCTCAGTCTCCTTTGCTTCTAACTTTCTAATGAGCAGTCCCTGCTGTAAAGCTGCTGGGAGGATATAGGACACTGGTGACAGTGGCTACCACTCAAGAAGAGCTCAGTGAGTACTGCTGGCAGTCAGGGCTATCATTTTATAATTTTTTTGTTGACAGCTAAAAGCCTGACTTATCATAAGCACTTAGTCTCCAGTGTTTTGATAGTTGAACTTATTGCAGTAAAGATGTCTATGGTATAAAATAAGCACAAGCAAACTTTAAAGTTATCAGGCAGAAAAAGACAGAGAGACAGAGACAGACAGACACATAGAGAGGTTGTCACCAAAAACTATCTGCAGGATCTAATGAATTTCCACTTTTACCACATCTTCTTCAAACTCTGTATGTTTAAGAAGGAGCTAGAGATATATGACAGTAATGGAAGCCATCATATTTTGGGCAATGGTGGGTTTTCTTTTGGGGGGTAGGGTGGGGGATTGTACTCCACAGCCTAGAATGCTCTGAAATTCACTGTATAGCTCAGGCTGGTTTTGGACTTACTGTACTCTTGCCTCAGCCTTCCAAGCAGTGAGATTACAGTCCTGCACCCCTGTGCCTAGCTTTGGATCAAATTTGATGATGTATTGATATTTAACAAAAAAGAATAAGCTATGGTAGATCTTCGTAGTGAAAGTTGCTAGCATATCTATACTCTGCCTCATGTATGATACAAAAAAGGGATTGCAGTTAGAGGTGACCAATCAAATCTGAGTACACATAGTTCACAGTTGCTCTTTGCCTCCTGAACACTGTCAAAAGGATTTCATTGTACTTCATTTCAGAAATAGAATTTGTGATAGATTGCACAAGTGTTGGGCTGAAGTTTTTTTCCAGTTAAAATAACTTTTATTCAATTTTTGCCATGTGCCAGCTGCTTTCACAAATGCCATTCTGCTACATAATCTATGAAAAAAAGAATTAGGTATGCAAATTAAAGCTGTAAAAAGAAAGAGAGGGAAATATTTGGGTCTCTAACAGAGGTCATGTTACTATCATAGAACTTAAAATAAATCCACTTAAAATACACATACACACACACACACATGTTTATGTGTGTGTGTGTGTATATATATATATATATATATATATATATATATATATGTTAGATATTAACAATCTTTGGAGGTAGTTCTTTAGAGTATTATGCATCTGGATTTGGATATTTTATTAGTCACCTTTCTATCACTACATTAAAATACCATGACCAAGGCAATTTATGGATGAAAGAGTGTATTTGGCATTGAAGGTTAGAGGCAGTGGTTGCAGAGAAAAGGCATGGCAGCAGGAACAGGAAGCTAAAGCCTCACATATAGAACTTCAAACTTGAAGTAGACAGTATAAACTTTAAACACTCAAAGCCTGGCCCCAGTAACATACTTCCTCCACAAGGCCACACCTCTTAAATTCCTCAAACAGTGCCATCAACTGAAGACCAAATGTTCAAAATGTCCAAGACTATGGGAAACATTTATCATTCAGACCACCAGAGATACAAGGTTTGGTTTCTACCACTAGTAAACGAAGCCTTATTTTGTTACTAACGTCTGGAAAAACAATCCTTGCTGTTAGAGTTACTGTTTAGGAGTATGACACTTGATGCATGTAAAAAACAACTGATGAAGAAATTGTCAAGCATTATTAGCAATTAAAGGTTCAAAGTATCACCACTTGAACAGGCTATTCAAATCAAATTCTTTTCAAATGCCTCTGACCTTTGTGACTCAGAAAATATGTACCAAGTACATTTATTGTATTGGCCATTAGAATTCTCTCTAACATTAAGCACTCCAATTTGTGAGGGCTTTTTGAACAAGAAGGGTATAATTGTGTATACAGATAGACTAACACTAATATAGAAAACTATATTGGTAATAAAAATGGTAAAACAGATTAAAAAGAAAGCCTAGGATATTGCAAAGACTTGTTCTAAATCTATGTTGGCTCAGTACCCTTATGGCTTTAAATTATTACTTTCTTCACAAGAAGCAAATCCACAGACACCTGGATGCCTTCCAAGTATATTATACAGTTTCTAATTTTTCCACATATTAAAAATGTCCCAATTATATTTGTGGGAAAAAACCCCAAGCAATACATAGTTTAAAAATAACATCCACTTCATTCCTCTTGTTATTTCATGCGTAGATGCTGCCAAATCCATTTGCTAGTCAAGCTGTGCTCTTTCCTGGAAGACCCAGGGATGATCAACCTTAAGGTCAGATCTTGAAAATATCATCCTTAGTGAGGTAACCCAATCACAAAAGAACACACATGGTATGCAGTCACTGATAAGGGGATATTGACCCAGAATCTCGGAATACCCTAGACACAATCCGCATATCAATAGATTTCTAAGAAGATGGAAGGAGAGACCCCTGGTCCTGGAAAGACTGGATGTAGGGGAACGCTAGGACAGAGTAACGAGAGGGGGTTGAATGGAGAAAAGAGGGAGGGAAGGGGGCTTATGGGACTTTCGGGGAGGGAGGAAACGGGAAAGGGGAAATGATTTGGAATGTAAATTAAAAAAATAAAATTAAATAAATAATAATAATAAAAAAAACTCTTCCAGAGGGATTGCTAACCAGGGGTCACAATAATGTCTTGAAGGCCACTGTCAGTTCCTTTCTATGAGCTCCTCTTTCATCAACCCATCTAGCCCTTAAGAACACATGACATTTTTCTAATCTCTGACTTTTCCTATAATTAGGAACTTTTATGAACTGTTCATGTTCACCTGTACAAGCACTACCCCCAGACCATGCATACCACTTTTAAAAAGGTTATTTTTTCATTTATGTTTATGATCGTTTTGTCTTACTATATGTATGTTCACCACATGTGTGCCTGTTGCCCACAGAGGCTAGAAGAGGGTGTTGGATCCCCTGTAGGTAGTACTACAGTTGTGAGCCACCCTGTGGCTACTGGGAACTGAACTCAGGACCTCTTCAAGAGCTTGTTCTTAACCAGTGTATCATATCCCCAGTCTTTATTTTTGTGTTTTCTGTTTTTGTTCTTTGAGATGGGGGGTCTTACTGTGTAGACTTGGCTGACTTGCAAACTTGCATATAGATCAAGATGGCCTTTGCCTCAGAGACATACAAATATCTCTGCCTCTGCCAGGGTGGAATTAAAGGCATTCACCATCACACCTGGCCTAAGCTACTTCTAAGCTTACCTCCAAATGAACTGGTTAAACATGAACCATACCCACCAAAGTCTGTTTTCTGTGTAATATAACTGTGAGTTACCTTTGTACCTGCTGAAAACAAAGAAGGGACAGTTTATTTTGACATAGCTTGATGGTACAGTCCATCCTGTCTGGGAAAGCATGGTGGTAGCAGGAGGTAGACAGTCACATCGTGTTCATAGTCAGAAATCAGACAGACAAACAATTCTGGTCTGCTTGCCTTTTTGTTTTCTCTAGAACCCTGCCCATGAAATGGAACCTCCCACATCCAGGGGGTTTCTTCTCTATTCAGTTAAACTTCTGTGAAAATACCTTCACAGATGCATCTAGAGGTGTGTTTTTGGAGATACTAAATTCAGTCAAGTTGACATTGAAGATTAACAATCATAGCGACACCAAAAGGACGTAGCATCTGAGGGGGATGAGTTCCTGATAGGAGCTTTGTAGAATCCTGTCTGCTTCAGTCTTTAGACGGCTACCCGACATATATCTAGCTGCAAATTTTCCTACTCTTCCATGTGATGTTCAGGAAATATGTCTCAGTACTTGGCCGTTTCAATTGCTCTTTTCAAAGGTTTTATTGGAACCGGATATTTTCTGCATTGATGACTATTTCTTTTGTTGCTTTGGCCACTTTGGCTCCTGAAGTGGAAAATGGGAGTTTATTCTCCGCCACCACTAGTCTCCATGCGATACACACAGATGCTGACTGGCCATTTTACAAGGAGACATGTCTCCATTTCGTGTTTTTCCTTCTAATTCCTTAGATATCTTGTATAGTTATACCTTTACGTGCTACCATGTGTGCAGCATAGATCATTCCAGCATTATTCCTTTTACTCATTTTCTCTTTTAATAACTTATATAGATTATATCTCTCACATGCATATATGTATGTACACACACACTCACACTTCTCTTCCTCCTCTTTTTTTCTCCTTCTCATCTTCTTTGTGGTGCTGGGAATTAAATCTGGGGCCTTGTTTATGAGGAGCAAGCACTCAACCACTAAAATATACCAAAAATCCTGTCATAGTTATTTTTTGTGACAAAATAACCTTTAAAAATGGCTCTAACTAATTCTTTCTTAAAAAATGTAATACAACTCCTATAACATTTTGGTTGTTTTTAAGACAATGTCTAACTATGTAGCCCAGGCTGACCTCAACCCTTGATTCTGCTATCTCTGAGTCCCAAATGCTGAAATTGCAACCTTTGTCTCATAATCAAATCCACGAGCCTAGTCCCTCGTGAACCCAACTATGGAGCCACATACATGCCTAAGATGGAGATATATGATGCCCCCAGAAGTTGATCTCTGTACAAAGTCGGGGAGACAGGCTAGGGACAGAAAGGGGACATAAAGAATGTGTTGTCTAAATGACTCAGTGGACAGTAAACCTACACTTCCCAATCGGTACAATCCAGAGCTTATGGAGAAAAATAAATGATGTTTCAGGGTGACATCGTTTTCTAGATTTACTAATTGAAGTTAAAGCCCGTGTAAGCCTCAAAAGGTCCCTGTGCCCTATCAACAGCTTTATTACAAATATCAGGACACAGTAATATTTCCTTCTCTATTTTTCTCAGGAGAGACAAATATGGTTCACATGGGTAACCCATTTTGACATCCCCCCCCCCCGTAATGAAATGATAACTTTTTAGTACTGGATGAGCAATTTAAAGACACCATTCCTTCTCCAATACTAATGTGTGCAATCCCACACAGTGGTCTGTTGTTGAGCACTGTGTTGATGAAATGCATAGGATGGCTTGATCACGTACCCTGGAGCTAACTTGGAAATGAGCCCCACGTATGTTGAAACTCCTTCCTTTCCCCTCTCACCCCTTCCCTTTCCCACTGCCCAACCCATCCCTCCACCTTCCTCAGTTCTCTCCCTTTCTGTTTCTCCCCTTTGCTTTCATCCCTTCAACCTTTGTGGATTATCGGTGAAGCTGTTGGAAGGCTGAGGCGATGGCATGTGCGCATGCGCTTTTGAATGAGTTCGGCCAAGAGTAAATTCTAAAATGCTTCTTCTTCTAAGAGTTACTATAATCTCTTTCTCCTACACAGAGAAAACAACTGGACTCTTTGTTGATTTGACTATTTCCTCTCTGAAATCGAGGCAGGGAGGGATAGGGGAGTGACTAAGAAGGAATTTACAAAGGCAGGCGGAGAAAATTTAATTTTAGCTTTGAAAAGTTGAAGAATGCAAATCCCTGTCCCTATGGTAAGTTCAGAGAGGTGTGTGAATTGTGTCCCAGTTACAAGTGTGTCCCCTGATGGAGCAGCCCTTTTGAGGAGGTGCATTAACTGGAAGTGGCTGTATGCTAAGACAGCAGCATGTCCAGTTATTTTATAACTAGCTAAAATCAAACCGATTCTCTGTGGACCAAGTATGGTACTATAACTGTCCTTTCTTGTCTCTTTTGCTTCCTGTCCATCCTCATCATTGCGTTTGTGTGTTTATTATACAAACACATATTTTATGCGTGTTGCTATATGTGTGTGCCAGGAGGCAGAGGCTGGCCTTCTGTGTCTTTTTCAGTGACTACCTTAATTTTTGAGACAGGGTCTCTCACAGACCCAGAAACCCACTAATTCACATAGGCTAGTCTCTATCCCCTTCAGTGCTAGGGTTATAGACATTGGTACCAGGAATCCGAGGTCAGTTCTGCATACTTGTGCAGTCAACATTTCACTTACTGACCCATCTCCCTAGCCCCTACTACTTATTTAGCCTTGAGACTGGGTTGTCTCATGTGTTCTATGCTGGCCTCAAATTTATGATCTTTTTACCTTAGCCTCGACTGCGCCATAAAACCAGTGAGAAGACAGCACGTCCGTGGTGGTCAGAGAACAGATTGCATGAGTCTGTTCTGTTCCTCTGCCGTGCTGGTTCTGGGTACTGAATACAGGTCATCAGAAACTTGACCCCACTCAGTCATCTCACTGGCCCTATTAGTCCCTATTTAAATGTACATTTATTATAAAATTCTTTTGGGGGGGTCAAATTTGAAAAGAAAAATAAATTGAAGACAAAAATATCAGAAT
Source organism: Tokudaia tokunoshimensis (assembly GCA_036184795.1). Classification (NCBI taxonomy): domain Eukaryota; kingdom Metazoa; phylum Chordata; class Mammalia; order Rodentia; family Muridae; genus Tokudaia; species Tokudaia tokunoshimensis. The sequence continues at coordinate 140,095,286 of BTHU01000001.1, read as the reverse complement.
TTAGAAACTTTTTTTATTAGATATATTCTTTATTTACATTTCAAATGATTTCCCCTTTCCTGGTCCCCCCCCCAATGTCCCATAAGCCATCTCCCCTCCCCCTGTTCACCAATCAACCCCCTCCCACTTCCCTGTCCTGGTATTCCCCTACACTGCTGCATCGAGCCTTTCCAAGACCAGGGGCCTCTCCTCCCTTTGATATCCAACAAGGCCATCCTCTGCTGCCTATGTGTCTAGAGCCGTGTTTAACACCATGTGTACTATCTGGTTGATGTTTTTGTCCCTGGAAGCTCTGGGAGTACTGGGTGGCTCATGTCATTGTTTTTCCTATGGCACTGCAAACCTCTTCAGCTCCTTGGATCCTTTCTCTAGCTCCCCAGTTGGGGACCCTGTGCTCAGTTCAATGGCTGGCTGAGAGTGTCCCCTCTGCATTTGTCATGCGCTAGCAGAGCCTCCCAGGTGTCAGCTACATCCAGCTCTAGTCAGCAAGTAGTTGTGGGCATAGATAATAGTGTCTGGGTTTTGTAACTGTATATGGGATGGATCACTATGTGGGGCAGTCTCTGGATGGTCTTTCCCTCAGACCAAGTCTCTGCTCCACACTTTGTCTCTGTATCTTCTTCTGTGGGTAGTTTGTTCCCCCTTCTAAGAAGGACGAGAGCATCCATACTTTGTTCTTCCTTTCTCTTAGGCATCATTTGATATGTGAATTGTGTCTTGGGTATTCCGAGATTCAGGGTTAATACCCACTTATCAATGAGTGCATACCATGTGTGTTCTTTTGTGATTGGGTTATCTCACTTAGGATGATATTTTCCAGTTCCACTCATTTGCCTAAGAATTTCATGAATTCATTGTTTTTAATAGCTGAGTAGTATTCCATTGTTCAAATATACCACAATTTCTGTATCCAGTCCTTCGTTGAGGGACATCTGGGTTCTTTCCAGCTTCTGACTGTTATAAATTCTGACTGTTATAAATATGAACATAGTGGAGCATGTGTCCTTATTACATGCTGGGGAATCCTCTGGGTATATACCCAGGAGTGGTATAACAGGGTCCTCTGGTAGTATCATGCCCAGTTTTCTGAGGAACTGCTAGACTGATTTCCAGAGTGGTTGTACCAGCTTGCAATTCCACCAGCAGTGGAGGAGTAGAAGTTAGACTCCAGAGAGCCAAATAACCCTATTAAAAAATGGGGTACAGAGCTAAACAAAGAATTTTCACCTGAGGAATATCGAATGGCTGAGAAGCACCTAAAGAAATGTTCAACATCCTTAGTCATCAGGGAAATGCAAATCAAAACAACTCTGAGATTTCACCTCACACCAGTCAGAATGGTTTAGATCAAAAACTCAGGAGACAGCAGGTGCTGGCGAGGATGTGGAGAAAGAGGAACACTCCTCCACTGCTGGTGGGATTGCAAGCTGGTATTATAAAATTCTTTATTCATACGGTCCCAGTTTGAGCAGTTGATCTCTGCCCATTTGCACCTTGCTTGTCTACACTGTTGTTACTATCTTTCTCTCTTCACTGCTTCTTTTCTTATGTCAAGCTTAATCATAGGTAAAATTATGAACTCTTCACTATCCCAGAATCCTACAGGCCTGCATCTGATGTGCTCTACAGTTTCTGTTTTCTATTTTTCATTGTGTTATTGTGTTATTTTTTTCCATCTAAATAATAAACAATTTGACTCACTTGCCCGGAATTATTTTTCTATGATCTCCCTCTTAATCATTACCAAGGTGTTCAGATAAATGAATGAAAAATCAAAGTGAGTGTTAGGGGGAGGCATATGGATGTTTCAGGGACCTGTCCCACGGTCCTGCTTCCTCTGTCCTTTGTGGAACATTTGAAACAGTGGGAATGAAGCTTTGAGAAACACTTTACTTCCTTTTTCTGGGCCTTGGGGGTGCTTGGAACCTCCAGAAAGGGAGGAAACATCTGGGTAACAAATGCTGAAGTGGTTAAGCTGGACCACACATCCCCGCAGCCCTGAGAGGCAGGAGGAGCAGCTGACTGCTAGAACTAGCTGCTTGTTTAGCTCCTCAAAGATTTCTGCCCATAGATATGTCTCACACTGAGAAACTGGTAGGACTCGTTTGTAATAGCCAAGATCTGTCTGGGTGCAGGTTCTGTTGTCTTACGAAGAGGAGACTTAGGCTGCTATACCAAAGAACTGACAGATGTTGCCCAGGTATGGTGAATATCCTCTGGCACTCTGGGGCTCTGATGACAGGGAAATTGCTCCAGGCATGTTTAATGCCCTCAGATGTTCTCCACTGACTTTCAAAACTCAGTAACACCATTATAGAAAGCCAGTCCCAACCACCCTTCGTTATGTTCCCCATGAACCCCGTTCTATGAGATCTATCACCACACTGCCTTGTAATGGTTCTTGCATGTGCCATTCTCTTTGGCTCACACCAGCGGTGATAGATTACATGCTTAGACTATCCATTGAGCTGAAAACATCTACAGCCAGCGTGAATGCCCAGCAAATGCTTCTTGAGTGAATGAATACAAGAAGGTTATCATCTAGTAAAGCAGACAATGGAAAACTTGTGCCATTGCAGGTCTAGACCCCAGAAGAAGCTCCTGGCAACTACATAAAAACAAAAATTGTCTTTGAACATAGCTTGTGTTTGAAGGCTTCTGAATTAACGGAAATCAACAAGGCTGTAGAACTGCGTTATCAGTAGATGGAAGGGAAGGAGGAGAGGAGCTGACTCATTCCTTTGAGCTGACAAAGCATACAAATCACTTTAGACAATCGAGAGAAACAAGGCACTCAGACATGGAAGTCAGTGTGACAGAAGGGGTTGGAGCAGATGCCCTCCCTCTGGTCCTGAACTTGCCCTGTGTCTTCATCTGGAAGGCATCTGGACTGTGTATCTCGTGGTCTTGATGTTGTGTGCCTCCACCTTCTTTAGGAAAACACAACCAGAGCAGAAGTACTGGGGCAGGTTCTGGCACGCACTGCTTTATGTACGAGAGACACAGGAGAGTAGGATGGAAGTTTACAGTAGAGCACAAAATGCCAAGTTCCACCTGGAAGGGAGATGGCTTAGGAGGGATGATTTCCTTTCTTACCGGTAGGTTAGGTATCTTCCTGTATTATTTGAATGTTTAAAATTATCTGCATGAATTGAGTTGATAGCATAATAAAATGCACCTCCCAGTAGGCTGGCAATAACAGGCAGAACAGCAGGAGGAGTAACTGAGGAATGGTTGCACTTTGAAGAAAGGCTGCCTTCAGGCCTGCCTTGGCTCTGGAAGTTCTGATAGCATGAGCTGGGCAAAGGAGAAGAAAGCTCGTTCAGGATTCCTGTGTTCAGGTCTTCAGGGTCCATCTCTGCTCAGTCAATGCTGAGGTCTCCCAGCTATGTTAACTGCCTCCCCAAATGGCATACCCATTTGCCCTTTTCATAGTCTGTGTACTTACTATTCAATCTCAACTTCCTCCCCAGCTGCATTTGACTCCCTGCCCCTGACCTAAAGGAGTCATACCCAACTTCCAATACTTCCAGACTTGACATGGGTCCTAGTTTTCATGTTCCCAGGTTCTTTTCTAGTTGGTCCTAGATTTGGAGTTGTCCTTACACAGCCAAAAGGGGCCACAGAAAGCTGGCATAGAGTGAATTATAAGCAGTCCCACCCATGGACTCTGGCTTTGCACCTACAACTCTCAAAGTTTTCACCATTCCTGTCTTAGAAATGTGACCTTGAATAAATCATGAAAAGTTTCTGTGCCTTGATTTCTTTGTGTACATGGGGAAAATCCAACAATGTTTACCATTCAATAAAAGCTTAGTGTTACTATGAAACCAGGGGTATGCATTCATAATAAAGCTCTTTCTTTCTTTTTCTATTGAGGCAGGGTTTTATGTAGTACAGACTGGCATTGAACGTGCTATATAGTCAAGGATCATCTTGAACTCCTACTCTTCCTAACCAGCTGGGTATCCCAGTTATTTATTTATTGTCAATATATTTATTTATTAAAACAAACTAGAGCCATTTGGGAAGGTTTCCTCAATTGAGAATATGCCCCCATTAGTTTGGCCCGTGAGCATTCCTGTGGGACATTTTCTTGACTAATGATTGATAAGGGTGGGCCCAACCCATAGTGGGCAGTGCTACCCCTGGGCAGAAGGTCTTTAATTTTATTAAAAAAAAACAACACACACACACACACACACACACACACACACACACACACACACACACACAGGCGAAGAAAGTCACAGAGAACAAGCGGTATTGCTCTATGGCCTGTGTTTCAGCTCCGGCATCTGGGTCCCTGCCTTGAGTACCTGCCTGACTTCCTTCGATGATGGATTATGATACAGAAGTGGAAGCAAAATCATCCCTTTCTTCCTCATGTTGCTTGGGATCATTGTGTTTAATCACATAATAGAAACCCAATTAAGACACTAGGGTTACAGGTGTGTGCCACTGGGCACAAAGTACAGCCTGGTACCACTCCTTTCCCCTACAAAGAGTTTGCTCTCACCAAATATCATCTCTACTCATCCACCCTGCCCACAGTAGGTTCAGAATCAGTGCCGGGAGAACTTTCCGATAAGAAAATGATTCATTTAGCCAATCTATTGTCCTTTTTTAAAATAAAGTGCTGTTTTTCAAGTTTCTGCTGATTCCTTGTTTCCCCAAGATGATGTCTTAGTGGGAGGATCAGGTCATCACAGTGGGATAGAGGAAGACTTAGCTCCCCTCCAGGGCCTTTGAATTAGTGAGGAGTCTTAAGAGGAGCCAAGAAAACAGTAGAATAGATTGGAATAGAGAATAGAGTAGAAAACATTGGAACAGCACAGTTCAGAGGAATGTAGAAAGCAGCTTGGACGAGTTTCACCTCTTTGACTGTTCGATTCTTTCGGGATCTAAAATTGGGATCTTCTACATCCAGGGTGGGTCTTCACTCTCAATTCTAACCTATGTAACAATTTTTTCAGTAAATACCCTGAGACACATCCAGAAGTGTGTCCTCCCAGGATGATGCTAGGTATCCCTCAATCCAGTGTATGTGACACTGAAAGTTAAGCACCACGGTGTCACCCACATGCTGTTGGGTTTTGCTCTGTTATAGATGATCTGGTGGCTCCCTGACCTGTGACCACCAAGGAACACTGGTCGCATTCTGGTCTTATCGCACTATAAAGCCTGCCTTTGATGTGTCTTATGTGTCTTCTGACATGTCTATACCTTGGCTCCTCTTGTGACAGCCTACTCATGTGATATCATCAGATATTTAAGGATAGAAAAAAGTACGCTTTAAAGGCATGATGAAAGTAACCTCAAAATCATATGTAATAGAGAAATGTGGTACATATCATGATAATTTTGAGTATTTTTTATTTTAGTATAATTTTTTTGTAAGTTTAATTTAACTTATAATAATTACTGTTTAACTAGCTTGTTAAATCTTTCTTTCTCTCCCTTCATCTGTTTTATACCCCTTCTTTCTCCCTTCCATCTTCCCCACTTCAATCCTTTTTTCCCCTTCCTTTTCCTTTCTGTTTTCTGCCTTGTGCACCCCACCCCCCTCTGGTTAATGTCTGTCCTGCTGCAGCACAGGAAAGAGTTCATGGCTCCTGGGCTGGTGGGAATGAATCATTCATCTATCTCTTCAGCTGGAAAATTTTGAATGTGTTACAGGACACACATATCAGCTGCTGGATCTCTGGGAAAAGGTCCCACCGAGAGCTGGAGTCTGCTTTGGTTTTCTAGGTCCTAGGTCCTAGATCCATAGGTCTTTGTCCTTCACTATGGCTTTAATGTATTTCATGTATTTACTACTGAGCAATACCCACATCCCCATAACATTTCTGACAGCCAGTGAATTCTCCCCACCCTACCACAAACTGTATTTAAGCTACCTTTTCAAGATGGAGCTGGCCGAACTCCTAATCACACCCTCACCTAAATTCCTCCTTCTTTTCAGAGACAGATTGAGAGATAAACTTAGGTCCACCCTCTGCAATTCACAGGTAATACAGAGGCAACTGGTCACCAAGCACTGACAAGGAAGTGGGGCAGAAGCTTCTCTGCCTGCAGCATTAACTTTGACCCACAAAATGTACTACCCTCCTGGTGCAGTCAGAATAAGACAGAATATCAGAAAGGAGAGGAGAGGAGAGGAGGGGAGGGGAGAGGAGAGGAGAGGAGAGGAGAGGAGAGGAGAGGAGAGGAGAGGAGAGGAGAGGAGACCAAGAAGAAAGCAGGAAAGGAGGAAAAGAAGGAATTGAAAATTTAAGGGAGTGGTGTGAATTAGCCCAAGAAAAGGGATGAGCTGATGACCAACAATGGCTCTCTGGGGAGGGTCCAGCTGAGAAAACATGGTAGCCAATCATCAAATCTTATAGGTGAGTACTAGAGAAGTGACCCAAAGCTTCGGAGTTAAGAGCCAACAGTGAGGATTTGTAGATGTCTTCTCTCCCTCTCCCTCCCTTCTTCCCTCCTCCCTCCCCCCTCCTCCCTCCTCCTCCTTCTTCTTTCTTCTTCTTCTTCTTCTTCTTCTTCTTCTTCTTCTTCTTCTTCTTCTTCTTCTTCTTCTTCTTCTTCTTTTCTTTCTCTCTCTCTCTCTCTCTCTCTCTCTCTCTCTCTCTCTCTCTCTCTCTCTCTGTTTTGCTGTTTTCCTCCTCTCCCTCTCTTCCTCTCTTCCTCCCCTTCCTTCCCTCCTCCCTTCCTCCCTCCCCACTCTCTCTGATTAATGTCTATCCTGCTGTAGCACAGGAAAGAGTTCAGGGCTCCTGGGCTGGTAGGAATGAATCATTCAACTATCTCCTCAGCTGGAAAATTTTGAATGTGTTACACAGGACACGGGTATCAGCTGCTGCAACTCTGGGGAAAGGTCTCATTAAGAGCTGGAGTCTGCCTCATTTATCTAGGTCCTAGGTCAGTAAAGTAACTCTGCCCGTCACTGTGACTTCTTTTAACAGTAAGGCAGCTTCTGTTCTAAAAATCTAAGAGATCCAAATATATTTAGCAGTTAAATGGCTGCTCCCACTTTTGAAAAATTTATGTGAATTTGAGGCAAACCCAGGACATTACCATACTGTGCAAGAGCAGTGTCACAGAGCTGTCCCCTAGCCCAGTTTTATGTTTTAGTTTTGAAGCAGATTCCACTAAGTTGCCCAGGCTAACCCTGCACCAACTCTGTAGCCCAGGCAGCCTTTGAACTTGTAATGCTCCTGCCTCATTTTCCACAGAGCAGGGCCTGAGTCACTGGGTATGCCATGGGTTTAGACTTTGATTCCTGGCTCAAGCATGTGGAAGTTTGCAATCTTGATTCAGTCTCCTAACTTTTCAATCCTCTGCTGTTAAAAAGTGAGGAGAACCCTGGAACCATGGAAGGATCAACTGAGATAATGTCTACAAATCATCTAGGAGAAAAAGCTGTACAAAGTAGATGGTAACAAATAAAAAAATATTTAAATTCCCATTTTCCCATTTCTCCTTCTCTTACATTTTTATAATGTTTTAAAAATAGTAGACTAAAAGACTTCCTCAGGATAAGAATAGCATCTTTGTCATTGGAAAGTAACTTTTCTTGAAAAAAAAACATGTTCTTGTTAAAATTTTCAAATAATATATCACCTATTTTTATGCTGCCACTGGTCCTGTATTCATATTCAGTTCCTACCAGTTTTGAATTTTAAATACCTTGGTGTCATATCAATTTGTCTAAATGTCTTTCATATTTTTATTTCTTAATGTGTTGGAAGGTTGTGCTCTCATTTTGGTCAAAAATAGTTTATCCCATATAAGCCATCATACTATCTCTGCTTCTAAAAGAGTTGTTCCCTTTTAACTCCTTTGTTGGTCAGTTTAATAATATAAATAATAAATGGTATCTTCTTTACCTTGGATGTTGTATAAAACACTTGAGTCCTTAACCAGAGGCCATGACATTGTTAGACCAATTCTTCTCTTTCTTCATAACTTCCATTTTCTCACACACATCTGTCAGTTTACTGTGTTCCAGGTAGATAAAGTTGGCTCCTTTTTATAGCGCTAATTAAGCCTTCCACATTTCTGTGATAACTAGTATCAAAACAGTAGATGCCAGTAAATGTGTGTGGAGGTTTGAATGAAAACAGACCCTTCGGCTCACAGGGAGTGGTGCTAATAGGAGGTGTGGCTTTGTTGGAGTAGGTTGTGGCCATGTTGGAGAAAGTGTGTCACACTGACCTTGACGTTGCATATGCTCAAGCTAGGCCTAGTCTGTCTCTCTTCCTGCTCCCTGCTGATCTGGATGTAGAACACTCAGGTACCTTTCTAGCACTACTTTTATTTATGTGCTGCCATGCTTCCCACCATAATGATAATGGACTAAATCTCTAAAATATAAGCCAGCCCCAATTAAATGCTTTCTTTTATAAGAGTTGCCATGGTCATGATATCTCTTCACAGCAATAAAACCCTAAAACAATATTATTTCCTGCTATGGCTGCCTTAGTGTTATTTTTGGCCTTTTTTTAAAAGTATTTTGTGGTTTTTTTCATTTGGATTTGTGTTTTTCCTAGGGTTTAAAACTGCCTTCATTTTTTCTTTCATTTTAAGGTTTTTATTATACCTTTAACTCTTTTAGTATTTCAGAGATCAAACATATATATTTTTCTCTTTTTAATTTATTTTTTAAATTATATATACACACACACACACACACACGCACGCACACATATGTGTGTGTGTGTGTGCGCGCGCACCTAAGTGCAGGTGCCCTTGAAGGCCAGGAGTGTCCAATCTTCCTGAGCTAGTTGTAGTTACAGGTAGTTGGGAGCCCCCCATTTAAGTACACCCAGTTTCTCTTAGATGACTTAAGAACCCCAGGTTCCCTTGGTTTTTACCCAATATTAGTTTTCTAGAATACCATAATACATTTGTTAGCTAGGTCCTTCTTGCTGGGACAGTTTTTCAGATTCCTTTGAAAGATTTGTACAGTACCAGTGAGGTACTCTTTAGATCATTAGTCAACTGAGATGTGCCTGGTGCTTTTTCTCTGGACTAGAATGTCACTGTAGATTTCTAGGAAGAAGGTCAGAAGAGGCCCAGCACCATTCTCATCAATAGTGCCTACTCTGACTATGCCATCACTGTTGATGTGAACTTGGTCAGCTGACTGAGGGAGCGTCTTAGATTCTGTGAAGTCATGTTTCTGTTTCACTCCTTTTGCATAATTTTGGGAAAGGGCATTATATGCACTCTGTACTTTCAATGGGCATTGTGTTTTACCTCTTTGAAGGCAGAATAACTTGGTAAATTATTTAAAATTCTCCTGCATGACATGTTTTTCTCTTCTCTCTCACTTATTTATTCAATTACTTATTTATAGTCATACAGAGTCATGAATATTTATTTTGCACTTTGGTTTTAATCAAATACTTCTTTATTTTGTTTCTGGAACTATTCCAGCTTTGACCACTTAGGACATCTTTCATTTGGTTCCTTTCCTCTTTTTGATATGCCTCTAATATTATGGACTTGTGCTTTTTTATTTATTCTAGTGTATTTTCTGACCGTTTGGCATTGTATAGGTTATAGCTAACCATTTGTAATTTCTATCTATGAAATTTTTTTCTCATGCCTGTAATCCCAGCACTGTAGGAAAACAAGATGGAAGGATTATAAATTCAAGCCAGCTTGGGAACTATAATGAGAAATAAATGTTTAGAAAAAAATGCACCTGGATCCCTCTGGCAAGGTTCTCATAAGTGTTGCAAGCCACAGATTCCTTCCCTCCTCACAGGATGGCAAGGGACTGGGAAGGGGAGAAGAGGTCCTGCTTTGGGGGAAGGCATGCACACTGGGAGATGTCGATATTCCAGTTTGCATTTCAAGAATATGTAAACACAATAATGTACACAAAAATCAGACCAACCGACCACAAAGAATCCTCCTTCCAGGGACATTGTTTGGAAGGAAGAGGATACATTTATTAGTCTGATCTAGGGAGCCACATTAATACTTTTTAATGTTTCTTAGTATGGTCATAGTGAATATTTAAGAAATATCAGTACAGTTAAAGCACACAGAAATTTTATAATTTCCCTGTGCTGAGCACTGAAGTTGGCTAACCACTAACTGTGCACTGCAGGTATTCTGTGACACACCACAACTGTCCCAGTCTGGTTTTCCAACTTAATTGAGAACAAAGACATTCTTTGTGATTAGTCCCTTTGTTTTTACTTTTGAATAAACCCCAGGGAAGAGCAGCCGAACACATTTATTATGCCTTGTAAATCAGCAATATTAAAAGCAACGTTATCTATTACCACTTGATGTGTCAGGGAGGACAGGGCTCAGCTGGAGTTCTTGCCTCTTCCTGTTATCATTCTGGGTTAAAATCCTTGAAGATGTTAAAAATTAACTTTCCCGATAGATGGATGCTCCTTCACGCAGCATTGCTCCTACACTCTAAAGGATTTGAGCCGAATGTTTCTGGATTAATGCTTTTGCTATGGTATATGATGAGCTAAAGTGAATTAAAATGTCCTGTTTGCCTCTTATAAAATGCAGCGGCCCATGTTATTTAAATGTAATTTGCTCATGTGATGACATAATGCTGGGTGAAAACTGGGTTTAGTTTGGGCACTGCTGTTTTAGCTTGGGTGTATGACACCTTGTTTTTCTGAGGCCCTGACTCGAATTTTCATACTCAGAGGGGCTCACACTTGCTCCCAAACAGTGGGGACAACACCTACTTGAGAGAGAGTGACAATGACTTCAGTCAATGAGGAATAAATCCCGGCGTGCCTCTCTGGTTGGTACAATACTGTGCAAATGTAAGCAGCGCTTCTATAATAGTGTTTCACTTTGCTAATGAAGCATCTAAGGGCTAAAGCACTTAGTGAGGGCAAGGCACTTTGAATTAACAGCAGCCACGGAGACTCTTGCTCTCTGCCTCCCAGAGTAGAAGGAAGGCACACTTCTGGCTTGGAGATGGCTAAGAATTTGGCAGAATATGGGTTCTAATCTTCCCAAAGTCCCTCCTGACTGGTCTCCTGATCTCAAAGTTGAGTGTGTGAAAGCTGCTGCTTCTGACTGCTCACCTTCCCAGGTTATTACATTTAGGAGGTTGTGGACATGTGGCTGCCTGAACATTCACATCTCTCAAGGGTGCCAGGATTTTTCTTAGAGAATTTTCTGTGACGTCAGGGGTCTCTAGCATCTTAATGGATGTTATTTCCAGCCTTCTAGAAGAAAATCCAGTTGAGTTTCCCTGGTTTGTTCCGGGCTTGGATGTCAGACACTGAAGAGATTTAATGCCTATTATCAGTGACAGTCCTTTGGAGAATAGACAGACTCAAAGCCATTCTCAAGGATTCTTCTTTTATTTCTAAAATACTTTTTGACCACTGGAAAGGCAGCGGAACTCGGCTTTTGTTTCTTTTAGTGTGTTCATAGCAGAACTGAGGAGGGGAAGGGTATCTCAGCCAGGCGTTTTCTTTTCTTTCTACTTTTCCTTCTACTTGAAAGACTCCATTGTTCCACCTCCAGTTACAGCCCTGGAAAAAGCTACTAAAGATCAAGGGAGGGGGGTGGGGGAAGGCTGGCTACTTTTGTATTCTCAGCCTGGCAGACTGTGGCAGCACGGGCTTTTATAGATGGGTGGAAGCAGATGCCAGCCATACTCCTGAAGTCTAATGGCTTTATCACAACTGCATTAGTGTTGCTTGTGCTAGAGTCTATCAGGAGTGAAGGCTTTGCTTGACTTAAACTGACTTTAGAAACACACAATACCATAATGGGCTGGCAGCTGTGATGGGATTTAATTAGGGTAAGTGGGAAATGGGTCAGCTGTTTTCAATACTTTCACTACATAATCTCCAACCTGCCTTTTTATTTATGGAATGCTTTCTCTGGGAGATAAAACTGCAAAGCAAGTGAAACAAAGTGAGACTATGTACTTAGATGCTCTTGCTTAGTTTTTAATTTATTGATGTTTGGGATATATATATGTATATATATATATACATATATATATATACATATATATATATATTTAGTCTTTTGGTCTTAATTAAAATTATTCTTTGTAATTTAAATGAATTAACTTCTGTTTGGAGGTGGGATACCTATGCGCCACGCAGTACATGTGATGATCAGAGGACAACTTTGGGAGTTACTTTTCTGCTTCCACCTTGTTGAGTCTCTCGTTTCTTCAGCGTGGACTGGCCCGTGAGACTATGTGCAATTTTCCAGACTCCCATATCATTGTAAGAATGGTGAGGTTACAGATGTGTTCCACCTCATCAAGTTTTCTGCCTGGGTTTCAGGCATTGAACTTGGCTCATCAAGTGTGGCAATACTTTTACCCAATGACCCATCTGTCTTACTGGCCTTAGCCCTGTGTGCTCTTTCTCTCTCTCTCTTCTCTCTCTCTCTCTTTCTCTCTCTCTGTGTGTGTATGTGTCTGTCTCTGTGTCTCTGTCTCCGTCTCTCTGTCTCTGTCTCTGTGTGTCTTTTCTGTTCATCTCTGTCTCTCTCTGTGTGTGTGTGTGTCTGTCTGTCTGTCTGTCTGTCTTTCGGCTCTCTGTCTCTCTCTGTCTCTCTGTCTCTCTCTCTTTCTCTCTCCCTTTCTCCCTCTCTCCCTCTCTCTCTCCCTCCCTCTTTCTCTCATTTGTAGAGTCTCACGTGTGAGCCAGGATGGCTTTAAATCCCTAATCCTTCAGCCTCAGCCTCCAAAGTGTGGAGATTAGAGATATGGCAACATTGTGCCTGTCTTTTGTATTGTTTGCTTGTTTTTCCACTGATTGCTTGGTTGGTTGATTTTTTGAGAGAGGCTCTCACACTATAACTCAAGCTCAACTCATACTTGATATAGAGCCCAGGCTAGCCTTGAACTCACAATAGTTCTCCTGCCTCAGCCTTCCAGATGCTGGGTTTATAGCTTGAACTCCTTGAATTTCTTTTCTGTTAGAGCAGTGAAGGTTCTGGTTGCTTTTATGTAGTTGCGTGCTGATAAGTCTTCTAAAGTTAGAAAATCAAATACACGATTATGACCTTAAGTTTGGAAAGAACTGTAGTGATGAGGACGGACAGGTCCAGTGATGTAGAGAGCCTTATTGGGGTGCCATGCCACCTGGCAGGAACTTGACATCAGCCAATGTGAAGTTCCTCTCCCAGCCTTTGAGTGGGAACTCCTGAGTTAGCCATAACCCCCTCCACCTGGGGTGGAGCGCTCAGACCAAGGTGAAGCCCATTGTTCTTCAAGGACCTGCAGTTTCCTGATAAACACTAGTCTCCTGTGGAGAAGCTTCCAGCCTTTGGGGGAAGGGTTTTCCCCTGCTTATATATTTGGAGTCCTCCATTAAACTTTGAGACCTTGAACAGCAATGTTATCTTGGTCTCCATCTTTTTTTGCTACTTTTCCATACATCCCCAGCTTCCCTTCCAGGTAACCCGTTCGATGTAACTGCGGGCAGTTACAGATTGGCGCCCGAACGTGTGGCTGAACACAGGAAGGAACTTCACATTGGCCGATGTCAAGTTCCTGCCACATGGCATGGCACCCCAATAAGGCTCTCTACACAGTGTGAGACTAATGGCTAGGAAAAGCTATGGCTGAATTAATTCCTTAGTGTTATCTGTGAGGTTAATAACTTATTAATATACATAAGACCAACTGCCAAGGTTTGTTTTGGAAACTTGGCCAGCAGTGTGATGATGCTAAAGAACTTATGGAACTTATGGCAGACTGGGACAGTTGGGATTGCATCCTTGAGATTTAGTCTGAGTTTGTGGAGTGAGTTAGTGGTTCCCACATGCTCCTGCTGCTTCTCAAGTGCATCATGCCGCGGTGATACTATCTCCCATGAGGCTTTTACCAGGGCCAGTACCATGCTCTTACACTCTCAAATTATGTTTTATATATATATATATATATATAAAATAAAGGGACAGGTCTCTGGCATATCAGTATAGTAATGGAAAACTGACAAACTCGTAGGAACAGAAATGCACAGATATGCCAGAATGACTTTCTGGTTACGGATTATTTGTAATAAGCGTCATCAACATTCTTTCCAGAGGAAGAGAGTGATAGATGAATGTTGGTTAACTGAGTATCTATGCTGGATGTATGGAATGAAGTCAAGAAAGATGACTTGGAATTGCAAAGCCAAGTCATTATCAGGAATAGCAATGAGGCAAAACAGAGAGAGAGAGAAAGAGAGAGAGAGAGAGAGAGAGAGAGAGAGAGAGAGAGAGAGAGAGAGAGAAACCTAGACTCAAGAGCTTCTGTGTCCTCCCTAGGATGAAATAAATACTTCATTAGCAGGAACAGGAACAGATGCCATGCTCTCTTCAATGGTCTCATGTCCTTCTAATAGGAAAGCAATAATTTGTCTTCAGGGATAAAGCAACTAAAATCACCTATTTTTCTCTAGCCCTTCCATAAACGCATGTGGAAAGGACTTTCCTCACCTGTCAAAACAGATGTTTTACTTCGAGGCTTTCAAATGAAAAGTAATTAGTTTTAAAATTGCACCATAATTACTTAAAGTTGGTGTGTCAGTGTCTTGGAAAAACGAGGAAACTCAGGACCAAACTTTTCCCCTTTTTCTGACTCATTCACGATGACTCAGGTTTGGTCACTGATCAGAAACTAGAAAGTATTTGCAAGAGAAAAAAGGGTGCATGAAATACTAAAAATTTTGAAAAAAAATAAATAAGAACCTAATCTTGCAGCCGACATTTCCTAATATTTTTCAAAAATGCCCAGTTTGAGGATAACTCTATTAAAATATTAACCATAAAATGGATCAGAATCTGTGATATTTACTTTGCAGAAAGTACAAGGCTTATATGATGTGCCCCGGTGCATTTTTATACAAGTGGGTCATAACATGACAACCTCTCAGAATTGGACTGAGGAATTAGAACCAGATCCTTCATTCTTTTAAACTGTTTCTCTTTCTGTTAGGAAGGTTATCTATACCTACTGGACTTGGCACCTCTGGTAAGAATGAGCTAGTGTAAAATCTCATGTGTGATGATGGCTTCTTTTAAAAAGAGCACTGAAATTTGAAAGCCCCTAGTGGGGAGCATCATGACCCACTCCTCCTTCTGGAAATCCCCACCTTGATTGCAGAGGATCTAGCTGCTGATGTCTTAGGAGTCAGTTGGGCTTGTACTAGTTGACATATCTAACATTTCTTTGTCTTTCTCTCTTCTTAAGAATATTTTTTCTACACTTCACAATCTTCAGATTCTCCAGAGTTCTGGACTTGACCCACCATTCATCCTAATCTTCTGAACTTGAGACTGGATCCATTCTCCCTGAGACTTCATTATCAGCCCCCACAGACTCCCTAACTCATAGTAGAGGCTTCTCCCCAGTGAAAAAGAGCCACGTCAGATCCCCAGTGAACCACTCTAGCCAATGGACCTCAGTCACTTAGATCCCTCCTTGCAAAGCTGATCTCTTGTCCCAAATCTCTTTGCCACTTTTCTTTTATGAAAGACCAATCACCTACTCCAGAAACTCCTAAAAGGGAAACAAATGCAAATAACATAAACAAGAGTTAGCAGTTTTTTTCCCAAATCAGCTTATGACTGTTGTATATTCTATTTAATATTATAAAGAATTAAATAGTCTAAAAGCCAAAGAAATATAAGAATGAAAAGAAAAACATCTATTTTATCAGAATTAATAAACATTTGGGTAGAATCTATAAAAGAGAGTACTATACAATAAAGCATAAGGAAGATGTCATAAAATTAGAAGGTATCAAAATATTCATAAATATGCAGAGCAGTTTATTATCATGCTTCTCACCAGCTGACTGTATCTTCTTATTCCATTAAAAAAAATAAAAACTGGAGGTCAATGGTGATTCTTTATGCAAGAAAACAGCAGAGTGCCTATCAAACTGGAAGGGGTGTCCAGTAACAAAGACTGATGAATGAATTCACCAAGAAATGATTAACACTTTAATAAATTATTTAGATGTACATTTATAATTTCTTTCCTTCCTTTCTCTCTGTTAACCGACTCATTCCCAGGCCTCATCATATCTGCTTATAGGAATTTGACTCTGACTTGTCAGAGAGGTCAGAGTGGGATGTTAACACCAGCAGGAATCACGGCTCCTGGATACTGCGACTGAGATCCTGAGAACTTTGGTTAACTATGCATTTGAGGCATTAGTATTTATCTAAAGGGTAATTATAAGGAATAGCATCAGTTTCTGGGTTTGAATCCTGCTTCTATTTCTGATTGATACAGTACTGTGACACAAATTCTAATACTGAAACTTAAAATAGTAGCAATGCTAACTCCTTAGGCTAAGAGAATCAACTGTTCATAAAACAAAACATAGGCACCCAATTATAGCAGACATGACAAGTAGGGTATTTCTAGTCCTCCTTTAAAGTATTTTTAAAGTAGTTCTATTTCCCAATCAACTGAATACAATGATGGGCTCTGGAAATCGTTGGAAGAAAAAGATTGAACTTTGTGTCCCTTTTGGAGGTAGCGAAGGCAAATTGCAGAGAGCCCAGGGACAATAGGATCCTGTAATTAGATTACACGGTGGCCAGAGGTCAAAACCCAGGAGCAAGCAGAGCTCTCAGTCAAGGGTCAGTGATCAAGTACAAGCTGAGCACTTGCTGTGAAGCCCCTGCAGGGATCCTAGGAGAAAAGCTGAGCAATGGAGGCCCGGAGCCAGGCTCCTGGATCACAGCTGGCGAGATCTCTGTTGTGATCTGCAGCTTTCTCTCTATAGTGTGGAGAATGAGCCTGTAAAATCTGAATCAAATCTGCCATTCCTCTCTTCAACCCCCTAGAGAGGCTTACTAGCCCTACTTCCAGCAAACGGTCCCTGAGTCTGCAGTGACCAGAGCCTCACTCTCCTCCAGCCTCCACTGGCCTTCTTAGAACTCTTTATTTAATTTTTTTCTTTTGCATTTTTGCATTTACTTATTTATTCAAGGGCAGGGCACATGTGTGTGTTGGGGGGGCAGGGTCATAGGACAAGTTGGAGTCAGTTTGCTCTTTCGCCCAGAGTGCCCAGGGAATCAAGCTCAGGTTGTTAGGCTTGGTAGCTAGTGCCTTTATCCAACAAGGCAGTCTCTAAGTCCTCACTGGCATTCTCTCTCTCTCTCTCTCTCTCTCTTTCTTTCCTTCCTTTTTTTCTTAAGATTTATTTATTATTATATGTAAGTACACTGTAGCTGTCTTCAGACACACAAAAAGAGTGTGTTAGATCTCATTACAGATGGATAGTTGTGAGCTACCATGTGGTAGCTGGGATTTGAACTCAGGGTCTCTGGAAGAGCAGTCAGTGCTCTTAATCGCTGAGCCATCTCTCCAGCCCCCACTTTCTTTTTTTTATCTGAAAATTTATTATTTTTATTTCATGGATATAGGTATTTTGCTCACATGTATGTCTGTGGCCCCTGTGGAAGTCAGAGGAGGCATCCAATTACCTAGAACTGGAGTTACTAATGGTTGTGAGCTGCCACGCATGTGTCAGGAACTGAACTTGGGTACCAGGTCCTCTGTAAGAGCAATAATCAGTCTTAACTGCTGAGTCATCTCTCCACCTTCTCACTGGTATTTAAAGAAAAAGGGAAAGTCCTGCATTCTCTTGTCCTGTGTCTCCAGAAAGCCATAGCACCCACAGCTACTCTTGTCTTAAATGTTTGGCTCCAATCTAATTTTCCAGTAAAGCCTACAGCCATTTCCCCTCCACCCCCAGCACATACACCCATACTCTGCCTGACTTACTTCTCCCTTTTTATGTTATGGGAATTAGTAATATAGCTTTCTTATCTGCCTATTTACTAGGCTGTAAGTTTTACGAGGGCAGAGAACCTTAGTTCTTTTGTTCATTAATGTATCTAAGAGACAGTTCTTGGCACATGAACTCATTAAATGACCCATTGAAGGATCAACACAATTGAAGAACCAGTCTAGAGAAGACAGCCTGAAGCATTCTTGGCCACTGGCTAAGCACTTGCTGACCGAAGGCAATGAACTGTTCAGAACAGCACAGCTTTCTGACTTGGGCAGGTTGCACAGTTCCCCCTTTTCCTAGGTCATGGTATTTTCTCAATTTTATTGCCTTAGATTCAGGCTTACTCAGGCAAAGAAAGCTAGAGAACCGTGGATAAGACCTAGATGATCCAGATAATAAAAATGTCTTCGCATCAATTTTGTGCCATAGAGACAAATAACTATTAAAGCTTCCCTCCTCTCTCCTTTCTTGTCTCTAGTTTCGTTTAATGATTACCTCGTGATTCAGCAATTATTTCTCTTCTTTGATTCTTTCAACTCCTATAGTTTCTGACCTTGTCCTCAGTGGATTCATTTCTATTATTAGCTATTTGTGTCCCCTCTCTGTTTTTGTTATCTCATTGTGACTTAAATGTTTCCAGTTTTCATAGAGTACTAGTGTTCTTTATATATAAATACTAATTACAAATTATTTAGGTTGAGTTGGGGGCATATACTATCTACCTAGGTCTGACTTACAAATGTCTGATAACATTTCAGTAATCTTCACTCCAACCTTGAAGCGGGAGTTTGAACTTAGTAAATTTATCACAATCTGTATGGCACGCATGTAATCTTTGGACCAGACCCTTAAGAGTCATAGGAAGTAAATGGTGATAGATTCTGGGACCATATCCCAGGTGACCTCTAGACAGTCAGTTTGTTAATTAACTCCTAAGGTGAAACTTCTGACACTCAAGTCTGGAACACTAGTCACTAATTCGAGCATGCCTTGGGGCTCATGGAACAGTGAGCTCAGGTTGCCAGCAGCACACTATGACCATCTCTAGGAGCTTTATCGTGAAAACTCCCCAGTTTATGTAGCATTTGGATGTGTGTTATCAGGCACAAAACAAGCAAGCTCTCCCTACAGTTTCTACCCCACAGATATTCAGATTCTGTTCAAGGAGACCTTTGTTCTTTTATAGGCAAGATTATTAAGGAATCTTTTGGCTGTGTGTCATACTTTTTTTTTGATACATAGTTTCTCTGTGTAGCCCTGGGTATCCTGAAACTCACTGCATAGATCAGGCTAGCCTCAAACTCAGAATTCTGCCTGCCTGCTGGCATTAAAAGACAGGTGCTACTATGTCTGGCTCAGATTGATTTTTGAAGGGATTAGAGACAAATTTATTTGATCAGTATATCTAGGGACAAAGAATAAAGAGGATGTCTGAATGACCAAAGAGAAATATCTGAACACGTATCAATGATAATACCAGCTTTCCTTCTTAAAATCTGATAAGTAAACATTGAGATGGAAAAGTGAATCAACAATCTTGATGAGAGTTTGGCACAAGATGACCCTCGAGCCAAAACCTTTCTGTTATCCATTTTAGTAAATAAAGTTTTATTGGAACATAGCCCCATGCACTCCCGTAATCTTTTCTCTTACTACTCTGCATGCTCTACACAGGGATGTTGAGCAATCTCATAGGGGTTAGAGGTGGTAACACCAAAACATTCTACTACTGGCTCTTTACAGGAAAATGTCTTAGCTGCCCGCAGGATAACTAACTATTCTAAATTATTCTAATTATTTTTATGTGAAATGAGAAAGTGATAAAATCGTATAATCGTGCTAATTATATGTGAGATACCTAAATAGTATTTCCCAGTGGGAATGTTCACAGAATAATTCAGGAACCTAATGCTATGAGAAATGTCAAGCCATGGTTACCCCATGAACCTCCATACAAGATTATTAAATGGACCTTAATGTATAGTTCCTATCTATATGGGGAGAGGAGAGAGATAGTCAAAGAAAGAACTCGTTTCTTTTCTTTTCTTTGGTGATATAGTTTTTATTTTTTTAAGAATATAATTTCCTATCGCTTCTCGGCCTTTTGGCTAAGATCAAGTGAAGGATATAATTTCTTTGCTTGAATGGATTTCTGTGCACCACATGTGTGCCTGTTGCTCATGGAAGCAAGAAGAGAGCATCAAACCCCCCATGGAGCTGGAGCTACAGATGGTTGTGAGCTGCCATGTAGATGTTGGGACTCAAACCTGAATCATCTGGAAGAGTACCTTAGCCACTGAGCCATCTCACCATCCCTGAGAAGTCTTTTTTGAAGTGGAGAATATGCTCATCAGAGTGTGGGCAAGACATCTACCAAGGTATAGAAATGATAGTATAGCTTCAGGTTTTGTACTACTGTCTTAGGTAGGGTTACTGTTGTTAAGATGAAACACCATGACCAAAAAGCTAACTGGGGAGGAAAGGGTCTATTGAGCTTATCCTTTCGCATTGTAGTCTATCACTGAAGAAAGACAGGACAGAAACTCAAGCAGGACAGGAATCTGGAGGCAGGAGCTAAAGCAGTGGTCTTCAGAGGGGTTTATCAGCTTGCTCCCTGTGGCTTGGTCAGTCTGCTTGCTTATAGAGTACAGAACCACCAGTATAGGGATAGCAGTATCCACGATGGGCTGGGACTTCTTCCATCAATCACTAATTAAGAAAATGCTCCATAGACTTGCCTACAGTCAGATCTTATGGAAACATTTTTTTTTTTTTTTTTTTTTTTTTTTTGGTTTTTCGAGACAGGGTTTCTCTGTGTATCCCTGGCTGTCCTGGAACTCACTTTGTAGACCAGGCTGACCTCGAACTCAGAAATCCTCCTGCCTCTGCCTCCCAAGTGCTGGGATTAAAGGCGTGCGCCACCACCGCCCGGCGAAACATTTTTTTTTTAATTGAGGTTTCCTCCTCTCAGATGACTATAGTTTGTGTCAAGTTTACATCAATCTAGCGAGTACAACTACTATATAGAGAGGAGTCAGCTTCACTAATATTTAATGTATAAATTAGCACTAGTCCCTGCATAAATGTAACATCAGGTAAGTTATTTGAAGAACCATAAAGAAAGGGTAGAGATTACTTAGTCTCAGACAAGTAGGTACAGAGTTCTTGGTTTTTTGATTTCAGCATGTTGACAATCCGTGAGGTTTGCATATACTCAGTTAAATGGTTTGGGCTTCACAAAATGGACTACAAGCACTCTTGAAAAACATTTAAATTGAAGATAATAATTCATGCACTGCTTAATAATAAAAAAATGGTGGCAATATTCCTTATAACCCTTTGGGACTGGGCCTCAGCTGTGCAGGAGGGCTAAATGATGGATTATAAAATTCTAGTGAATTGTGGAATAGTTGTAATAATATCTGCAATACGGATTCCCATCTTCTGTCATTGTAGACTTCACCCTCATTGAGTACTTTGTTGAGTTTCAGTAATTTTTACACAATTAGAAAGATTTAAAAAAAGAACCATTGTTTGTAGATAAAGATGAGATTCTTTTCTGTTCACATTCACGGATCATCGGGAATTGGCTTCCCAGCTGTGACAATTGTTAAAGAACAGAAATAATGAGCATAGTGGTAGAATGAATCACAAGGATTTTAAAACATAACTAACTATAATAAGTCCACAGTGTTTACAGAAGCCTTAGAAGTGCTAATGAGCTTTTAAAGTTAAGAATAGTAAACATGGGGGGGGGTAGGCTAGAGCGGTGCTCCAGGGTTGAGAGTACTTACTGTTCTTGTAGAGGACTGAGTTTGGTTCCCAGCACCCACATGGCAGCTCACAACTACCTGTAGCTCCATTTCTAGGGGATTAGATACTTCCTTCTGGCCTTCAAAAGCAACAGGCACCCAAGTGATGTATAACCATAAATGCAGGCAAATACCCGCACATATAAAAATATTCTTAAAACCTTTTTTTAAATGTAGGAGATACCTTTGTAATAGTAAGGACTGCTATTTGCTATTTCTTTATATCTCAGTTAGGGTTTTACTACTGTGATCACATACCATGACCAAGGCAATTCTTATAAGGACAACATTTAATTAGGACTGGCTTACAGGTTCAGAGGTGCTGTCCATTATCATCAAGGTGGGAGCATGGCAGCATCCAGGCAGCCATGCTGTAGGAGGAGCTGAGAGTTCTACATCTTCATCTGAAGGCTGCTAGCAGAATACTGGCTTCCAGGTGGCTAGGATGAGGGTCTTAAAGCCCACACCCACAGTATGGACCTGCAACAAGGCCACACCTACTCCGGCATGGCCACACCTTCTAATAGTGCCTCTCCCTGGGCTGAGCATATACAAACCATAACACCACGTTTAAAACAACCTATTTGTGAGGCAATAAAAGAATTTGCCACATCTGACACTTTGGTTCCCATAGTTGTCTTCTATCTCCACATGTGCCGCGACCAACACAAACATATAAATGCACATACTGTTATGCATGACTTTGTTTCCTGAGGTTTTAGTTATTTATAATCAATTTAGTCTGAAACCACTGAATAAAAACGTCCCAGTGTATTAATTCTGTGGCCTTCTGAGTAGCACAGAATGATCTCATGCCATCCATTTTGCTCTGCCAAGCTTGCCCATCACCTCTAGTCTAGCAGACTGATGATTGTGTACCAGCAGCCTGCCTCTTCCTTAGTAGCTGCTCTAGACACCAGGTCATCTGGCATCACAGTTCCCGGGTTTGAGGGACCATCATGCAGTCAAAACCATGTCGCATTGCCTGTGTGTGTCATCCTCGTGTCTTCCCATTTGTCCCTCGGTCATGTGCCACTCACATTACAGGGGTTAATGGAACAATGAGGTATCATAAAATATTTTTGAGATCTGGACTACATTCATGCAAATTTTTGTACATGTTCTTCTAATTGTTCTGTGAGTTATCATGAATTTCTCACTGTGTCTCAGTTTACAAATTGAACTTTACAACAGGTATGTTGTATCATAGGAAAAACATAGTTTGTAGTTTGGAATTATTGTGGTCTCAGGAGCCCTTCCAGTAAGGGAGTCGACTGCATTCCATATTTTGACCTTTCAAAGGTCATTCTCATTTAAATATTCTCTCCAAACTGGTAGCAGCCAGATTCTCCCACCGTGCGACTTGGGTGATCACTGCTTTCTTTCATCTTTCTTTGTTGAGCAGCTGGAAATTCTTCTACAGCTCAAGTTAGTACTTGACTCTAGGGGTTTGATTTCTTTTCTCTCTGTCGATTTTGGCCTAACCACAAAGATTTTTCCTTTTGTATTGGTTTAGGGGAAAAAAAAAATCTCAGAGGCAATCTTTGCTACTGGAATGTCCAGAAAGCCTGGCTTCTTATCAACTTTCTCTCATGCCTTCAGGAAGCCAGTCTCAAATGCAAATTCCACAGACTTTCTAGGGTTTGACAAATGTCAAAATACCTTTTACTCTCTCTAGTCTGACTGTGAGCTGGTGCCAATGGTAATTAGAATTCATGAAGACAGATTGGCACTCAAGACACACATAGGAATAATGTGGAGGCACAGAGTAAAAGGACTGTACATCTCACACTTATATAGTCTGTAGTCCTGTACGGATTTCAGTTGTTGAGTTAAACTGGTTTGAATTCCTCATATATTCATTATGCATATTTTAGAGAGAAATTCATAAAAACCTGCCACGATGTGGACTGAACTCTGGTCTCATGATTAAAGATACTTTTATTTTCTTTAAGCAAAAGTTTGATCATGTCAGTTTCATATAGAAAATTAATACCTTAGGGGAATTTAGAAAAAGATGTTTTCAAAATTTTTAGATATGGCTTAGATTTGGAACAGTTTTAGAAATAAGTAATCATTAGTTTGTGTCTTAATATCCATGGGAATGAAGAGGATGTGAGCCTTAATGTGTGAAACTATTTGAATATACATGGCGTTTTATTACATTAGCCAGTAAATCCCAGGCAGTCAAGAGTAGCTACAAAATCACACATATTCTATTTGTATTTCAACTACCTAAAATAGTGTTTTATTTATGCTTACAATGTGCCAGGCATACACTAAGCCTTGGCATAAATCTTCAGAGTGGTTCTCAGAAACGTTTCTTTTAATCTGTATGTATCTGAGGACTCTCAATCCTCAGTAGTAGTTGTGATTCTGAACCAGGCGTGTAGTGAACCATCCTTCTGGACTTGGAAGGTGCCACTTGAAGAAACACCTACAAGAATCTCAGGGTGGAAGAATTTCCACATACACCTGATATAGTAGTGATTTTTCTAACATTGTACAAAAAAAAAAATACCTGATAAAAACAACTTAAGGAAGAAAGATTTGATTAAGGGCTTCCAGTTTATAGGGATTCATGTAGGGAATCCACAGTAGTCAGATGACAATGTGGCTGACAGCATTGGAACTACAGTCAGAAAGCAGAGAGATGACTCCTGATGTTCAACTCACACGTTTTCTTCCTTTTATTCTGTCTGGAACCTCAACTCTAAGGTTCTTTCATTGACTTTCTTCTGTAGCTCTGGCCCTTCTGCCAAGGAGCACAGACTTTGAAGGGAAGAACATTTTGCTCAGTCCTCAAAGCTACCAAGACTCATCCCTTCAAGCCTTCAGAGTCATGTTCCCAAAATGCAATTGCCACACCAGAATATATGCAGGCATCTCATCTTTCATTTTTCTATGTCTTTCCCACTTGTAAAGGAAAGATTTGTTTTCTCTAGTGGAGCTTTACGTCAGGGTAGGCCCCGTGTTCAACAGTGGACAGCCAACACAGAAAGTTCGCAATGGTATTTTTGTAGACGTTTGCTCTTATAGAACTTTGATTGGTCGGTCACTTTCTGTCTATTAGTCTTCCACTTGTATATTATGGTTTCTGATTTTGTGTTTGTGTCTGTGTGAGTTTCTTTTTTTTGTTGTTGTTTTATTTGTTTACTGCTTTTTTAAGAGGGAAAGAAAGAGTGTGGAATTAGGGAGGATCTGGGTGGAATTGGGTAAGTGGAAAACGTCATCAGAATATACTTTATAATTTTTAAATTGGAAACAATGAACAAAGAGTGTGTCTTTTTTACTCAGCTGTATTTCCACAAGCCCTGACACCTACACACGGTTAAGAGAAAGGTTGTCTATTTATTGGGGGTAAAAGACACCAAAGTCTAAAATAACAAATGCCTCTTTACTACCCTTTCTTAGGGCATGGGGTAGAATTTCTTATATTCCTCCTTGATAAGTTATCTACTTCATGTCTAGGAGAAATTTTAATATAGAATAAAAATTTCAGTACACATGGACTTACCAACTCTAGGCCAGTCTTCCACATCAAAGATGCAGAGAATATGACTTTGTTTTTGTTAACTGTGCTCTTGCAAAGCAGAGTGCCCTTTTACATTATAATCTAAATATAAAAAGCCCGTGTTTTATTATTTATTTTTCTGGTTTTTTTTTTAAGTACTCAAAAAGATAAGCTAGAGGAAGCATTGCCAAAGACCTCATAGAGAGACAACTGAAGAAGCCAAACTCACTGGGCTCTGTTGAAAGCAGGCCACCTTCCACAGCCCTTTGATATCCTGTCACTGTGGAGATTTGGCAGTAACTTTGGCAGTGTGAATGGACTAGAGGTGGGAAAAAGAATCTCTTTTGTGCCGTGACACTTGGCTGTGGCTACTCCATTGCATTTTATGCATGGAACTAACTGAGATTGTGCGCCATTATGTTAACAGGCATAGCTACTTGTCAAAGCATCTCTGTAGTGCTGGAGAACCTGGTGCAGAGCTCACTTAGGTATGCCTTGTGCCCAGAAGTCTTCCAGGAATGACACAGGCAATGAGTGCTCTGGGGAATGATCTTAGGCACTTCTCTGCCTACATTATCTCAGTTGAGAGTATCAGATAATGCAGATGCTTGGTAGTCAAGATCTGAATATCCTTTTCTTGTGGACACTGCCTGTAGACAGGTGGGTTTATTTCCTCTCTTGTTTCCTTTGAGTCCAGCATTACAAAGTAGATGAGGGTGTGGTGCTCCTTTTTAAGTTAGAAACACTACCTCCCCAGCAACACTCCCATACTGTTACCTGCTGTGATTCCAGCCTTAATGTTAACACTAGTTTACCAAATAAAATGATTTCATCTTCCACATCCTTTAACTGAAAGTCATTGAAACATATATGTGGCTAGCTCAAGCCAGAGCTCTTGGTCTAAAGTTGACCTTAAAAATAAAACAATACTAAACAACAACAACAACGACAGCAGCTCTATTAGCTCTGGATTTGTCCTCATCGCCTTGACACGTTATTTTTTCCTTAACTATTTTTAAAATAAGCTTTGATTTTTATGAGGGGAAGGGGGACTGACAAACAACTCAGTGGTTAAGTGTGCTCACATACTGTTCATCCAGAGGGTGTGAATTCAGGTCCCAATATTGTCTTCAGGCTGCTTTCAACATCCTATGACTCCAACTCCAGGATACCGGAGTTCTTTTTGCTTCTGTGGGTATCCCCACATATATGGCAGACTCTTACATCATACATCCATCCATACATACATCATACATACATACATACACACACACACACGAATAAGAAAAATAAACATTAAAAGCAAGATGAAACAACAACAAACTTCCTTATGTTCGAAGGAACCTGATATGAAAGATCTCATGAGTATGAGTTGAAACATTCCAGGCCCTAAAGGAATTCATTTACAGCATATTTAAGGTTCCACTGAAGCCTGTGAATTCCACCGAGCACAGGTGGTAGTGTGTGCTGAGCACACATGACTGGAACCGAACAGTTAACAGTTCAGTCTCGGGTTAAGGAGGAAGCAGGAAAGCACACACGCCATCGAATAGCTCAGTTAGATCATGACAGGTGGCTGTTGATTCGGACCGGCATATAACTCACCTGGGTGCCGTAGTGGAAATGGCATGCCTTATTTTAGAAGGAAATTAGATTCTGCCTAGGAGACATACTTTAGGGCCTAAATAATATTCTAGTAGCATATTTTAATTGTGTGCTCATTAACAAGAGCAATTTTCAAATTTTCTTTTGACAAAGACAAAGGTAAAAATAATACTAAAACAAAGAAGGTTAGTGAAAAAAATTGTATAAACCATATAAAATATGATGAGGGATTATGGAACAAGTATTCTTTGAAAAATTTTGTAAAAATTTTTTTAAATAAGTTAAAATTTTAATTAGGTATAGACAAATCTATAGAAAAGGAAAATATATCACCAGTGCTAGGGATGGCAGCGAGGACTCAATAACACAGCAGAGAGATGACTGCACAGCAAAGTAAAGTGTGTAGCTTGTAATGCAGGCACAAGATACAGGCACAGTACACTGTCTCATCTATGGAGTGTCTCTGCTATACACTGTACACTCTGAATTCACAGTAACTGGGCATTTGAACATTGTATGTATCTTGTTTCTTGATATTCCCCATCTGGACTGTGCTGATAGTTGCATAACTGTGTAAGTTAATGAAGATCAGGAAGATCATTGAACTGAACACTTACAATGTGTGAGTTTTATAACTTATAAATTATACCCCATAAAGTTACTTGAATATTAACCAGCTGTAGCTCCATGACATTGGATTTAGAAGTAAGTTCTTGGTAATGGCCTCCAAAGCACAGGCAACAACAACAACAACAACATTGACTCCATCAAAAATAAGAATTTCTGTGCATCAAAAATTACTGCTGACACTGTGAAACTCATGGCATGCGAAAACATGTGGAAATCATGTATCTAATATGGTTTTAACAGACAGACAGACAGACAGACAAACAGACACACACACACACACACACACACACACACACACACACACACTCATTGTTCTTGAGGCTAGCCTTTAAGGCCTGTCCAGACCAAACATACACATATATAAAGAACAGTCATGCATCAACAACAACAGAGGGCCTGATTGAAGATGAACAACAGACTTAGATAGTTATTTCTTCAAATACAGCTACAGAAAAGTTCAAGTCTAA
Organism: Tokudaia tokunoshimensis; assembly: GCA_036184795.1. Taxonomy (NCBI): domain Eukaryota; kingdom Metazoa; phylum Chordata; class Mammalia; order Rodentia; family Muridae; genus Tokudaia; species Tokudaia tokunoshimensis. The sequence goes on along the minus strand of BTHU01000001.1, from coordinate 140,067,490 downwards.
ACACTGTTAGAACTGTTTTCTTTCATAATTTGACTCTTCTCTTCCTCTAGGAGGAGAGACACATAATTTTTAAAGGGCATTTCAGTTGACTCAGAAAAAGAGTATTTTCAGGTTGAGTTAAACAGGAGAAATGGGATAAATGACTTCACCTCTGCCCTACTATAACTTATTAAGTTGTTGGAGCCCCAGCTTCTTCATTAAGGACATCTAACTTAAAACTCCTAAAAATAAGATCAAACTCCAAAACTTTAAAATCATATATTTGTAAAGCTGTTTTTCCAGTGAGATTTGGTGTACTTTTCAAAGTCATAATTATAAAAGGAAATAGAATTCAGAGGAAAAACAGCCCATTTCTGAGGACTGTGCCATTGTCCTTTGGCTGTATGTCTATTGTAGCCAGCAGGCCTTTACATTCTGGTGTATAGTCACAGGCTGATAAATCCTATTTCCTTTGGCTTCACTTTGGGGGAATACTGAGGGCTGAACCTAGGGATGGGCACTTTTAACTCAGCACCTGTTTCTAGCCCTAAAGTTTAAATTCTTTAAGGAAATGATTCAATTTTCCAAACACCTCCTCTCTTAGTTTCCCTTCTTCTGCCTGCCCCTCTTCATTCATTTTCTCCTTGAAACAACGCAGATGGAAATGACTTCACAAATGAATGGAAGTCACTATGTTTAAGAACCCAGACCCTCCTCCCTCTGACTTGACTTGTCATATAGACAGTCATTTTCATGGTTTGCATTTCTACCAGTCCTAAGACACTACATTTCTGCTATTGTGTTTAACTTACAACTCTCATAGCAGTTCTTCAATGTCAGATCAATGTTAATTTCAAGACTGAGAAATGAAAAGGGACTAAGAGGTTGATTCAAGACCACTCGACTACTAAGAAACAGTAGACAGTGTGAGTTCATGGTGTTTATATCCCAAAGTCCAACTTCACATTGTAGAGTTGTTTAGTTAGAACTAGGGGAACTGCTTTATCATCAATGGAGCACACTGATTGATGGATCCCATACAAGAACAATAGCAGCAGTAAATGTGCAAATAAAATGACTTCCCCCAAAGTAGGATGAATGGACCATGACTGTTAACAGCTATTTTGTGGTAACAGGCAACACTGAAGTCTAGCCTTGAGTTGGTAATCTTGGTGCCCACATGGAGTCATAATGACTTTGTAGATGCAGTTTCTCTGCTCTTAAGCAAACAGACGTTGTCAGGGAGAGAAGAAGGAAGCCATCTTTAATATAAGGATCTAGCAGAGAAACGGATTAACTCAATCCCATTAGAATGGTTATACTAGAAATAACAGCCCTTGGCTTTCATTATATTCTGAATGAGCAGCTATTTTCAATGTGTATCTCATAATGACTCCCAATTCTCAGAATACTGAAAAACCTTTTGACAGGCTGCACAGCAAAGTGAATGCTTGTGAGGAAGGAACAAGACATGGGCACAGTATACTGTCTCATCCAAGGCTGTGGAGTATCTCTGCCATATACTGAGCCCACAGGAACTGTGCATTTGAACATTGCAAGTATCTTGTTTTTTGAAGAAAAATTTACCGTTGACCTTTGTGTCTCATTACAGATAAGGACAGAACCTACAGGTCTAGAATACTCTCCTCACGTTCAGGTTCTCAGAGAAGAGTCACTTAACATGGCAACATTGCTGTCCTGATAGTTTTAATAGATTGTGTAATAAGGATATACAATATCAGAATCAACCCATTCACTCTTCTCTGATTTAAATGTAGTGGACAGTGAGGGGAGGGGGAGAGAATAAACACACCTTGGGGAGGTTGTTATTGTAGACACACCCTGGGAACCGGCTGTTACTGAGTAACTGCTTACTTCACCTAGTCAAGGGAGCTTACCTTTCTCTGAGCTGTGCTATTTCTGCCCCTAAGACTCAAAGTCTCTGATTCTAGTACTTATGGAGAACAAAATTTTGCATTATAGAACATTAATCTCTTACTTTTCAGTGAATATACATACATTTTTGGTTTAGAGAGACTTTCTAGTGTTTAAATAAATTTTTTTCTAGGAGACTTCATGTTTTAGTAAATGGACAAAAAAAAATCTTATTTTAAAAAAAAATCATGCCAAGTAGAGTGAGTTTGTTTTTCATTCCATTCCATTTCTTTTCTGGGGCAGAGTATCACCTGTAGCCCAGGCTGGCTGGGAAATCACTATGTAGAAAGCCCAGCTCAGCCTTAAACTTTTGTTGATCCTTTTGGCAAATGCTGTGACTCACCATGCCATCATTCATTACAGTGGATGATATTGAAATCATTACAGCATAAAGCATACAAAATTGATAAAGGGACAAAGTCAACACTTCTACAAGTTATTTCCAAGGGTGATGAAAATTTGACAAATTCCATTTCCAGATCTCTCACTGTGAAGACTAAGGAGAGTCCAGTAACTGGTCTGTTTGCAGAACATGTGTGTGTTTTCATGTGCCAAGATTAAAAAAGCACATGTGTGCAGCTGCATGTCCAAAGACAAAAACTGTAGACCACAGATCCCGAATAGATGTTTATTTTCATAGCTGTGATTTCATTTCCTAGCATAGTGTTTTATAAAAGTTAACTTGCTACAAACATTTATAAGGTGGCAAATGATATCTCCCTGTGGGGACTTCTGTAATCTTTTAAAAATTAGAAAATGTTAGCACCAAGGCTTATAAATTTCAGTGTGAAAAGTGACTGGATTTAAGGAGAGAGAGAGCAGAAGTGAGTGGGGCCCAGAATTTTCAGGTGCCTTGGTCTTCCTGTACACTACTGGCCTGGTCTCTGTAGAAAATGAAGTTTGAAGAAAATTCTCTTTGAGGAGCTTTTAATGTGGTTGTTTGCAATTTGTGGATGGTGCCTTACAGTCAGGCAGGCTTCAAATGCTGAGGTATGGAAGATTTGAGGGCTCCAGCTGTCTGCATCTTTGAAACTAGTGGAGTCGAATTGTCATACTGGAAAAGGCAGGAATTCTGTAGTTCTGAGAGTGCTGAAGATGGCAGCAGGCATCTTATGAACACCCAGGAGGGAACTTATAAGATTTCTATCATCTTGGAAAGCAGCTTAAAAATCTTCTATTCTTAACTTTCATTTGTTTTATTTACTCCTCTTATCGATGTTCCTTAGTAATGTGGTTCTCTTGGCTTTATTATAATTTATGGAAAGTGCCATATATGGACATAACAAGGTCATAGATATTAACCAAAGTTTTCATTCCTTCTACATAAAATTTGCTGCTTGGCCTCAGAGCACAGCCTTTGGTCCTCTTCCTATCCTTGCCTCTGAGGACAGTGTTCGTGAATATAAATGTCCTCAGATTGCATTTGTTAGTATCACAAGGTAATGTGCATACATAACTGTGCACAGCAGCCAGCAGCCTTGGGTACTTAACTTGGCTTTCACGGGGAAAAACAAAACCAAAAACCTACGGAATTGTGTAGCAATAACTCTGGCCTTGACTGACAAACCAGTAGACCTGTTTTCTGTTCTGCTCAGCCATAGATATTTGGTTTTCAATGACTTCAGTTGCTACAATGCCTGAATTAATTAGTCAAGCAATTTCATGTGCTGGAAAGACATCATTTTTAAGATGGCTCTCCACCCCTGTCCGTGAATTGCCACAGAGCTGTGAGACAGGTTCATTTCAGAAAGTTGCGCTCTTGAGGCTCTTCTTACTGACAGTCTGAAGAAAAAACGTGACTTCAGATCCATAACCAATGTGGCCACTTCAAAGAGGTATAATCCTGTCTTTGATCCACTCCTCTAGCCCCTCTGAGGATGTGTGTGAGAGAGTAGGGGACTAAAAGAAATGAGCATTTGGGACAGGGAAGGCTTGTCTCTAATTAAATTATCAGCTTTCCTGACACTTTCTGTCCACCTCTGGCTTCAAAGTTTCAGGTATAGGGAAGGCAGACTAAGGAAGGCAGACGTGGGTGACTCAAGGCTTAAGGGAGCAGGCCCAGGAGCTGATACTGTTTTTGACTCTGTCTAAGCCATGTCTGATCTTGGGTCATAACCTCAAAGAGGAAGTGTCTCTAAGTTCCTCCAAACATGGTATGTGAATGAGGGGGTGGAGTTTAGCACACACAAGCCCAGCTGCCAGCCTTTCATGTTTACAAGGGATCAAGAATTGGTCACTTAAGGTCAAGACTATATCCTTTCTTCTCCCCTGCAAGAGCACACCGGTATTGTGTTACAGACTAGGAGAAATACAGACTTCAACTCCAGGGTTCTAGTTTTTCTTCACTGCTGCCTGAACATAGTCTGTAACTGTTTAGAAGAACTTCAAAGAACTTTGTGAACCGAGTGGCTTAAATTCAGCTCTGTCCATGTCTAATGAGCTTTCTAGAGGGAAATTTCAAGCCAAATCTTTAAACACACTGCTTCTGAGATACAATTAATATTTGAGAATAAAAAGGTGTTTGAACAAAGTCGTAGGAAACCAGGGCTGAAGGGAATTTAAGAGGGCACATCCAGTTTTCCTCCTGAGAACAGTGTGACTGACTCACCAGCTTTCTCTAAGTCCTTCTTTCTGACCTGATTAATTTTCTCTCCTTCTGAGGCTTTGCTGCTTCAGGAAACCACACATTTGGCCAATAGAGACTTACTGTAGTCCTTGCAAGAGCTGGTTTCCCAGGTTGTCAGTGGTCACAGTATCTGGTATAAAAATCACAGCAGGACTGTTTTCCATAGTGTCCCAACTGGCATCCATCAGCTTAGCTCTGTGTGCATCTAGGAACACCGATAATGCTTTTCTCCTGAGGAGATTTGGGAAGCGAAGGGAGAGGCTTTCAGTTCTTTCTTTCCATTAATCTAAGCAACTGTTGATCCCTGTAAATTATTTATGTGAGCAGGGGAAGCTGCCTCCCCAGGTGCAAAACAATCTTTTACAGGCTTGCTACCACGCTGTTGAGTGGGGGAGGGAGGTCAATACCTTTTAGGAGTTAGGACGTTTTAGAAACAGGAGTCTTCTGTTTATGTATGGAAATAAGCTCTTGGTGAAATACACTGGAAACAAGAAAATGAAACCTGGTTCCACAAATGGTATAACTCAAATTGAAAAGAACAAAATAAACTGGTGATAAGATTATAGATTTGCTATGGACCCCTGGGAAGGGCTCCCATTTCTGAGGGAACAGCTGGCCCAATCTTCATTTCATTACTAACTGTGTCTGTTTGTCACAGCTTTTCTGAGGGGCTCAGAGGAAGGTAAAGAAGGAGAATAGGGTAGACAAAGATGCACTTGACTGTGGTATCTGTAGGAGAAGGCTAGTTTCCAGGGACAGGCAGATATGTCACATACCTGGCAATAGGTATGTTTCCCATGTTAATACACTGAGTGTTCACATCAAACTCTTAAGAACATAATCTTTTATTTACCTCATTCTGTAATGAAGGAAACTGAGGAAATCTGAGGTCAAGTGATATGTAGAAAGTCACAGAATTTGCCAGGAAGACTAGCTCAGATGTCGTTGGCTGTAGGTAGTTCCTTGCACACGCTGACTTCTGAAAGACGGAGTTCTGTGTTTCACAAAGTCTAGTATGGAAGTTCACATGTGTCACACCAGCCTGGAATGTTTCTTAAGATGAAGTTTCCAGCTAGTGTTTGAGCATCTCCAGGAAGGTGGCCTGAGAATTCAGGTTCAGCAGCTCTGTTTTCCACATCGAGGTTGGCGAACTGCTGACCTAGAAAGTGGGGAAGAAAGATGGACAGCCTTTTGTTTTCAGGGCATAGTAGGGCACATTGTAAACCTCTCCAGAGTTTACAAACACACACACACATAAACACACACACATACACACACATTCACACATATCCATACACACACACACACACACACACACACACACACACACACACACACCCCACTTACAGGCACACTTTTACTTCTTCATCTCCAGATGGATGTCTTTTATTTATGGTCTTATGCAGTTGACTTAGCTAGAACATTTAGTTCAATGTTGAAGCGGGATGAAAGTGAACATCCCTGCCTTGTTTCAAATCTTCCAGCTTTGGAAGAGAAGATCTGAGAAGGCTGTGGTTAATAAATTGGAGATTCTCTTGTGAAAGCCATAGTTTGGCATCTTCTGTTACTAACCTAGATTCTACTAAGAAAGACTTACATACTAGCAACACCAGATTCACTTCTTTTTTTTTTTATTTATTTTATTTTATTTTTTTTAATTTACATTCCAAATCATTTCCCCTTTCCCGTTTCCTCCCTCCCCGAAAGTCCCATAAGCCCCCTTCCCTCCCTCTTTTCTCCATTCAACCCCCTCTCCTTTCTCTGTCCTGGCGTTCCCCTACATCCAGTCTTTCCAGGACCAGGGGTCCCTCCTTCCATCTTCTTAGAAATCTATTGATATGCGGATTGTGTCTAGGGTATTCCAAGATTCTGGGTTAATATCCCCTTATCAGTGACTGCATACCATGTGTGTTCTTTTGTGATTGGGTTACCTCACTAAGGATGATATTTTCAAGATCTGACCATTTGCCTAGGAATTTTGTGAATTCATTGTTTTTAATTGCAGAGTAGTATTCCATTGTGTAGATATACCACATCTTCTGAATCCATTCCTCCGTTGAGGGACATCTGGGTTCTTTCCAGCTTCTGGCTATTATAAATAAGGCTGCTATGAGCATAGTGGAGCATGTGTCCTTATTGCATGCAGGTAAAGCCTCTGGGTATATGCCCAGGAGTGGTATAGCCGGATCCTCCGGGAGTGTCATGCCCAGTTTTCTGAGGAACCGCCAGACTGCTTTCCAGAGTGGTTATACCAGCTTGCAATTCCACCAGCAGTGGAGGAGTGTTCCTCTTTCTCCACATCCTCGCCAACAACTGCTGTCTCCTGTGTTTTTGATCTTAGCCATCCTGACTGGTGTGAGATGGAATCTCAGGGTTGTTTTGATTCACTTCTAATTCTTTCAGACTGCAAATGCAGTCTTCTTAAGACCCATGTATAAGCAGACCCTTCTGAACCCTTAATGGATGAAGGGAAGCCTTCATCTATCGAAATACAGTGTAAGGAGTAGTTGTAAGTCAGTGGTTTTCTCCCTTTTGTGGAGGCCTATTGCAATGCATGAGGAATATTTTCAAATTAAACACTATAACTGGCACTGAATCAGGATATTGCCATTTTTAAAAGTTCCTAGGCCGTTAGAATCTATTGTTTGATTAGGAAGAGCTGTAATATCAAAGCCAAGATCAAGAGGTAACAGAGTTCTGCCAAGATCCCCACAAATAGAAACTCATATTGATGAAAAAAAAAAGACTACAATTGCTTAAATTACTCCTAAACTAGTTGTTGTAAAGCAAACATCAGGAATGCTCACAGAGTCTGAGAATCAGGACTTCAAGCAAAGCTTGGGGTGATGTCTTTCTCTGTACCTTTATGATGGAAGTTGAAGTTGGGGGTTACCTGAAGTTTAACTCACTGACAGATATAGTTAATTTCAGTTACCAGTTGGTACAGTTGCTAACGCTGTTGTTGGCTAAGCCACTTCCATGTAGTCTCTGTATGAGTTCTAGCCTTTCTCACTATGGTGTATTTTGGTTCGAAGGGCAAGAATCTCAACAAGTCAGAAGATACATTACCTTCTTGTAATTACATTTGAGATTCAGTTATGTGGCACGTTTTTTGTTGTGCTATGCTCATTAGAAGCAAACAAGTAATATGGATCATAGTCAAATGAGAAGGGTTAGACTCCATCATTTGTAGGATGTGTCAGAATTGTACATGTACCTTAAACCCATCCCAGGTGCTGTAGAAGAATGATATGATAACAGGGAATGAGTACTTATGGGTCAAAATCCCTTCTAAATGCTTCATGTACATGTCTTTAGTCTTCTTGTCTTCTTAAAACTTATGTCAGATGCTATTAAACATTATTATACATTATATACATATATATGGAATTTTAAAATTTCTATCTCGTCTGAAGCCCAACACTGGTCATAAAATTAAAACCTAGACTTCCGAGATCCTCAACTATTTTCTCACTCACTAGTATGCTCAAACAGAGGAGACATGGGCTCAGTTCAGAGTACTAATGTGGAAAGCAATCCGCCATGTTCTAAGTGTTTTTGGTGCTTAAAGCTCCATTAGAGATAATGATGACTGCAAGCTTTATTTCATCTCTCATCCTGATTGCTAGGACAGATACCTCTCAGAATACTCCCATATTCTGAAATTACCTTTAGGCCATGGAACAGAGCTCTCTGACCCACTGCAGGCTCTTTTTGTCAATATCAGATCCCTACTTCTAGAACAAGATCCCAAAGAAAGATGGGCAGAAGAAAGGAGACTTGGAGAAAATAAGAGATTGCCCTACTCTGGAAGCAGAAGCTCCCTTATGAAGGCCTTTGTTTTGACTGAAAGAAGGAAAACAGGGGTACAAGAGTTTCTGTAAATAGCAGAAGTGAAGGCATGGAGGATACATGACCTTAACAAAAAGGACCACAGAAGAGAGCACAGAAGAATTTGGCTCAGTTTGGGGGCATGTGGACTAGATCGCTTCTAGGGACCACAAGTGCTTATTTATCTCTCAGTGGGGTTTGTCCCTGCTGCCACTGACATACTCAACCATGTGCCCTGTTAATAGTGCCTCAGTATGTGAGGTAGCTATAGCCTCCTTTCTGCCGCCTCTTATGACTTCGATACTTGTCCCACCATGGGTCACTCTCCTCACTTTCCTTCTTTCCTGAGGATGAAGTTCTTGATGTCTAAGTTCACTTCCAGCTCCAGGGTTGATTCACTGAAACCTTACCAGGAGGGGTTTAGTCACAGGAAATTCCCCCTCACTCTTTGTTCTCAATTCCCTTCTTCAGCCATAGTGATTTAAACCAGAGGCTTTTGTCTATTGTAGAATCCAGCTGCTTCATCAGCAGGCCAACAAGCTAGGTGGCATCCTGGCATTTACCATGCAGGCTTGCCCAGACTTGGGCCAGGCTCTCAGTTGAGACAGCTGGAGACCGTGAAGGGACTGTCTTCTCCTGTTTCTCAAGAGGTCTTGTTTCCTGGAGAGATGAAAATAAACTCTGGGGAGCTGCAAACATGCTGATGTGAGCTGAGGTAAACACAGAAAGGTCATGTTTGCTGTGGTCAGGAGTGATTGTACCACCATCCAGGAAGGAAGCTAGGAAGTCAGAGTTTTACATATTCTGCAGAGAACTTGTTTCATCCAAGCAGGAATTACAGCAAAACAGATCACTTTAGAGACATGGAAGGGATGCAGACATAGAATTGTAGACACACAAAGGCCTAAGGACAGTGTGCTCAGGACCTCTGTCTGCAGAACTTCCATCTTCCCATTCCCTAAGAAATCCTATGAGTTTGTTTTTGTTTTTTGTTTTTTGTTGTTGTTTTGTTTTGTTTTTTGAGAAAGGGTTTCTCTGTGTAGCTTTGGCTATCCTGGTACTCACTCTATAGATCAGGGTGGCCTCGAACTCACAAAGATCCACCTGCCTTGGGCTCCCTAGTTTTGTGGTGAAAGGCATGCACCCCTTCCTGGCTATGAGTTGTTGTTCTCTTTTTTTTTTTCCCTTTTGTAAAGGAGCCAGTGGAAACCTGAGAGCAGTTCTGTCTCTGAGACCAGCTTGTTGTATACTATGAGCAAAACCTTACAGATCTGTTCATGGGCCTAGAGTGAGCCAGGTACTAAGACACTGGACTCTTATCTCAGTTTCTCAGCTAGTTCTGTGCAGTAAGCTAGAAATTTAGAGAGGGGTCCAGGTTAACTCTCTTAGGCCTCCAGGGGACAGTTTTATGTGTCACAAGTGTATTAAACTAAATAGCATCCTTGAGTGGCATGCTAGGAGAGTGCAGGACCAGAAAGGCACTGAATGGTATGAACAGTACTCTGGAGACCTAAAAGAGTTAATGGGCCTGCTTGGGAGCTGGGATGATTGGATATTAAGATAGATAAGATTTGAAAATGAGAGGGCTACAGTATCTTTACTTTGGGAATACTCTAAGTGATCCATTAGTGCACACACAGATACAAAGACATACATACGCAGAAAGACACATTCAGACACATAAACATACAGAGATACATAGATCCCCTCCCATAGGTATATACATCACACACACACACATACACACCCAAACATGGAGAGAGAGAAATATATAGATTCCCCTCCCATAGATACATACGTGTCATAGATACACACACACACACACACACACACTACGCATGCACATGAGACCTTTTGTATTATGTTACTGTATATACTGGGAGAATCAAATTGCACAGAGAAGGATCTTTGCAGTACCAGGGATAGAAATAAGCATATCTTCACTCAATCTCTCTCTCTCTCTCTCTCTCTCTCTCTCTCTCTCTCTCTCTCTGTCTGTCTGTCTGTCTCTGTCTCTGATGATGATGGAGATGGACATAGGACTTTGTACAATCACCTCTACAACTCAGCTGTACACATACCCTGCCTTGCTCCATTGTATTTTAGTTTAAAGAATTTCCTGGACTTTAGGATCCCATCCCTCCCCCACACCCTTCCCAGAAGTTCCCTTACTGACCTGCTCCAGGCTGATTAATCTAAAGCAGGAGATACAATGAGCAAACATCTTCTGTGAGTGTATTGAGAAACTTGGATTAATCTAGACTGCCCAGTCAACAGCTTGAGATTCTAGGAGCTTCCTTATCTGTTTCTAAGCAGTCCTCCCGTCCACCCCACCCTCTCTGGAATGGGAGCATCTCAGGAGCTGTTGTGTCATTATGGTTTTGTTTTGTCAGTTTGACCCTGAGGAGAGGTGAGCCCATAGGCAATCTGATGTCCTGGTAAACTGAAGGACTTTTCAGTTAAAAGGCTGGAACAGCTGCCACAGCTCGCTGTGGCCGCAGGGCTCTCCTGTGTCCTCATTCTGCACTCCCTTCCACCACCCGATCCTCTGAAAATCACTGAATAAGGACTGCTGTGCAAAATAGTTTTAAATCAAACTCGTAATGGTGGTACAGTGATGATTTACACGACTGCGTTAAAGTCCCCTGAGTTAAAGCATATACTGTCAACCACAGGTGAACATGGGGCCATGGGCCTGAAATCTCAGCACTTGGGAGAGTGAAGCAGGGAGATTGTGAGTTCCAAACAGAGCCTGAGTTATTTGGTAAGATCCTGTCTCAAAGAAAACTGAAGTAAAACAAACAAACAAACAAACAAACAAACAAACAGAAAGTATACGTTTTTCTGTCAACATGTAACAAGAGTCCATGATAAGATTCCATAAAAACAAATATTTACGGAATGAGTAAATGGATTTTATTCTTCCCTTCTCTGTCTCTCCCTCCTTGCTTCTCTCTCTTTGGCAACAGTTACTGGTCCAGAAGCAAAGGAAAAGTAAAGTCACTATTCAAAGTCTTGATACATATACTGTGTGCTCTGATTCACCTTTTGCTTCTGGGATAAGCACGGTGACCCAAATAGCAACATGGGGAGGAAAGGGATAATTCGGCTTACAGTTTACAGTCTGTCATGGAGGGAAGCCAAAGCAGGAACTGAAGCAGATACCTTGGAGGAGCTCTGCTTACTGGGTTGTACATCCATTCTAGATTGTTCAGCGTGCTTCCCTATAGTACCCAGGACCATCTGCATGGGAGTGTCACAATCCACAGTGGCAGCTCCCACTCCCCACATCAATCACTAATCAGGAAAGTGTCCACAGGCAATCTGATGGAGGCAGTTGGGGCTCCGATTTTCCCAGGTGGCTGTTATAGTAGAGATGGTGATGTTAAGATATGCTGCTGAGGGGTGATGAGACGCTTCCATCCATTGCTGTCCTACCCAAAGCATGGTGGGAAACTCTACTGTAATTGTGTTTTGAAGAGGTGTGGGTACAGTTTGTGTCTTTGGTCAGGTTCTAAGTGAGCCAATGTGGAGTCATCACCATTCCCACACCCTAGGCTTTTGCCCATGCTCTTTATCTGCAGGTCATCCCCTTTTCTCTCTTTGCTACCATCTAACCATACAAAGCCCTGTAGGCGTGAGCTCTGTGCTCTTAGCAGTTTTAATCTGTGTTGCTTATTTGGATCCCAGTTTGGGCTTCTGTTTTATTTTGACTTTATTACGTACATTTTATCTCCTTGGAGTAGTTCCATGGTTCTTAGATTCTAATCTTTACAGATCCAGGGACAAGCTCAGACAGTAAAGAGTGCAGCTTGTAAACACAACCCTAGATGCTTAGCATTTAATTGTCTGCCATTGCATAGCTAATTGATCCTTCTTTCCTCCTTTAGTATTAAGATGAATCTCTCCTTCTTCAAATGAGTAGTATATTGGTTGGTCAAGGATTGAGGGGCTCTCACTGTTCATGGTAATGCTGAGGTCATTGACAACTGTGGGCCTCAGTCTCCTTATCTGGACTGTAGGACTGACATGAGCAGGACAGCAAAATGTGTGGATAGAAAACATCAAAGGGTTATTGAAAATTCTAAAAATCAATATATTTAGAACCATGACTGGCATGTAGAATATAGTCAGTTAACATCGTCTAATGAAACAAAAGGAGAAGCTGACGTCTCTGTCTTGCCAGTGCCTCTCATGCTTTGCCCCAGAGAGACTCCATGAACTATGACAGATTCAGGTCCTGTTAGCTTGACTATATGATTTGTGAGAGTGTGATTCATGCATGCTTCCTGATTCTCTCAAACACATCCCATGAGTAGCGATGAGCAGTATTAATAAAGTATTTATTTGTTCCTAAACCCCGATCTACTGGAATTCCTCCTTGCTTAAATGCATAACCTATTTGTACATCTGTAGCTTCTTTTAAAAATTATTAAATATGAATATTTGGCATCTCACATTTTGAAATGTTATTATAAATTCTATCTTTTTTTTTTCAAGATATTTTCTTCAGCAAGTGATCCAGTCCTGCTATGACAATAATAACTGAAGAACAAACTGGGCACAAATCCCCCCTGAGGCTCAGACAATCTGCTGTCTTTTGGTAGCATTGGCTTTAGGCTCAGAAGATCTTAGGAAAATGTACAATACAGAAAGGCATTAAATACTCAGAAAACAGTGGGAATTGAACCAGCAGCAATCTTCCCAGCACTGAAGTGATTGCTGTTTAAATATCTATTGTCTCTGACAGTCAACTGAAGAGAAGAGAGACCACCACATCTGCGGGGTAAATATCGAAACTTGAAGGCAGCACAGCAGAAACTAAGAAGGATGCTTTGTCCATCTCCACAAGGTTCTAGAGAAAATCCAGGAGCATGGGAGTTGAGAAGAAAGGAGTTCAGGTTACAAATCTAGAAAGATATCTTTGGAGGAAATGAGGACATTTTCTCTCCATCTTCTACTGTTACAATCCCCAGGCTTTTGTTTGGTTTGTTTTATTTGTTTTAAACAACTCTTGCTTTCTACATACAACTATGTATAACCCGCCCCCCCTTGCTATATAGTTTCAGGAAGCTTCATTTTTCTAACAGACTTCTGCTTAAGCCACCATTAACCATAGTGTGACTTAATATGAAGATGCAGGATTTCACAGGACCAACAAAGTGACAGAATCTTAAGGGTAATTCTTGATTTAAAGCGCCTTTTATTTTAAATTTTCCTTATACAAAATTCAAATTGCATAAGGTAGTGAGAGGGAATACAGAGAAAATAGGGACCACCTTGTGTTTTATTAAAATGGCAGGGCCACAGGTGCATAGCATAATCTCTCTACCCACACACAATTTTATTGCCAAGTGGGACCAGTTGATGTTTCTAAGGATTCCACATGACTGACAGCTTACAGAAACGTAAGCACTGAGGCATGAGGCATCACACAGGGTGGCCACTCATGCTTCCAATGTGCGAAGAAATCCCTAAAATTCAAAGGGGAGGAAGGACTGGCACCACCAGGGAGGTCCAAACCCTCTCCTAAAACGGTTCTCAGGACTCTTCAATGAGATTTCCGATCTCAGCATCTACACTGAGTCTTCTCACACTGCCATTTGTCGACAGGCTGCACCTACAGTTTGTCTTTTAAAATGACAACTTTCAGCAGTCGCCGGCTATTAAAAGCTTTTTCGGGGAAGAGAAAATAGCAAGTGTTCCTGTGTGTGTGGCACACATATGGGGCTCAATGTGTGCACTTGGCCAGGTGCAGCTTTGTTCATGGCTCCTCTCCCTCCTTTCATTCTGGGAGATCACCCCTTCCCTTCCCACCAACCCTGGATGGGTGAGCATCTGAGACTGTCCGTGACTTGTTTTGGTTTTGGTGTTTTCAGTGCAATAAAAGGTACTAAGTCACAGCCAGTCTCGATTCTTTCTTGACAGTCTCTGGTGCTTTGCCAGGATAAAATGCCAAATAGTATTTACCACCGACTTTAGCTAATCTGGTCCTGCTTCAGTCTGAAGCCTCCAGAGGAAAAGAAGGTCAGTGGGTCTCTTCTTCCTCCTCCTCTCTTTCTGCTCACCTTTCTTAGGAGTAAATGCAGAGGAGGGGAGAGGATATAAGGGGATAGGATTATTGTCACTTGGCTAGGTGCTGTTGGCTCCCTGAGCTGGCAGATGGTTACCCATGTCTGCCCTGAGAGATTCTAGCTATAGGGACAAGTGACAAAAAAAAAAGAGGGGTGCTCATTTCAAGGGCTCTTTTCTTGCTCCTTAATCCTACAGAGGATTTATTTTGCCTCTATTAAGTAAACTCCATATGTTAACGAGAATCTCCCTTCTCAGTCCTTGGTTATTTTAAGTAAGCACCCAGCCTTGTTCTGCTAAGGTTGCCTCAGATACCCATATGCTCCTCCTTGACAGGACAAAGGCCGTCCTCTCCACTACGAGCTCTATCCCATAGAGATATCTTATATTTCTTGCTCAGGAAAACCTGGAGATGGTAATCCAATCCCAGACTCCCTCAGGAGGGCTGTCCAGTCCATCTTAGATGCATCTAAATGGGAATCAGGCCAAAAAAATAAAATCATTTTTCAGTCCTTTTCTTTGTGTTTGGAGTAGCATGTGTCTCATGCTTACTGTATGGAATGCAGTCTGGTTTGGAAGCATATTTAGAGACAAGGAATTCTTTCCGTTGTCTTGTTACTGGTCTTCCATGGTTTGCAGTGTGTGGTCCTATTGTTTTAGTTTACTATACCTGAACCTAGAGTGTCCCCTAAAGCCTTAAGTGTTAAAGGCTGGGTCTTCAGCTTAGCACTATTGGAAGATGGTATGCATCTACAAGAGATAGATCTGTGGTGGGGAAGAAGGGGTAATGTTAGGTCATTGGCTGTTGAAGGAATTGTGAGACACCAGTCTCTATAGTTCAGCCACCCAAACAGGAGGTTAGAAGCTTCCTCTGCCACGAACTCCCAAACATGGTGTGTTGTCTTGCCCGGGGCCTGAACCAACCAACCATGAACCAAAACTTACAAAATTGTGAGCCAAAGTAAACCCTTCTTCTCAGATTTTCTCTGTTATCTTGCTAGAGCAAAGAAGTCTGATCAGTCTTAGCTATGTAGCAAGAAGTAACCCCCTCCCCCTGATAATATTCACACGTCTCAGCTTCTTTATGTAAAGATTGACTGAGGTACCCAAGTGCAGATGGCTTTCACTTCAATACTTTCTATTAACAGATCTCTGTACTGAGTAATAATCATACCAATTCACAGTGGTTAAAGCTAGGGTTTCAACAATGTTTAAAAGCTTCGTCAGATTTCAGTATCTATCTCATCTCATTGTTGATGTTTGCTGATTGCTTTTTCTATGTGTATTGTGTTTTGTGTTCTTCATATGCTATGTGGTTGGACTTTTTTAACTGTGTCCATATGTTTTGAATATTCTATTAGGAGGCTCTTTGTGTCTTTTAGAACTCATGGAGGTTGAAAGTATTTATACTGTGTTAGCTACCTTTTGATTGCTGTAATAAAGTACCATGACCAAGGGAGGGGATTTCTTTATGTGCCTATGTGAACTTATGCCACTACATGCCTGAAGGTGCCTACAGAAGCCAGAAGAGGGTATTGCACGAGCTACCTTCATTGAGTGCTGGGAACTGAATGATCATTTACCTATGGTATCAATACATTCAGGATTCCCAGTGTATTAGCTTGTCTTTAATGTACCAGCTGCCTTCACACAAGCAGTCTTGACTTTTAACTTTTATAGCAATATGAATCCTATGAGCCCGAACATTCTAGGACTCTTTCAAATGAAGGTCAGTCTTGGGTCCATGGGTGTGGAGTTGAGTAAACTTAGCCGTCAAAGCAGATTCACTCTAGGAGAGTGTCCTACTGTTAGTGTCTGACCACCCGCATGAACGATGGGCTGAGGGTGTATTTCGGCTACAGATTACCTTCCACACAGAAAGTTCTGAGTTTGATCTCAGCACTACCAAAGAAAAACAAGCAGAAAGAACCCATTTACTGAGTGGCTTTTATGTGACAGGAAGTTTTTTTTTTTGTTTTTTTTTGTAGACCATAAGAGAACCTACAGATAAACAAGGCAAGGTTTTGTGTCTTGCCATCAACTCCTTTGCAAGCCTGAAACTTAAGGAGTTTACCAACTTTTGTGAAGCCCTGGAACTACAGATAGTGTTGCCTGGAGGTCTTTTGAGACTTATGGATGGGGGCTGAGCCTGAATGTCTTGTCTATAGAGACAGGAAGATAACACACGGGGAGTAAAGAGGGCCGGGTAAAAGGTCAGGGGGGATGAAGACTTCTGGGAACTATAGAACACCTGCTGTAAAGGTTGCAATAGCTGCCTGATTGTAGATTGTAGCAGAGCCGCTGGGAGATTCTGAACCTTCAGGAAAACTGGGTTTTTGCTTGTGTTGTTTTCCATTGTAAATTTTCTGGTTTTGAAATCACAGTGTGGGTCAAGTAACTCACCGGTGGATTGTTAAACTACCTTCTCTCTGGAATAATTCTCCACTTGTTTTCCTTCTCCTTGTTCTATTTCTTCATTCATTTTAGACTGGGTAATCCATAAATAGCAATTTATAGTATTACCAGCATCTCAGAGTGTCAGCACTGCTTCTGTTTAGGGAGGGCCATGGCACTGCATTGTAACATACTGATTGAAGGATAGACATTGCATGGGAAGGGAAAGGAAGAAAAGAAAAGGTACAATAAAAGGAGCTCCATATTATCTTTTTTATAAGAAGCCCACTCTGCCATGATGTTATTAATCTTTTAAGAGCAATCATATCTTAAAAGTCTCAACTACCTAATATGATTACGATGGCAATTACGTTTTCACACTGGTGTGGGAGGGGCAAACACTAATTGATGACACCATCTCTATCTTCTGGGTCCTTGGCATGTGGTTAGGGACTGAATAGACTTAGGGTGTTAGGAACTGAGGTAGAGACCACTGCATGGTCTCATTCCATTGGCCTTATCAAAAAAAAAAAAAAGAGCTGAATCTCTCTTTACAACTCCTGGTACACAGGAGACCCTACACAAGGACTGCCTTTAGGTTTACTGAGCTGAAGAATGTCTTTTCTTTCTTTTAAATGAACCTACATATGGCTTCAATTGTATATTTATCATACATGCCCAGCCATACGTTGTTTTTTTGCCTACAAATCTAAAAGATGTTTATTTTCTGAGTGAGTACTAGCTGCCCAGTTGTCATCTTTCTGGTTGCTAAGTAACAGTATATGACCAGGCCTGCAGATAAGTTTACAGCACAGGTCTTTCCCCCTCTGATTTAGATTCCCCAGTCTCATATAGCTCCCAGGGATGTCAAGCACTCTGGCCTTGTATTTCTCCTCTCAGATTGTTTGATTCCTCTACTTGCTTTGGAGAGATCTTGTGTCTGAACTATTCAGTACCTTAGATCATTACATTTTATTTTTTTTTAGCCTGCTGGGTTTCAGTTTTGTACTTGATAATAGAGCTGATGGCATGGGGTTTTCTGGGGCAAGGAGCACTACCTAGTCATGTTTGTACTTTCTGGGTTAAAATGATCTGTGCTCTAGCTCTGAGACTCTAGAAACTCTCGATGTCCGATATTAACAATAAACAAAATGCAAGTCTGCTTTTTTCTAGTGGCACTGTGGTTATTACAGTCTTAAATTAATAGGATAAATGTGACAGAATAAGTCACTTCTATGGTATGAATATACACATACACATCTTTTTATTATAAATAAAACACATGGCACTATAAAAGATCAACATTCCCCAGCTAATGTGTACTAGAGATTGTAAAGTAATGAACTTTCTTTATGATAACTGTTTCTGTTTATGATTCATTTGGTGCTGTGGGGGTTAAATTTCTGACCTAAATTCTTCAAGTAGCTTGCTTCTTGGAGAAAAATAATAGGTAGTCAGACAACAACAAAAACTCATGTCCTAATTAAAATCCCTAAAATGTTTCATTTTCATATCCACGGTCTTAAAATTGTATTAGTAGGTTAAGAAAATAGTTTTCTGGGTTAAATTCGAATTTAATTGCATAATTAGGACATGTCAGATGTAATTCTCTCTCCCAGCCTGGGCAGGTGACTTTTGTCATCTTTCCTCCTTGTCTCTCACAACACATTCTAAGTTGCCTTTCCTGTTCTTTTATATTTTCCCCACCTTTCTTATCAGCCTGGGATGGAAAAGGAGAGGTAAATGGACCTTCTAAGTACAGAATGCAGATGGCAGGGTTTGCATGAGGTGTCCCCCATAAGTCTCAGGCATTTGAGACAGTTACTTGCTCCTTGGGAAAGATCAGGAGTTACAGCCTCGCTGGAAGAACTATGTCACCAGGTGCCATCTTTGAGGTTTCAAAAGACTCACACCATTCCCAGTTGGCTATCTCTGCCTCCTATTAGTGGCTCAAGATGTGAGGTCTCAGCTGCCACTTCAGCTGCCTGCCACCTGCTACCTTTCCTTGCCATCATGAACTTATTATCCCTCTGAAGCTTTAAGTCACATAATACTTGCTGAATGTCAAGTCTGATTCAGTGAGAATGTCAGTAAATTCTAATTCCATCAGTTTCCTCCTCTCAGTGAGAAGGCACTGAATTAACAAAATGGTATAGATTTCTTCTGTGGAGTCAACAGACCTGGATTCTAGCTCTGGTTCTTCCATTTGCTAGCTAGACAATGTTGGACTAATGCATAAAGCAGGGAATAAAAAGCACCCTTGTCACAACAACTTCCCAATAATGCATGAAAACAGGACAAAGTGCTCAGTGTGGAGCCAGGTCCTGAGTCAACAGAACACCAGTTTCTCCAAGATCTTCCACCATGCCACTACCACTTGACTACAATCCTATTCCCTTCTTAGGTTTCAGATACTTTGTGTGACCACTACTATGATCTAGCCATACTCCTCCTTATGTACTACCCTATCACTGAAATTTCACCATATATCTACTACCCCTATAGAAGTACCACTATATCCTGTGTTGCTGTGTTCTGTTACCTATAACTTTATACTGTTGTAACTAACACTATGAGGACTACCTTGCTAGGGCTGCCATGACAAAGTACCACAGGCTGGATTGCTTAACAGAAATTTGTTTTCTCGCAGTTATAGGCACTAGGAGTTTGAGTTCACACTGTTGGTAGACTTAGTTCCTTCTCTCTACGCCCTAACTTGCAATGACTGCCTTCTCATGGTGTCCTCACACATGTAATTAGTCAAGTCTTTCTTGAGAAACAAAACAAATGAATATATGTGTGGGAAGACAGCTAAGGTACTGCCTCGTGTGACTGTGGAGCCTTGGCAAACCCAAAATCTCATTGGAGAGGCCCGCAGGCTGGAGACCGGAGAAAGAGTTACAGGCAGCTGAAGTCCTCTGTTAAGAACAAGTTGAGGCGCCTGTTGGCTGTAGACAGGAAGTTGTCATTTACGTGAGTTGCAGAATAGACTGGCAGCTCCAGTAAGCAGTTGACAGGAAGTTAGTATTTTGTGATTGCTGTAGAACCAGGAAGTTGCCTCCTGAGTCATCAGTGGAACCAGGAAGAGCCTGTCTCTCAGATGAAATCCAAATTAATTAGCTGGCAGAGCACCATCTCGCTTGGAGGAAGTCTGCCTTTTGTTCTAGTTCAACTAATTCCATAAGGTCTGCCTGCATTATGGAAGGCAATCAAAACCCATAGCCTCTACAATATCTTCACTGAATTTCCCCATTACTGTATGACAAATAGCAGGGTACAAGGGCACACAGGTGACACTCAGATGGTGTCATCACACAGGTGTGTCATCTGGGCACCTGCCTCCCTGGTGTCTCTCTGCCCAAATTTCCTACTTACTAGGAAATCAGCCAGACTGCATCCGGGCCCACAGTTACATTGTTGTTTTTTTTTTTTATAGTTCTTTCTTTCAAATATGGTCATAGTCTGTGGTAATGGGGTGAAAGCTTTAGAAAGACACTTTATACCTCATAATATTATGATTTCTCCTACAATAAGTTCTCACTGACAGTTTTCTCGTCACCGCTACCGTAACCACCAATGTCCCTGTTCTAACAAATGCTGAAGTCCCTGCTTGCTCTAGTTCTATAAATTGGATTGTTTACAGATGGTACCAAAACTCTCTGCATTTCTACCAAGTCTGCGTGATAGTTTAGCAAGTAACAGTCCACAGGACAGTGCAGGCAGCTACTGAAGAACACTTCCGCATATAGGAATTTCGGTCAAAGGGAAAACGTCAAAAGAAGTTGACCTAAGTGGATGAAAAAATCATCAACCCACACTAAAGGGGCTTTAGTCTGTCCCTGGATACCAGCAGGAGACTCACCTGCTCAGAGAGCCCAGACACTCAGTTTCTGATCTCTGCAGTAATTTTTGTTAGATGTCCAGGGATTTATCACTTGATCAGCTTCTCTGGTCTCTCAGCAGTAGAAATCCAAGGAATGCTTATTTCTTATGCCTTTCCCAAGCATGTCTTTTACATGTATATTTATCAATTTTGCTTTAATCATTAAAACGTAAGTGGGAAAATCTTGCATTCATACTTAATAGATGGTCACAGGAAGCACATATGGAATGTCTCAGTTTTGTTTTATAGTCCTGGTCCATTAAATTTTACAAAGACAATAAGATTCACAAAGATGAAATCTGAGTCATTCTTAAGTTTCTGCTTCCCGTTGTGCCTACTTCCTATGGGTCTACACTATTGATAGGGCACACATGGAGTCTGAGCTGTTGTTTCAACCTATAAATAGTTACATCTCTCTGCTGAAAGATATATTAGAAAGTTGAGTTTAGAAATGTTGGAATAAACATGACTTTTACAGAAACCACCAGGTTGTCTATCTCCAGATGGGGAACTGGGGCATGTGACTTAAGGGTATGGCTGCATTTAATTTGGTTATTTCTGTTGCTGATTCCAAAGGAAAAGTGAGTCATTTTTGGTCCTGGCCAGATTTTGTGCTGAAAATCAAAGCCTGTCTGCCTATTATCTTGGAGACACAAGATGCTAGCATATACATCCATTCTTAATGTTCATAATCTACCCACATTAAATAATCCTTTTGTTATTGTCACACCATTTATACTGTACACATCACATTGTGCATGTATTCTAAATGTAGAGATGTCTCCTATATTAAAAAATTTAGGAATAGAATAGGGGATATAGGTCAGAGGTAGAATCTTGCTTAGAATGTATAAGATTCTGGGTTTGATTCCTCAGCAACATTCACACACACAAAGGCACACACACACACACACACAGATACACAGACATACACATATTAACACAAACACACAAACAAATGCACATACACAAATATACACACACCAATACACAGAGAGATACACAGACATACACACATATAAATACAAATGCAGAGACAAACAAATACACATACACAAATACACACACACACACACACACCCCACAATATTATGTTTTCCAACGATGGAGAGTTTAAAAATTTCTGTCAACTGAGTTAAAATTGTGAATCCAAAAGAAACACCAGTCTCCTCTCTTCTTAGTCTTGATTTTGTTTCTGTAATGCCAATCATCGAGATGATTAATAATATTTATTTTTAAATTGAGCTCTGATTTTGCATGACAGTTTCTAGAAACTGTCCAATTAAGCCTGCATACATTAACCACAGTTATTTAATTAGCAGTCTTCTTCTCTCTCTAATCCAACTTGGTTTTTCTTGGGTCTTGGAAATAATGAATCATCCTCAGATTTCTCTTTAAAGGTCTGAAGAGCACAAAGAATAAATGAAGGTAGATAGAAACTCCTGGAAACATGTTTTGTTTTTTTGACATTTATCTATCTATCTGTCTGTCTGTCTGTCTGTCTATCTATCTATCTATCTATCTATCTATCTATCTATCTATCTATCTCCTTCTGTTCTTGGGTATCTAATGGCCTAATGTGAGAGATTAACTGTTTCTATATATAGCCTTAAAATCAGCAAAGAAATGATTCACATGGACAGTTATTTATGCTAATAATTTTCTTCTTTACAATTTCATAGGACCTTCTCTCTGCCATGCCTTTTTACATGGTATTTACCAAATACAAGCACAGAAAAAAAACTTCCAGTAGTCAAAATTATTATGTTGCCTGTAAACAAAGCAGGGTGGCATTTGCCCGAACAAATCAATAGCAAACTGTTTATGGGGGCTGCTATCACTAAGCCTGAAGTCAAGACTAGGGAGTTACATGTAGGCATATTTTATTTTTTTCTTTCTTTGAAACACTGGGGTAGATACCATCTCATCCTATGTGGCTTATTACATTCTGTTTACACACAGATCTGTCAGAGATTGAAATACATGTTTTCTAAAGTTTCTAATACAAATGCTGTAATATTTGTACATAAATCATGTATAATGTCTTATCTATTTTAAGTCATCTCTAGAGCACTTATAAAGTTCAAAACAATATAAACATCACAGAAATAATAGTTATGATTATTTCTTAGAGAATAATGACATGAAAACAAATTCTGGAGGCTAGAGAGCTGGCTCAGAAGTTAAGACCACTTACTGTTCTTGCAAAGGACCAGAATTCAGTTTCCAGAACTCACAATAGGTGGCTCACAACCACATGTAACTCTAGCTTCAGTTGATCTGATATCTTTTTCTGGACTTAGTAGGCATAAACACACACACACACAATTAAAAGTAAAATAAATATTTTTAAAATCTGTGCATGTCCATTGTAGACACATTAAAGAATATTTTCAATCTTCAGTCGGTTGAGCTCTTGTATACAGAATGCCCAGATACAAAGGCTGTGTCTGGGAGTGTTCTGTTTTCTCAAATGTTCAATTCAGAGTAAAAGCTCAGGTCCATCTGCTCAGTGGCCATTCTGCATCAGCTTGGAGGAGGTTTTCTAGGGAGGCCTTGTAGGACCCGTGGGAAGGAGTGGTAGAGGGTGAATGGGCACGCGTGGGGAGTTCTCTGTCATCCTGTGCTCCTAACTCCTAGTATGAGTAAGCAAAAAAGACTTGGAATAACCAGGGTTTTGAGAATAAGGCCTAACCCAAGACTGGCATGAAAAACCAAAGATGGTCTAAAATTCAAATAGAATACTTCTAAAACCCAAAGGCTATGTATACTTGTGGGCATCTCCAAGGGACCATGGAAAGGGCATATGAATTTTCATATGGAAAGAACAAAAGCATACAGGAGAGTTAGAACTGAGGAGAGTTGTGCCCTGACAACTCTCCCTTTGCTTCTCCTTTACTGTGACACTCTTTGCCGGCACCTCTCTAAGCTTTGTAGTTCTGTGTTGATACAGTTAAATAATTGTGCTATGGGATTGATCTATGTGTTTAATAACAGAGCTCACCTCCCTAGGTAACTATGGAGTTAAGCACACCCCACTGTTCTCTCACAGGTGTGCTTCATGTCTTGTGTCTGCCCTCACTCCAGGGTTTGTATCTGTAGCACACACCCTTGATGCTAAACAAGGTCACAAATTAAAGCTGCATGGAGCAGTTTTAATGATTCTGTTCAAAACCTTTTAGAACTTTTGCCTTGCCCTCTGCCATTTCTTTACTCGTCATGTTCTCAGAATACTCTTTACTTATCCTGAACAGAACCTGATCATATTTTATTAAAGCCACATACTTATGTATTTGCTTCCTATTCTCATCTGGGTAAAAGCAATACTATTGTATCTTCTAGTTTCAAACACAGGACCACCACTAACTAACAATACATAAATGTTTGTTGATAATTGCTCTAGATATAAGCAGGGAGATTTTAAGAATCTAGGTTTTGCTGTCTACCTCAAAGGAATCAGCAGTTCTTCTCTTGACAGGAATGAGAAGAGGTACACATTTTGAGGAGCATGAATGTTAAGAGATTGTACTGCTCATGAATTGTACTTATACTTTGTTTCTGGTTCTGATTAAAAGCAAGAGAAACAGAACTATAGCTGGAACTGTGTTTTAAAAAGGCATTGTAGGATTGACAGGATTCACCAGTGGTTAAAGGTGTAGGGAGTGATTCTGATGCTAAGGTCCTGTTCCCCAATTGGTTGTTGATTGATCAATAAAGATGCCAGCGACCAATGACTGAAGATAGGACGAGACACAGAGTTGGGAAGGAGAATACCAGGAGAATTGGGAGAATGGGGAAAGAAGAAGGAGGCAGTAGTGGGTGGAGATAAAGCCAACCAGCAATGTGAGTCTTCGGTTGGGGTGGACAATGACCATTCTATCTGATTATGCATGGGGTAGCAGGGGAGGTTTAGGAGTTAGCAAAGGCATTTTAGGATTAACTGGTGTGTGTATGTGTGTGTGTTGTTGTTGTTTTTTTATCTGTGAATTCAAGGAAATTTGGGTGGGGCTGGTATCCCCGTCCACCCAGAGCTTAAATCAGGGTAGCAAAAACGACACACTACATAAAGGTGCTTACCCTGCAAGCCTGGTGGCCTGAGTTTAATCCCCAGAGCCTGCATAGAGGTGGAAGGGATCACTTCTTGGCCTTTTGGCTAAGATCAAGTGTAAAGGTGGAAGGGGTGAAACTACTCCACAGAATTATCTTCTAACATTCACATATGTGCTGTAGAATGTGTGCCAGCACATATGAACTGTATACATGCACATGCACAAATACATGAATAAATATTTAGAAAGACATCACTATGTCCAAAGTCAGTGGGAAAATAGTAAATATCAAAGGAGCTGTTACCTTGAGATATCCCTGAAGGAGAGGTGAACACGAGGCTTCCATTTTCCTTTCTGCTTGCTGTATCATGCTGCAGAGTATTTGCATATTCATATCATTGAATTGCTTTCCTATCTCTTCTTTCCAGTTATTAAGTGGAAGTACAAAGGTCTGTAGAACAGCCAATGAAGTGACTTAAAAGTTAGGTGTTACAAATGGAAGTGGTGGTTGTGTTGGCTCCTTCTGGTGACTGATGCAAGTCTAATTGAGGTCTCTCTCCTTGGTCCATGCAGAATCTTTCTTGCAATGTCTTTTCATGTATCTTTATCATAATGACTGGTACTTTCATGGTTATGAAAGGCTCCACTTTATGATTTTTAACTTAAATACCTCTGGAAAGACCAGCTCTCTAAGTAAGGCTCATTTGGAATTGCTAGACATTAAGACTTCAGTACTGTAATCTGAGGGGCTAGGGTGTAATTTAGTTAACAACAGATGGGAACTAAATTTCCTAATCTCAAACAGTGAAGCAGAATCGTGGGGGAACCTGGAAGAGCAGTGGACACATTACAAGAAACCCTAGAGACAAGTGATGGAGAACCTGAGAAGTTAGATGGTCTCTGGTGTATGGATGATGAGCACATATTCAACAGAAGAAGAACATTATATTATTTCTGGGGGTTTTATTTTATTGTTTTGGGTTTTCAAGATAGGGTCCCACTATGTGACCCTGGCTGACTCGGGCTTGTTATATAGGTCAAGCTTGTCTTGAATCTGCCCAGTTCCTTGACTTTCTAAATGCTGGGATTACACGCATCTGATATCAACACTTTGCTCTTTGTTTCATTTTGATATAGAGTTCCACATTTACAGCTCAGAATGGTCATGATGTCATGATTCTCCTGTCTCATTTCCCAAGTTCTTGGATTCCACATGTGGACTACTACTCTCAACTTCCTGAAGGTATTTTAGAAAAGAAAATATATGCATAGAAGAACAGGATAATGGCAGTGATTGGGAAGGATAGTTGATGTGTGACTACTTGGAGAATCAATGTCTATTCCAACAAGCACGAGTGATGAGTTACTTGCAGGATTGTAGGCAATCTATGAATACCTATAAAATTGAAGAAAAGTCTGTCTTCCTCAACATCTGTTAACTGCTTGTATATCCTAGGGAGGAAAACGGCCTCATGCTCCCCAGCTTTCATAAGAGAATGCTAGTGAGCCCAATCTTGGGAAAGCCAATGTTGCCCCAGCCCTCAGCCCCACCCCCCAAACCCCTGAGATGATCCTTGAGGGTAGAGGGTAGGTAAGAAGATGCAGGAATCAAGGACACAGATCCCTGGAATCAGGCAAGAAGCAGAAACCCTCTCATTTAATGAAATAATGATGGGTGCTATATGCCCTCCGCCTGCCTCCCCTTGGTCCACAATTGTTTGTTCCTTGCAGCTGGCACCAGCCAATTGGCTGCCCAGTCACATGCTCTGTCTTTGAGTATCAGGCAGATTCAGGGGTTAGGGAATACAGAAGTGGGAGAATTGAAAGAATGGGGAAAGAAGAGCAGCTAGTCAGAACTTGCTGACTCCTCCTACAAGCAATGTATGTGTCATCACACTCTGCTTTTTAGATGGCAGTGGCTGGCTTGTCATGTCTAGAGGACAGAGTTCCACAATCACTATAGTGTCTATGCTATGACTGCCTAGAGTACACAGTCCATGTCAGGAATACTCCTCATTAGATTCTGACTTCATCCATCATTCAGTCTCAGATCAGGTACCACGAGATGTCATTTGTTTAACTTTAACCTGATGCTGGGAATCTACTACTAATACTTGTCCTTTTTAGGAATCTGGACACTAAATGAAGTGACTTGTGGTCAAAACCGCAGCAGCAATGGTTGATGGTCATTTGTTAAATCCGGCAGCAGCAGCTTGAAAAGATGTTCTAATAACTCCAGTAGTCTTAGTCCCCAGCCTGTCCTAATTCTGACTTGGATTCACCATGTACTTGTGGAATTTGTATATTATCTGACAACTTCCTACAAAATCACTTTTGCTTCTCCAGGATGATGGTCACTACTTTTCTTTGAAACAAGTTAATGCATTAATTCTCATGGGATAATTCTTGTTTATTTTTTTCTAGATTTATATATATATATATCAAGTTATGTGTCTGTATATGTTTATGCTTTTATAATATTTTATTTTAAGACAGGGGCTCACTATGAAGCTCTGACTGCTCTAGAACTCACTGTGTCGATGAAACTGACCTCAAGTTTACCCAGATCCACTTGCCTCTGCTTCTTAAGTGGTGCGATTAAAGGCAGAGGCAATCACTTCTGGCTACTTATGAACCTTGAAGTGAAGATCGTAATAAATAGATTAATTAAATAGGACATTTTCTATATTTCTTTTAATATAGAGAAATATATATACACAATCATATACAGACTTATACATATGTGGTATAGAATATGGAATTTAAATATATTATGTATTGGGGGCTTAGCAGTTAGGAGAACTTGTTGATCTTCCAGAAGATCTGATTTAAGCTGCTGGAACCCATGTTGGGTGGCTCACAAACTCCTGTAAAATTGAAACAAAGGAACTCCAATAATTATTTCTGGCCTGTGTGGGCACCTATATACATATAGTATTCATACTCTCCTCCCTCTCCCTCTCCCCTCCCCCTTCTTACTCTCTCTCTCTCTCTCTCTCTCTCTCTCTCTCTTGCTCTCTCCCACACAGATTCATAAAATAAAATAATAAAAATAAATCTATTTGAAAATTATGTTTATGAATGTTTGCTTGCATGTATGCATATTTACCACATGCATGTCTGATTCCCAAGGAGGCCAGGAAAATGTGTTAAATTCCCTGAAACTGTAGTTATATATGGTTGTGAGTTGTCATGTTGGTGTTGGGAGTAGAACCCAAGTCTTCTGCAAGAGTGACAAGTGTTTTCAACTACTAGGCCATCTCTTTAGGCCCTAAAACTTAATCTCTATTTCTCCATCTCTATCCATCTGTCTGTCTATCTATCTTATCTATCCATCCCTCCCTCCATCCATCCATCCACCCATCTATCTATTTATCCATCTGTCTGTCTATATCGCACTGTATACCTACATGTTACATATATATTTGAATTTCCTTTTTGTTTTCATTTTGTTAAAACAAGAACATTGTATGAAGAACATTTTTGTAGAATAAATAGTGATACAATGAAGACATGCCATGCTAGCTGAGGAATAATACTGGAATGCTCACATAGTGATTATTAGTTCTCTTCACCCCTTCACATTCATGCATGTGTGCATATATGCACACATAGACACAAACATAGAGAGAGAGAGAGAAAGAGCGAGAGAGAGAGACAGAGACGACAGAGAGACAGAGACATACAGAGATGTTCTTCACTGAATTGTAATGATTGGTAAGTTCCAGACTCAGTTTGAGGATATAGTGGGTTTTTTTTTTTATTTTCTATATATTTTTTATTTACATTCTGAATGATTTCTCCTCTCCTGTTTCCTCCCTCTCCGAAAGTCCCATAAGCCATCTTCCCTCCCCCTGTTCCCCATTCAACCCCCTCTTGCTTCTCTGTCCTGGCGTTCCCCTACATCCAGTCTTTCCGGGACCAGGTGTCTCTCCTTTCATCTTCTTGGAAATCTATTGATATGCGGATTGTGTCTAGGGTATTCTGAGATTCTGGGTTAATATCCCCTTATCAGTGACTGCATACCATGTGTGTTCTTTTGTGATTGGGTTACCTCACTAAGGATGATATATTCCAGTTTTGACCATTTGCCTAAGAATTTCGTGAATTCATTGTTTTCAATTGCAGAGTAGTATTCCATTGTAGTTTTTTAAAGGTTTGCAAGCATAGCCTCTGTTACAATCTACTAAAGTGTAGATGGTGTCTCTGCAGAGCAGAGCAACAATGAAACTTTGTCTAGAGTACTGCTGAGGGTAGACTGCTCCTCACACAGATCCTCTGGTGACTTCTGGGATTCAGAACTCTGAGAGAACAGTAAGATTGGTTCCCAGACCTCAAAAAGCCTACGAACCAAGACACAATCCTCTGGGAGGAATACCACGCTCCTGGGGGATAGGAACAGGAAGGGAGACATACACTGTAGATGATCCTAAAAGTGTTTTGGGGTACTTTTTGTCCTATTCTGAGTGTTGACTCTTCTCTGAGATGAAGGTATGCAGGTTGTGTGACATACATTCCCTGTTCAGGCTTCAGTGCCCTCTTCATAGAGGTATAGATAGGAGTGAACAGGCAGGGTACGCTGCCTAGAGAATCTCTATGTTTTCCCCTCTGTTCACTTCTCTCTCTCTCTCTCTCTCTCTCTCTCTCTCTGACTAATCACTCTCATGTTCCATAAGAAAACAAAAAATGCAGATGCAGAAATGCTGGAAACACAGCAGATGGAAATGCACAGAAGAATAAGTTGGAAAGAGGCAAGGCAGGGCAGTCCAAGCAGACAAACCAGTCCTTCCACTTACTGGCCCACTGACTTTAGACATCACATGTTCACTGTGAGGCACAATTTTCTCAATTGGATGAAGGGAATAGTTGCAACTCCTCTTTATCTCTCTCTTACTGGGCCATGGAAACCTCAAACAAGAAAATACTGTAAGCCCAAAGTACTATACTGTATGAGTCACAGCCATCAAATGATGTCATGGGTTAAATTAATTATACTGGAAGATATTCAAAGCTGTTGCTATTACTCTAAAGGCTGAGTAGACAAAGATAGCATTCACACATTTTTATCTTTCAGATGGGTGTGTGGGAGTGAGTTGGGACAGAGGAACTGGAGGAGACAGTAAAAGCTGAGTATGTGAAACTTATAACAATAAATGCAATGGACAGACAGGCAGGATTTGAAGAGACATGTATTTTCTTTATTCTGTTATTATTTTTTTTTTGTAGTGGCTTTCTCCAAATTATTCCAAATGCAAGCATGTACAGATCCAGGTAGGTCTGAGAGGTAATTAACCTTCGAAGAAATAAGAAATGGGTTAATGACTGGTCCTTGAAAGGAAATTTGGTATTGTACAAAACGTCTTCTACTGCCTTTAAAATCTGACCCTCTGAACTATCTCAGCACCTCTCATTTCTCACGGTTGTAGTAACCTCAGCAGCTAAGTGGGTTTGGAGTAAGCTGACAAAGAGCTACTCTCCTGCTCCCTGACAAGGATGGGAAGTCTGAATCATAAGCAGGCCTCCCCCACTAATTACAAGTTAGGATTTGTCATTTCTACTGAGCCAATTTTTAAACTGATATATATAATATATATAAAATATATATATATTTTTAAATGCAGGATTTAATGCCTGATGGTGGTTATTGTTGTTGTTGTTGTTGTTTTGTGGAGACAGGATCTCATTCTAGCTCAGGTTGACTTGGAACTGACTCTACAGGCTAAACTAGTCTAAGACTAACAGAGATCTTCCTACCTCAGTCTCCCAAGTGCTGGGATTACAGGTGTGAGTCAATGCTATTTCTGAGGAATGATTCGAGTGCATGTGTGTGTGTCTGTGTGTGTGTACAGGCACATGTGCCTGTGCTCATGACCTTCTGTGTAAAACACTTAATCTTCACTGTATAACCCTTGATTTATATTTACCAGAACAGACAAAAAATATCCAATGCATTTAAAAAATAATAGTAAAGTCTCACCTTTATTTCTATTTTTAAAAAGTCTTCTTTATTTTTCTCCAACTAAATTATTTAGTTTTCCTTGAAGAAATGACTGAAAAGTACAACTCTAGAAAAACAAGGCTGAGACAGCATTCTTCATGTTGCTTAACAAAACTGAACCTTTAGGAGACACAGACATAACACCCATGGCAGGTCTAGCTCTGGAGATGTGAAATCCATGCAAACAAATTTCATAACTGAAAGAGAGGGGAAAAAAGCCAAAGGAGAAACTCCAAATAAATGCTGTGTATACATGATATCCCTTTCGCACTGCACATGGGGGGGGGGAACCAGCAGAAGCCCCCCCCCCCAATAAACCAAGGGAAAAACCCTGTAGATGGCTTCGGCATCAGACATTGGGGCTTAGCAGTCTCCAGTTGCAGGCCATAATCCTTGAGGTCATTTATACCTGCATAAACCTTTTCCACCTCCCCTCTGCTCATGGCAGCCCTGCTAGGACTAGCTGAGGGATTTTGTATGATCTTCTCATGTAAATAAACACAATTGAAGGATGGCTGGGGCCCTCTTGTCTACTGGAAAATCATTTCTCAAGCTTGGGCATAAGAAACCTTATACAATTTGCATAAACAGTTAGGAGTCAATGAGATTGTTTGGAAGTCCTCTTTTTTTTTTTTAAGTAAAACTTGTTTTCATCTAAATATTTTTGTTGAGGCAGGTTTCTTTGTAAAATTATTGCCGCCAATTTACAACTATCTTTATTAGAAACACCACAAAGATTCGAGTAGAGTTGGAGGTGTATATAAGTGGTCTGGGAGAGCACAGTGGAGTCACTGGGATAAACTAGTTCCATCATTAGTCAAATATTTCAACAAGATCTCCCCAAAAACTCACATAGACACAAGGTTTGGCCCTGCATCCTCAACTTTTAAAACTTCCCCATTTAAAAAAAAATTTTTTTTTTGTCTGACTGAAAATTTTCTCTTTCAAAAGTGTGTGGAATTCAGGATCTGGACCTTTAAGTAGACTGGACCACCTCCCTCTTTCCCCTCCTTCTCAAAGGATTTCTCTTCAGCTTCTCAGGGTCTGAGAAGGCTTGCTTATTTCCTAGACATAACCAACAGCTTTGAGCATCTCTCCCAGGTCTATGGGGAAATTGTGTGTGTGTGTGTGTGTGTGTGTGTGTGTGTGTGTGCGCGCGCGCGCGCGCGCGCGCGCGCGAGAGTGCGCCCTTAAACTTGGAAAGGTCATTTAAATGACCTTTTGCAGCTCAACAAGCTACAACGAGCTGTGATGCATGGAAGCACGTGGAGCAGGACAGTAAGTCTCCCCGTACACTGGGGCAGTGCCTTCCATTCCTCTTGCATATCTATTTGTTCCCACCCACAATGTCAAATATATGAAATAAATGATTTAGTAAACTCAATCACAGTAGATGGCCAAACTAACAAATGGATAATATTTCAGATATATTTGATAGGAAATTGCTTTAGTGATTTTTCCCATTCAATGATTTGAAGTATTTGACCTTTATCCCAATACTTCACCAAAACTCAAAAGAGACTCTTTTTTTTTTAACATCACAAGACCAATGAATATAAAGTATGCAGAAAAATAGCTCCTCGCTAATGTGAGAGCTGCTCATTGTCCCCCATTTCTACCCCCCACCCTGTCTTAGAAAAATGTTACAGATCATTGTTTGTTCATTGATATCTTATTGAAGTAACTGGGTTTAAATTAGCTCTCCACTTCAAAACTTCAATTTACAAAGTTTGTAGGGTATGTGACATTGCCATCAATGTTCATGTAAAGTTGCAAAAGAGAATTGTTCAAAACCACTGATGCTCATCCAAAAAGGGGAAGGAAAAGACAGACATGTTTAAGGAGGTAAGTAAATTTTGCTGACTAGGAAGGAGAGCTGTATTTCATAAGATATGGAGAAAATGGGCACTTGGTTTTATGATTTACAGTTTAAATTTCCAATAACTATTTAACCCAAATTCTGGGATGGGAGGGGGAAGTTGTTTTTGAAACAGGACCTTGCGGCTTACCCAGAACCTATTATGTAACCTAGACTGGAGACTAACTTAAAATCCTCCTGCCTCAACCTCCCAAGTGTGGGACTGCAAATTTAGTGTTCCACTCTGGCTAAGTTCTGTGCTTTAAAGTGAAACTCCTCTTCAACGTTACCTATATTATCTGCTTTAACCAAATGATCTTAGATTTTTCTCAAAGGTAGAAAGGCTAGTAATAAAGAAAGTCCTTCTACCAATACTTGTTGTCATGAAGGGAGTCATATCTGATTCTAGCCTGAGGAACTGCTTTGGTGATTTATAGTTAGATGACACTTCTGCTCTGTAGATTTTTACCTGTGTAAGTGCAGATTCCAAAAGGGTAGTGAGAAACTTTCTGAAGATATAAACTTAAGATGGGGTACAGATGTCACATGAATTTGAAGGTAGTATATGTATATGTTGCAGGTGGTTATGTCAGGGCAACATAAGAGTGAAACATAGCTTAAAGCAAGGCAGATGATACCCCAAGTCAACAATGCTCAATACACCTTGTGTGATAGTTTACAAAGAAATATATTGAACAATGAGAAAGGGTGAATGCCTTTAATCTCAGTAGTTTGTAGGCAAAGGCAGGCAGGTCTCCTTGGGTTCTAGGCCAGCCTGGTCTACATATCAAGTTCTAGAGTGGCCAAGACTACATGGCAAGACCATGTCTCATAAAGACAAACAGAAAGTGTCTTTGCAAGTATGAGTAACAGAGGTCCTGTTGTTTTTGGAATTTCCCATCATTTGGCCCAAAATTATGATGAGCCTTTAAGGAAGGAATAATGAAACTGGCACATTATAGATGGGAACCCATTCCTCCCTATGAGCATTCTTGGCTGGGAGCAATCTCAAACAAAAATCAATAGGAGGAGCATGTTCTTCAGTTCTGACCTGGCTGACATGGTCATGGATGTGTCAATGTAAGACAACCCAGAATGATTTGTAAGAACCTCTTTAGAGATTCTGGTTGATATAGTTTGAATATGAAGCATCTCCGCAAAAGTTCATGCTATAAATGGAAGGTCTGCCATTGATGGTGCTAGTTGCGGTGGAATGAAAACTTTAGGATACGGGGCCTAGGTGAAGGAAGTAGGTCAGTGGAGGTGAGTCATCGAGGGTCAATCATCACCTACCATTTCCTGCCTCCATCTGCCTCCTGTCCACAGTGAGGTGAACAGCTATCTTCTACCATATAATCTGGCCTTCCCTAAGGCTTTGCCTAAGAGCATGGAGCCAAGCAAGCATACACTGGACCCTTTGAAACCCTGAGCCATAGTAAATCTTTTCTCTTTTAAGCTACTTCCGGTCAGGTATTTTGTTATGGCAACTTATATATTACCATTAAGAGAAGAAGGAACACTTTAAAAGAAACTGCAATTCCTTCAAGATCAAGTTGAAATCCAGAGACTGTTTATCACAATGTAATAAAGTCAACAGACATTTGAGTGAATGTTAAGAACCATAATTTTATCGGGAGTTCTTTTGATGATTGTGAAATAGGTAACCATCGTTTCTTTTGGAATCAGTTCATGCCTCATGCCTGGTTATGCAATATCATTTTCTTGCCATCACATGTACCTGTTTTCCTATTCTATAACTTTTGAACAACCTTACCATTTTCTTTCCTGTACTACAGATTTAACCCTGAGTCTCACACTTGTTGGACAAGTGTTCTACACCAGCCTTGCCCTACCTTCTAGGAAGATGAACTGTTTCCATGAATGACTTTCTTTTTTTATTTTTTACTGGTTACTTTATTTATTTACATTTCCAATGTTAGTCCCCTTTCCAGTTTCCCCTCCATAAGCCCCCTATCCTCTACTCTTCCCCCTGCCTCTATGAAGGTGCTCTGCCACCCACCCACCCACTCCTTGCTCAGTGGCCTAGCATTCCCCTATCCTGGGTCATTGAGCCTCCACAGGACCAAGGTGACCCCCTCCCAGTGAAGCCAGATAAGGCAATCCTCTGTTACATATACAGAGTACCCCCTGTGTACTCTTTGATTGATGGTTTAGTCCCTGATTTTCTTATGTGTGTCATATTGTGTTGTTTAGCAGAACTGGTTATGTATCCCCAGTAGAAAGGCAAGGAATTTGGGGGACAGCATGAGATGGCTCAGTTGGCAAAGCCATTTTTGTTAATCCTGAGAACTTGAGTACAAACACGAGGAGCCATGTGGGACAATGAGAGAACCAACTACTCCAACACTTGACCTTCACACATGTAAATACACACACACACACACACACACACACACACACACACACACAAACACAAACACACACATAATTTTCCTAAAAAAAGATATGATATGAGAGCAGTTTCAATATAAAAATAGCTATTTTAGGGTAATGATTTTTTCAAATAAAATTGAAAGCTATTGAGAGAGATATAGGGATGATCTCTATATGCGTGCCTTATGATTCCATAGGGTTCTACCAGATCAATACAATACTTAACATCCACTTTGTCTTATATGCTTGAAACTACATTAGAGATCAAGAAAGAGAGAAAATAATGACGTAACGCAGGCCACAAGGGAACCTTCTATATAAAGAAATTGTCAACTTATAAAAAGTTTAACAGCAATATTTTCTAACAGAAAAGAAGCATTTACCAGTTTCTGTGAGTTGTTCAGGGCAGTTTCAGAGAGGATAGTTCTCTTGGCTTGGGTTTTGAAGGCAGGTAAGGTAAAGGTGACATTTTCACTTAAGGACAAACACCTCATGCAAACTCAGAAATATAAGGCAGACTTTTATTAACAGAAGTCCCTACAGTTTCTACATGGGCTATCCAACAGGAAAGTTGGTAATATCAAGAATTCATGTGTCATGTTGGAGAATGCTGGGGGTGAAGATGGAGAGGTAGACTTCTGTGGGTCACTGGAAGTCATGGGAAGGATGTGGGTTTGCCATGATTGGCAGTGAGAAACCAGGTTTGGAAGCAGAGTGATATACCCAGTAAAGGGTTTTAAAAATGGTGCCATGAGACTCATATAGAAGACTGCTTTTTCCCATCTTGGATTCACTTCCTTATGAAATTCTTGCTCATATAGCTGTTTGCAAGGCTCCTGATGATGCTCTCTAAATTCATGAACATCAACCCTATGAGAGTATAGATGTTAAGTGTCAAATAAGAAATGCAATTTCATGAACCCAGTCTTTTATTGTTGATAGTTTTGCCAGAAAAAAAATTCATTTTTTTGTAATGATAAAAATAATTTGAAGTTGAGAGACTGTGCTCATGCTATTTCCAAGGGATAATTTTTTGAGCAGTGAAACCATAGCTTGTCAGCTCGATCCAGGGTTTCAGTGTTTATGTTTTAACAGGAAAGACCCCTGGTCTCCCAGATATGGCAAGATTTTAAAGGAGAAGGATTTTAGGATTCACACATTTAGGTAACACATCAGAATCCATAGCCCATTCAGGCTTCAGTGTAGTTTGAACCTTTTAACAAGATTGAAGACTCTTTTTGCAGAAGACAGCTTGCCATAAACTAAAGCAAATAGCAGAAGTAAGGCACTTACACTATTCTAGAATAATAAATTCTTACTCTAATTCAAAATGTTTCTGATTTACATATGTGCTTATGAGATGGATTGCAAAGATCACTGTTTTTATAGTGACTTGAATAATTACATTGCGGTTTTTTTTGTAGTTACTATGAACAAATTAAAGTTTCAAAAAGTCTGTTGTACAGGGTCTACTAGAATAGGTACTGATTAGACCTTGAATCATAGCCGTTCTTGCTAGAATAATTTCCTTTCTTACGCTGAAACTTAATATTGGCATAATAAAATCTCCTCTCCTCTCCTCTCTCTCTCTCTCTCTTTCTCTCTCTCTCTCTCTCTCTCTCTCTCTCTCTCTCTCTCTCTCTCTCTCTCTCCTCTCTCTCTCTCTCTCTCTCTCTCTCTCTCTCTGTGATGTGTATATGTTTACATACCAGGGAGTTCATGTGTCACCATCTGTTGTGATTTGAATATGCTTGGCCCAGGGAGTGGCACTGTTAGGAAGTGTGGCCTTGCTGGAGGAAGTGTGTCACTGTGGGGGTGGGCTTGGCCTCTCCTCCTAGTGTCCTGAGAGATTCTGTTTGCCATTGGAAGAAGATGGTGAACTCTAAGCTTCTCCAGTGCCATGCCTGCCTGGACACTGCCATGTTTCCCACCATGATGCTAATGTACTGAACCTCAGAACCAGTAAGCCAGCTTCAATTAAATGTTGTCCATAAAAGTTGCCTTGGTCATGCTGTGTCTATATAACAATGGAAACCCTAACTAAGACACCATGTATATGTGGAGTCCAGAGAACAACTTGTTGGAATTGATTGTCTCCTGCTGTTAGTTCCAAGCATTTTAAAACTCAGTTTGCCAGCTACACACAATAAGTGAACCAGGATATCTTGAGAGACTAGTATGTGCAATTTTTAAAAGAGCTCTGGAAATGTTGGATACGGAACATAGTATGAGTAGGTACTGGAAGGAAGATCTCTATATATTCTTGTACTTGAGTGTATGTGTTTATGTGTGTGGGTACATAGGTGTGTGGGGTTGCATATGAGAGACCTTGGTAGTGGGTGATCAGATCCCCAGCACCCACATAAAATTCTGTTATGACTATAATCCTGGGGTGCAGGAATTAAAGGGTCCCTGTCACTGGCAAGGGAGTCAATAGTCAGTTCCGGGTTCAATGAGAGACAGTCTCGAAAAATCAAGAGAACAATTGATGAAGATTTCCAATGTTGACTTCTAGCCTCCACCTTATGCAAACGTATGTGCACTCACAAACACACACACACCCCACTCACAAATGAACACACACAAACATACCTGAAAGCCATAATGTAAGCTTGTTATTGCTGATATTGGTGGGTAAAAAGAAGTTGTGTACAAAAAAAATGTATGTGGTTACATGTGTTTCTTTTGGAAGTGAAGCTTTGCATATTTATCAGTTAAGGCATTAACTACCAGTCAATTGGAATTCAACACTGTGCAAATGTTAATAGGAACCTCATATGTTTAGCATTTGTCTTCACAGATTAAAAGTTTCAGGAAACACGTGGTTAACCTGTTAGAACTGTGAGAAATCATTGAAGATGCGAGACTGAATGAGAGAATGAGATTATTAAAAGGCCAAAAACCATGGAATTCAAAATGATAAACAGAAAACACACACACACACACACACACACACACACACACACACACACGGGGGGGGGCGGAAATGGAAAGAAGCATATATGTAGAAATACTACATTCATATAGTCAAACACTATTATTAAAATGAAAGCATTTTGAATACATATCACCAGAAGAAAGGGAAGTCTGGGTAATAAGGTTGAACATTTAACACATCAGTAAATAGAACATTTTATTTCCAGTTATAAAGATCTTCAAGAACGTTGTTAGTTATTACTTCCAATGAGCAACTATGTTCCCAAGGGCACTGCGTATAATGAAGTGAATCTGACAATAAGATTATTTTTGAAAACTGATGCTTTTTGGTTATAAGAATAAATCGGAAGAGGCTCTCTTCTCCTTTTGGCATAAATTCAAGCACTCAAACTTTTTGTTTAGGAAGCACTGGGAAGGTGTATGTTGGTCAGGCAAGGAGTTAGCTAACTGTGTATAGTGAAATATGGTCCTAGGTAACATGAGAAGATGCAGTATCATCATCATCATCACCACCACCATCATCATCATCTTTGTGGGAATCACAACCTGAGGATGGAACACCACAGTCTGTATTCTCATAAGCCCCTGAGAGGTTGTTAGAACTTAAGCTAAAGCTTTGATCCTAATGGATATAGCAGTTATAAACATGCTGGCCTGACCTTGGGCAATGCAGGAACATATTCAGACACGTGCTTTTTCAAAATCAGTAATGATTGTGCTTGAAGACCCAGAGCACAGGCCTTTCCTCTGAAACCTGCTAAAGAAGACAGAACTGGACTCCCCCTACTCCTCTGCTTGCTCCTCAGGAACCCCCAGGCAGGACAGGCCTCTTCTCACTCATGATTTCGTCCTTGTGGTAATCTGTGCAGTACCTAGTAATTGAGATGTTTGTTAACGTGAAATGGAGAGGTTGGGAATAAACAGATGGCGTATGATTTATTATGCCAAGGTAAAATCACTACCTTAGGGTAGAACTGAAACAAACATGTAAGAGAGGAACGGTATACATAGATCCCAGGCAAACATCAGAAAAGAGAACAACCATTCTGGAGGGAACTGGACAGACATGTTGGAACAGCTTGTGTGAGTCACCTTCAGCTGAATCTTGAGTTTCCTTTGACCTGTCAGAAGTGTTACTTATGTCCGAGTTCGATGAAGCCAGTATTTCAGTTATTTTAACCTTATTTGGAGGTTGGATTTCTATTGAGTAGCTTAGATCTGGCTGAATGAGGCAATACTTTAAAGATACTTCGTAGCACTTTTTTTCAACCGTAGCATTGGTGTTCTTTGAGGTCAGATGATCCTTAGCTGTTACCAGCTGTCTTGTGATTGTCTGAGTTGCACTCTGACCTTTGGCTTCTACCCAACAGAGGCTAGTAGATTCTCACACTTCCAGGAGGAACAAACAAAAAAATGTCTTCAGGCATTGCCAAATATCTTCCAAAAGACATTTCTTAGAATTGAGAATATCTGGAGTGATGTAAGATGGAGAAAAGGGGTCAGAAATCTTTAAATCACCATAATAATGCTATAGGGATGGCAGGAGATTGGGGGCCCTTACAGAGGGGGCAGGGGGAGCCGAGGGAAATGTAGGGAAAGAGTGAGATGGAGATGGATCTGGGTGCTTGAGCAGCAGATAACCTGATGGAGAACTGAAGGCCATGAAGGTGAGGGGGAAGGACAGAAGAAGAAGAATGAGGAACAGGGAGAGCCACTTAGTTCAGGCTAAGGACAGGGATGAGAATATGCAGAAGTCTGAGACAGCTTAGGACATTAAAGACACTCAAAGCAGGGAAGGGCAGTCAGTAGAGCAGTCAGTTAGTTCTGCAGTGTAAAGTGAGAAGGGTTAGCAGGCTCAAGCAGGAACCTTCAGCCAGAAGATGGCACATGCTTCCCAGCCCAGGGTCAGTCCTCTATCACTGGGGAGAGTGGGCCTGCCATTATTCACTCTCTTTAGTTGGGGGTCACTGAACACCCCACCACCACCACCACCACCACTGTCTTTGATCCTGGTGATTCGTAGATGTGACATCTTTTACCTCTTCACTGATTTCAGGAACCAGTGGAGATTTTGCAAAACATCACCCACCTTTCTCTTGAGATTTGGGGCACCAGCACTCAAAAAGAAGCATAGAGCTTGAAAATGGGGGAGGGGGGATAGCAATATATTGAGTCTGAAATCATTCACGCAAACAAATAAACAAACAGAACCAAGCGAAACAAACAAAAAACAAAAGCAAGCGAGCAGTTTTAAGAATAAATATTGTCGCCGGGCGGTGGTGGCGCACGCCTTTAATCCCAGCACTTGGGAGGCAGAGGCAGGCGGATTTCTGAGTTCGAGGCCAGCCTGGTCTACAAAGTGAGTTCCAGGACAGCCAGGCTACACAGAGAAACCCTGTCTCGAAAAACCAAAAAAAAAAAAAGAATAAATATTGTCATCATTCTGTCTGACCTCTTTTGAGTGTCTGTTTAATGTTTAATGTTTAGCTTAGCTTCTGGTTAGTTAGGAGGAGTTTGGCCAGTATTTATTGGATCACTATGCTTACCATGTTAATAATGGTAACAACACTTCTGTAAGGCATAATAATCCACCATAAACCATGTAAGGAGGTGAGCTCATGTGATCATTATAACAACCAGAGCTAAAAAAAAAAAATTGTAAGCCTGTTACACGTTTTATCTTACCCTTAACACATTATTTTGTCTTGCTTTCCGTCCCTCCCATGAAAGAAAATTGATAAAGTTATTATCTGCCTCATGTGTTTATTCTCGCTGTAGGTGAGATTTAAAAAAAAGTCACAATTGATAGAAAGTGTGGTTACATATTTTCAATGTTTTAGTCCTATAATTACAGACCAACAGTAGAGCATATGACCTTCCAGGTGCAAGCTTGCTTTTTTGCAAGTATGGAAACATGATCACCTGGCTCTTTAGTGCAGAGCCAAGGTCAAACCTAGGACACTACATTCATACACTGTAGCGATCACGTAAAGACACACTAGTTAATGTTTATTCCTGTTGACTCAGTGTCTCGAAGCACACCACCCAATCTTCCCAGTCAGACCCTGGACTATGGTGTAGCCTCTCCTTTAGCTTGTCTTAAGTAGAAAGATGTGTCAGCTGAAGGCTGACTTCAAGGGCGGAAGAAATAGCACAGTGAAGCAGAGCAGCGCGTGCGCTCGCCTCTTCTTCCATGGCTGCACTTGGCAATGCTGTCCAGGCGTCCAGGTCTAAATATAATAACACCTTGTTTTTCTTCTCTCCTGAAGAGGAAACAAAGTCCTAAGAGGTTAAATTTTGCATGGGACCTTGTTTGCCAGTTCAACATCTGTTTGCATCTTAGAAAATGACTCATATCTATTCCCTATAAGTAGGGCAGGAGGGCAGCTGGAATTTCCCAGCTCACTCTGTGTCACTGCTTCCTGCTGCTCTTTATCCTCCCAGGCATATTTTATTGGCAAAAAGAGAGAGAGAGAGAGAGAGAGAGAGAGAGAGAGAGAGAGAGAGAGAGAGAGAGAGAGAGAGAAACAAACACTGTAGGACCTCAGGGCAGCTGCTGGCACTGACTCACTCTTCTGTTTCTGTTGGGAAAACTGAGGGCAATGCAAGTACCTTACTTTAATCACAGTGTGAATAACCAAATGCATTCTGAAACTTTGTTACTCAATAGCTCACCCAGAAGGAACACTGTATTCAGCCAATCAAAGGCCATCTGCCAAGCACAATCAGAGCTCATCGTCACTGATGACAAGGCCCAGTGGGTGGATCGTCACCAAAGGAAGGAAAAACACAGTGTGAGTTGTGTTTCTATCTCAAAACAAAACTACCCCAAACTGACCAAACAAACAAAACCCCCATTCCTCCTCGCATGTCCTCAACCAAAGACTAGTGTTAATGTGCTGAGCATCCATTGGCTTGACTTATTCCTGAAACTTGAAAAAAACGACGACCTACTCAATTTGGAAGGAGAAAGGGAAAGGGGGAGGAAGGGGGAGGGAGGGAAGGACAGACAGAGACAGGCAGAAGCAGAGAGAGAAGGGAGAAGGAGGAGGGGGAGAGAGACAGAGAGAGGGAGAGGGAGAGAGGGAGAGCAGGGGCAGGAGTGGTCTACAAAATGGTAACATTGAACACAGGAAGGACAAGAAGAGAGGACCTTTTGGAGATCTAGTAAATTCTCCTGTCTGGGATTCTCATTTTAAGACTAAATTTAACACACTGCCCAGCTCAGCGTTTATTGTTTCATTTTGGATGCAACTTGTCTTAGTCAGTGGCTTTGTTCTGAGGCTCTTTAATACATCTCAGTGATTCTCTCACTGCCTATGTCAAACAGAGATGGGGTGGGGCAACAAAAACCTCAATGGATACAATTAAACTAACTCTACATGTTCAGATTTTTAAGATGCTCCTTAGTTGAGCAAGCCCTGCTTTGCAAAATTTTATCTATGAGAGAAAAAATTAAAACTTGGGTCAGTAAGATTAACTTCTCAGTTTATTCATTTACTTTTAAATGTTGTATTCTGACCCAAAGTGGTTTCCCATTCTTCCTGGGTGCTTTAGAAGAAAGTAAATCAGGCCTCTAAACCCAGAAACAATTAAACCCCTGTGAAAAACCAAACCAAATCACAATAAAAACAAGACCAAAGAAAAGAACAATAGCAAAACTTTCATATAATAAGCATGCATCTAGTTAAGGCAGCAGAGACCTCTGTGTGAGCAGACACAGGTACCCATGGTAGGTGGGGAGGTGGGGAGGGAGGGACACTAAAGAGGCCTCCTCTTCTCTTCCTGGTTGTGTCCTGTCCAGTGTGATCCTAGGCTTGGAGGACATCAGGCAAACACCCAGCACAGACCAGGGAGAGAAGCTGAGTCAGGCCTTGGAAATGGGCCTAATATCATTTTGGTTGAATCTAGTGTCCTGCTGCCCAAATCATGTTTGAAGTAGGTTTTCCCCCCTGGAGGTCTTCCTTTGACCCCCTAGCTGGCATTCTTCTTGAGAGCAAGGCTAGACTGTGACTCCCAAGTTTCCTGAGTTAGGGTCCAGTCCAAGGTGCCCGGTTGCTTGTCTTTGGGTTCTACTGACTCAAAAAACCAAAGATCTTCTCAAACCTTGTTTAAAATGGAACCTTCTGAATTCTGTCTCCAGACACTACCCCTGTAGCAGCCCCGTGGTGAGGCCCAGGCCTCCACTCCAAAACCACAGGTTGATATTCTGGCATTTCCTGGTTTGGCTCCATCCTTTGGAGTTGTTTACCAGCATCAGAGCTGCAGCCCTCCCCCAGCCCGGTGACTCACTCCTGTGGTGGTTGCTAGTGCCACTCTGGGCATTGCAGAGACTGCCTGCTCACTTGATGCCTGCTGGCGTTAATGTTTGTTCTCTCCTTGACTTGTCATAGGAGAGTTTGTTATTACTCCTGTTGCCCCTGCTATCAAGCTACAAGGACCTGTCATGTTTGCATCATGGAAGGGGAATGTCCTATCCACTGTATTCAGGCTCTGTTCCCATGTGATGGGAGGATGGTACTGTGACCCCCCCCATAGGGCCTTGTGACCTCAAATACCCCCCCCCAGATGGTTCCCTCACCCATTTTCTGAGTCATGAGAAGGAACCATCCGCTGGTACTCCTGTTTTCTTCAACTTCTTGCTCTATCAGAACTCAAGGCAGCTCTTTTCAAAGACTAAAAGTTTGTATCTGCCTCAGATTGTATATTGGAATCCTAGTCCCACAGGGCTGGTGCTAACAGATAGATTCTACAGAAGGAAGCTAGGTTAGGAGGGTGCAGTTCACATTCATGGAATTGATGTCCTTATAATCAAAGCCCCAGAGAACTAGTGACCCCTGGTACCATTAGAGGTCACAGAGAAGGAGCCATCTATGACAGAGGAGGCTTCTTTAGAAATCAGTCTGCCAAAACCTTGGTGGTGAACATCCTGTCCTCTAGAACTGTAAGAAACAAGAATTGGTTTTCTCTCTTTTTTTTTTTTCAAGCTATCTAGGTGTATGGTCTTTTATTACAGGAGTTCAGATATACACCTTATCCTTCTGATAGTTTTGCATATGAGGGCCTCAACCACTGGTATCCATCTACCCAAATTCCTGGGTATCTGAGGTAGCTGGGGGCTGTTGCAGTTTGAATGTGAAATGCCTATGGTCACCAGTTGGTGACACTGTTTTGTAAGAAGGTTATGGAGTCCTTAAGAGAGGGAGCTTCACCAAAGTAATTACATCACTAGGTGTGAGTCTTGACCTTGTAAGGACCCAGGAAGCCCCAAGATCAAGTTCTCTGCACAAAGAAGATTAATTTGCCCCAGAGGGACAAAGGGCAGGGAATAAGAGACAAAGACAGGAGATAGAGGATAAAGGAAACAGGAGAAGGGAAAAAGTGAGAGGAGGCAGGGGTACGTCCTGGGTTGGGAGAGAGGACTATCTCTGGATAGAGAGGAGACAGACACATAAGCAAAGGACAGTTTATAAG
Organism: Tokudaia tokunoshimensis; assembly: GCA_036184795.1. Lineage (NCBI taxonomy): Eukaryota > Metazoa > Chordata > Mammalia > Rodentia > Muridae > Tokudaia > Tokudaia tokunoshimensis. The sequence continues at coordinate 140,023,060 of BTHU01000001.1, read as the reverse complement.
TGTAAAAGAGGAAACACTGTGTTAGAATGAGGTGTTTAGTTTTAATTGCGCGGGCTAGGGGGCTTTTGATTGCTGGACTTCAAAACTTTGATAGTTAGACCCTGGCGGTCAGCCTCAAGAGGAGAAGTGGCCAAATAAGGGAATGATCTTGGTGGCCAGCTTTAGGGATGGGGAAAAGGACAAGGCCAGGCAGAGTCATGTGTACCATGTTTAGGCTGGCTACAGTCCCTTCAGACATGGTGGAGTTTGGGGGGTATTTTAGGTTTGTTTGACTGGTTGGTCGGGTTTTGGTTTTTAGTAGTAGGTTTTATTCTGCCTTCTAATTCCTACATACATTTTAACTAGAAAATATGACCAGCTTACTGAGGTTTCTGCTGCCATAGCTTCACTAATATGACTGACTGTATCCCTTCAAACTGTACATTGAAATAAAAAAATAAAACCCACTACAACCTATTTTTGAGTTGCTTTTGTTCTAACCAAGACATTTCCTCACAGCAAAGAGGAAAATAATATATAATACCTAGGCTTATCTATTAAGCTTCACTGTTTCACATTCAGGCTAAACTTAAACTCATAATCTTCCTCTAAGTGCTGGGATTGTGTTTCTTACAGTAGAGGACAACTAATTTGCAACAATCACCCCTCATAGTTTTGTGAACTGGAAAAGAACTAGTAAGGGACATGAAGCCAGGAAAAGGGCAACATTACAGTGTTATATCCCTGTTTTGGAATATGTTAAAAATAAAGTCCTAGCACCACATTTGGTGGTCCACCCCTGTAATCCCAACATTAAGGATGCTCAGACAGAAGGACTGCAATTTGGAGGTCAGTCTGAGCTATACAGCAAAGGCTAAGGTCCCAAATAACAACAATAAATTAAGTTTTTAGAACATTCTCTAGCAGTCAGGGTTATTAAAGTCTTGAGCCTCAGTCCACTGTCCCACTGAGAGGATGTAGAAATGTTAAAGGGCAGGGCTTTATGGGAGGTCTTCAGATCATTGGGAATGTGTCCTTAAAGGGACAGTACACTTTCTTCTTACTCTTCCCCTCTCCCATCCCAACCATGAAATAGTTTGTTTTACCATACACTCCCTGCCATGATACAATGCCTTGTCACAGGACCGAGAGCAGAGGTGACATCTAACCATACACCAAAGTCTACAAACTCATGAGCCTAAGTTATCTTCTTAAGGTGTCACCCCACCCACTCCAGTAATGGAAGGCTACCACTAAGATAAGGAACAATACGTTTTAATAATAAATTCTGTTGTGATAAATTTATATGTATAACCTGGTCATGATGGTGCATGTTTGTACTTCCAGCACTTAAGAGGCAGAGGCAGTAGGATTATGAGTTCAAAGCTAGCATGAGCTATATTTCAAGAGTCTATCTCAAAATAAATAAAGCAAATGAAAAAGAAACAACTATAATAAACAACCTGTGCACAGAAAAATAGTCTTTTGTGTGTACTTATGTGTAAGTATACTGCGAATATGTATTTCTACATATACATATGTGTCTGCACATGTGCACTGGTTAAGACTTAAGACTTCATATATTGTAAATTACCACCCTAAGAAGCCTATTCAGGTTTCTTCCTTGGTGAATTTTCTTATATTTTGCTGTTCCCTGATCATTCAATGATAGTCATTGTCTACAGAGATAAGCAACATGACAGGACTGAAATAAAAGAATAAAATATCCACCTTTTGAGAACTAGATTCATTGGCTTACATATAAGAAAGAAAATTTAGAATAAAGCATATGAACAAATGTCTCTCACCAGCAAGTGGATGAAAGTTTCTATAAAGAAGAAGAGAATCAGAAAAAAACAGAAGACTTGGATCCTTGACAGGGGCTCTGCTTGGGTTCTGAGTATAGAAGATAAAAAGCACTTCCCCTCCCCCTCACTGATGGGCAGTAAAGGTGAGAAAGAGCCAGAGAAATCATGTTCTCTGACTAAGGCAGAATTCATAATTTTTACATAACCACTGTGAAACGGTAATGAAGGAAGTAGAACTCTGGTGCCCCCGGACAGTTGTGCAGATAGTAGTCCGTGGAACACCCTCAAAGTAGCAGAATACTTTATGGGTTGAGAGGTGCACAACTTCTTGTTTTAAGAAGTACAGCTGCGACTGTTGAGCCTTTGTAGACTGATTCCTAAAAATTAGATAGGGTGGCAGCTGGAACCGTGGTTGCCTACATCTGATATTTCTTCCTTGGCTTGAAAGGAACATTTTTTTCATATTATATTGTGAAAGACAACCTGGCAATAAAAGGTAGTATTTTCTCAATTTCAAAATAATGTCCAGCTATGTCTGATCATTATTGACACACCCCATTATTTAGTTTTTCCCCATTCCAATGAAAATTATGCAAGAAATTCTCAATGTATTTTCTAAGTCTGCTGTGTTTTCTTTTGTGTTTTCCATTTTTCTGTCATTACATCTTCTATCTTTACATCGTGTGGCCTACTTTCCAGTTGTACGATTCATTTATCTGCAGTGTCTAGTCCGTTGTTAATTAACTTCTTAATTTATCAAACTTTTCAAGTCTAAAGCTGAAACATACTACAGACATGTTTATAACATGTAAAGAAACAGCTTTTAACATGCTACTGCTTTCTGTCACATTACTCCTTTTTTTTTTTTTCATATACTGGACATTGAATTGTGGGTCTCATGAATGTAAGTACACTGTAACTGTTTTCAGATATCCCAGAAGAGGGCATCAGATCTCATTATGGATGGTTATGAGACACCATGTGGTTGCTGGAATTTGAACTCAGGACCTCCAGAAGAGCAGTCAGTGCTCTTAACCACTGAGCCATCTCCCCAGCCCCCTACATTAGGACTTTTAAGCCTGAATTTTATCTTTCTGAATCCAGCAGGCACAGTCTTCTTCTTCTTTTTTTTTTTTTATTTTTTTTTTTTTTTTTTGTAACTTTATTGACTTTACAATCTCAGTATCAGAGTCCCTGGAGTCTCTGTTGTTGTTTGTGGTTTACAACCCTGGTGTCTCATCTTTACTCCTGCTGTTACTGGATGTAATGAGCTAGGCATTTGCCTGCAGGGAAAATAACCTTTCAAATATAACATTCGAATTATTTGAAGCCTAGAATGCCAGTTTGTCCACCAAATCGAACTTTCAGTTACCTCAGCTAAGTGCTTGGGAATTCAGGATGGCATTGGTTCAAGGTCATTTGATATTTTCCAGGGTACTCAACATATTTTAAAAATCTTACTTCTTATTGTTACATCTGGGATGTAACATGAAGGCTTTTTACTCAGTCCCTGCTTTGCCTGGCTCTAGGGGCTAATTTTTGCCCTCTATCAATCTGTAAGGACCAAAAGCACAATTCAGTGTCTTGATCAACTCTATTCAGTAAATACTCTCCATTCAAAGTGGATCAAATGCCAAGCTTCACATCTGGATTCCCAGCTCTTCTGTATTAGACCCATCAGGCCCCTGTAAGCACGTTGATGCTTCCATGATTTTAATCTTTGAAATTTTCTTGCAACTCTCTTAGTCATCTTTTGTGAAAGACTTGCTTCACATCATTTAGTCTGTCCGAGCAGAGGCAGAAGTCTGGATTAAAAAACTTCCCTGGCTTTAATACCCAGTTATCTTGAGACCCTGACCCTGATCCTGTAGCAAAATTGATGAAATAAGAGAAGACAGACTTTTATAAGCCTTGTGACTTTTGGATCATAGCCTACAATGAAATTTCAGAAAGAGTGAGATAGTTTATTTCAACATCCTTGGTGGTCTCAGATTAATCGTCAGAAATACAAAGTGTAATAGATTCTGTGAAAGCATCTTGACAGGATTTTCTGGGGTCATGAGGAATATGTAAGGGGGAAAGAAGGTGAGAAGCTAGTTCCATTTAATGTGTTTTAATTCCTAAAATGGAGCCAGTCTACCAGTACAAACTTCCACTACATGGAGTAGGATTTTGCTCTTTGGACAGATGGGGTTGTCCCCGTCTGCCATGCAACGTCTTAGGGTACAGGTGAGCACAGGTGAGCATAGCAGGGCTACAAGTCAGGGGTGGGGCATGGTACCTCACTGTGAAGGAAGAAGCTTCATTCTTCACTAAAACCTGGCTCTCCACTACCTGTGTGAGGGGAGTTATTCATGATGAGCGACTGTGAAGCCCTGTTTAACTCCTTGATCCTTTTTCTTGCTTTGCCTATAGGAAGCTGAGCATCCTCCTGTAGCATGGACATGTTCGGAGACCCTCATAAGTCCTAATGCTTGCATTACGAAAGGCTCAGGAGAAGTCCAAGGTAAGATAAAGGTTCAGAGTCTTCAAAGACATTCGGGAGTTGCTTAGAGAAGAAAGCAAGCGGGGTGTGTTATGTGAGTCATGTGGGATCCTCCTTAGAGCTATATTTATCATGGATGGAAGAGTGTTTTCAGGGAACTTGTGAGTCTCCCTAAAATTACGCAGCTTACCTCTGCTCTCAAGGACTCATCTTTTCAGACTATGTCTGAACTAAAAATGTACCCTGGCTTTCCCACACTACTTAGCCTCATGAAAGAAGTGTTCACCGTGATGTTGGTAGTCATTTTTTGCAAGTCTAGAATCTCCTGGAAAAAAACTTACATCCCTTATTTCAGCACTTTCTTGCACATCCTTGATCCACGGTCACATTGTTTCTTGCCTTAGTTGTGTTTAAACTGAATTACTCAATTCCTTCCTCTCCCTCTCCCTCCAACTCAGCCTCTAAACCACAGTGAGGCAAGAATACTCAAGGTCCAATTTTGTCTTCTCATTCTTCAAGAACTTTTAATGGCACCATGCTACCAAAAAGATGACTTTTCAGACATTCCCATACTTCAGTGTTCATGAATCTGACTCACCTGTTTGGCCTTGTTATTAATTTCTATTTACTAACTGTGTCTCTTACTCAAGGAGTGAGGGTTCTTGGTGTGCTCTAAGCATGCCAGGCTGTCTGCACTGTCACATTTTATTCTTGTTTCCCCTGGTATTTTTTCCTTAAGTTGCAAGGCCAGAGGCAGCCGCATGGAACTGGAACTGTACTGGAGCAGCCCAGACTGGCTCTCAGTGAGGAATCTGTTTCTGTTATTACTTTTGCTCCCCTCCCGCCCATCTAGGTGCTCTTGTCATTCCTAAATCTGTCCTTGATCTTATCTCTACCTTGCCCTTAAGTATTAAACCTGCTTGTCCTTGCAATCTGACTATTTCCTCTACAGAGCTTTGTTAGTGGCTGATTTTGTCCCTAGTCATTATTCCCTGAAGCACAGTTATAAAAATCATTCTGAAGCCCCTGCTTTTGGTAGCTAGAATCCACTTGCACTGGTGGTGTGTGTGTGTGTGTGTGTGTTTGTGTGTGTGTGTGTGTGTGTGTGAGAGAGAGAGAGAGAAAGAGAGAGAGAGAGAGAGAGAGAGAGAGAGAGAGAGAACACATGTGTGATGAGCTCTAAACTTAATGAGCCAAAGTGCTGGCCATGTGAGGCAAGTTAGATAACCACACTGGGCCTTCAACTTCTTGTCTGTCAAACAGGAGTAGGCGGGTACAAAGATGGCAGAGCTGCTGCACACATAAATTAACGCCATTGTAACTTGGTGGTAGTCTCTGCGTGCCTATTCTGGCTCCATTAAGTCCATTCATAAACTGATCTTTATGTGCCTTTGAAATCTGCTATAGGCCACAACGTCATAGCTACTGAATAAGGGTTTGTCTGAATAAATCAGTATAGTTCTCTTAAAGAATCTAGAGACCTTTCAGATGGCTCCGGGCCATTTTCATAGTTGATATCATTACACCAGCTTCTCAGGACAATATGTGATTGACCTGGGAGTTCTGAAGACTGGAAGAACCTTCTTGGCCTCCACATCTGTGTCCTTAGGAAGAATGAAGGCCATAGGCTAGCTATGTCAGCAGAAGTAGGCTCAAAACAATGAAGGCACAAAGGAATCAGATGGTGAACAAAACTTGGGGGTGGTATATGGGGAGCCAGTCTAATGTGGGAGATTCCTGCCTTTTGATCTGGTTTTAGATGCATTGAACCAGCCCGCTTTATGCTGTAGGCCTCGGCTTCCACTGTGGAAGATGAAAACATGAACTAGGTCCTCTCTGGGTTTGTTCTCTGTGAAGACTTTTTTGTTTTCATAAATGGTGACTATTATCGCATTACAGGTTCCTCTGTCTTTCAACTTGTTCTTTGACGCAGCCTCTGAGCTTTAAGATGACAGTGTCTCTTGATAACCTACTTCCTGCCTTGTCTCAACTAACGACACCGGTATCCATGGCTTGTTTAAGCTGAGGACAAGGATTTCTTGATTTCTCTCTTTGCCTGTGTCTTCCATCAGTCCATCAGCAAATTCTTCTGCTTCAGACAGAGTTCCAGACCGGCCTACTCCATCCTAGTCTATTTGCATCTTTCTTGTGTCTTTCTTTCTCTTTCAGCTTCTGTTTCTTCTGAAACATAGCCATTTTCCCCCTAAACTTTCTTATTGGTTCCCACTTTTTCATGCTTTTACTCCTTCAAACTGTTTTTTGACACTGTACCCAGAATTATCTTATTTATTTATGCATGTATTTACTTATGTATTTATTTACTTATTTCTTTATGTTATTTCAAGACAGCTTTTCTCTGTGTAGCCCTGGCTGTCTTGAAACTCACCCTGTAGACCAGGCCGGCCTCAAACTCAGAGGTCTACTTGCTCTGTTTCTAAGTGCTGGGATTAAAGGCATGTGCCACCACTGCCCGGCTCAGAACTATCTTTTAAAAATATGAATATGGTTGTGCTACTGTCCTGGTTAAGATGCTTCAGTAGTTTTTTTTTTTTGTGACCAGTAAAACACAATTTTGTAATTTAAATTAAATTTCCCATCATCTATACAGTACCATGTGATCTGGATACCGCTTGGTTCTCTTCTTCCCTTTTATGTTAACCGTAACAGGCTTCTACTCATACATTAAATATACCATATTCCTTCATGAATTCAAGTCTTTGAGTTTGCAGCTTCAGGACTAAAGTTTTGCAGTTACATTAATGTGTTTTTGAAATAAAGAAAACCAGTCTTCTGCATATACTAGTCTGGTAACACCAATACCTAACAATATATAGCTTCTGTTTTCAAGACTTTGGGAGATTTTTCCATGACCTCATTAAAATTGATCTTTTTTGAGTAATCAAGTTTAGTAGGCAGTTTAACTAGATTTACCAACTCTGCAGTCAGTACATTAAGAGATATTTTTATTAATCTTAATTTTGAAAAGTTTCTTTTATACAAAACAATAGACATAAATAGCCAGAAAAATCTCAAAAGGTATGTTTTGTGGAGTTATGACAATCCCACTGCTCTGTAGCATCCAAACCTTGTAGACTGGTAAGGTTTCTTCTTCTTCCTGCTCTGTTGCAGTGACTTTTAAATGTCTTTCCACTCAGATCAGTTCCACCAACACACCTTAACTAGAAAAATTAATCAAAATGTCACACTTGAACTAACTGGGAAATGATCTTTACCAACCCTACATCCGACAGAGGGCTAATATCCAATATATACAAAGAACTCAAGAAGTTAAACTCCAGAGAGACAAGTAACCCTATTAAAAAATGGGGTAGAGAGCTGAACAAAGAGTTTTCACCTGGAGAATATCTAATGGCTGAGAAGCACCTAAAGAGATGTTCATCATCCTTAGTCATTAGGGAAATGCAAATCAAAACAACCCTGAGATTCCATCTCACACCAGTCAGAATGGCTAAGATCAAAAACACAGGAGACAGCAGTTGTTGGCGAGGATGTGGAGAAAGAGGAACACTCCTCCACTGCTGGTGGGATTGCAAGCTGGTACAACAACTCTGGAAAGCAGTCTGGCGGTTCCTCAGAAAACTGGGCATGACACTCCCGGAGGATCCGGCTATACCACTCCTGGGCATATACCCGGAGGCTTTACCTGCATGCAATAAGGACACATGCTCCACTATGTTCATAGCAGCCTTATTTATAATAGCCAGAAGCTGGAAAGAACCCAGATGTCCCTCAATGGAGGAATGGATTCAGAAGATGTGGTATATTTACACAATGGAATACTACTCTGCAATTAAAAACAATAAATTCATGAAATTCCTAGGCAAATGGTCAGAACTTGAAAATATCATCCTGAGTGAGGTAACCCAATCACAAAAGAACACACATGGTATGCAGTCACTGATAAGGGGATATTAACCCAGAATCTCGGAATACCCTAGACACAATTTGCATATCAATAGATTTCCAAGAAGATGGAAGGAGTGACCTCTGGTCCTAGAAAGACTGGAGGTAGGGGAATGCCAGGACAGAGAAGCAAGAGGGGGTTGAATGGGGAAAAGAGGGAGGGAAGGGGGCTTATAGGACTTTTGGGGAGGGAGGAAACGGGAAAGGGGAAATGATTTTGAATGTAAATAAAAAAACTTGAAAATAAAATAAAATTAAAAAAAAAAACCAGAACTGTGGGATATCCAAAAAAAAAAAAAAAATGCCATGCTTGTGCTTTGCTTCCGTTGTATCTATAGTCTGAAGCATTTCCCGCGTGAGCCTTTGCAAAGATGATAAAAGAGGAGTACATTTTTCAAAAACATTTACATCTAAAGAACCATTTTCAAAATAGACCTCTTCAGAGATTTGAAAGAAAGGATTTGTGCAAAACACAAACAAGGATTTTTGAATCAATTCCTTAATTGTCATTGGAATGCCATAGTGCAGTGGTCTCACCCTTCCTAATGCCGAGACCCTTCAATACAGTTCCTCATGTGTAGTGACCCCAATTACAAAATTATTTTCATTGCTACTTCATAACTGTCATTTTGCTACTGTTATGAATCACCATATAAATATCTGATGTGTAGTCTATTTGATATGTGACACCCCCCCACCCCCAAAAGTGATTGTGACCCACAGGTTAGAAACTCTTCCATAGTGACTATCAGTCACGGTTACAGCAAAATCGTTTCTTTGATTGTGTCTGAGCCATCTCTAGCCACTTGATGCTATCTATGACTTCCGTGTGGACCCAGGAGTAGTTATGATAGAAACGTGGAAGAAACTCAAACTCAAATCCCTTCTTTCAGATGTGTTATCTTTGATAACGTCTTTCAAAGTTGAGCACATTTCACTATGAATGGATGTTACATATCCTCAAAGTAATTGTTCTGACACAAACCAACATACACAAAGACAGTGAGAGAAGAACTCAAGTTGCTCATATCCCATAAACTGAATCTAGAAACAGTGTATTTGTTCGTTTGAGCTGCTACAGCAGAGTACCACTAGTGTGGACTTATACAACAGTTACATTTTATCATTCTGGAGGGCCAGTAGTGTTGAGTGTAATTTTAAAAAGCCATGCTATCACCTCAAGGCCGCGCTCTCAGCTCAGCTCCAAGAACAAACTGTTGCTGGTTCCACTCTCAACATAGCTGTCAAAGGCCAGCGGGTTCTCTGACCCCTGGGAGCTGTGATCCCTCTTCCAACCCCTCATGGCTAGCTCCTCCAGACTTCTAACAACCGCCCTCATGGCTTTGCCTTTTCTCCTGTCCACCTGAGTTGCCATGGATGGAAAACACCAGACAGCCTTAATATTTTAAAACCAGCCAAATAACACAACTGCTGGACAAAGAATCCACTGCTCTAAATTCATCAACTATCTTATATTAGAAATCTGCCAGTGGCAGAGGCCGACACCAGATCTAGTAGCTCCCAGACCTTATCTAGCTCCTACTCCCCCTCCAAAGCCTGGATGAAAAGCCTCCCTCCCTTTCCCTCCCCATCTCCCTCCCTTCCCCCCTCTGTCCCTCCCTCCCTCTGTCTCTCTCTCTCAGTCTCTCTTTCTCCCTCTTCTTTCTGGGACCTCACCTCTTTATCTTCGCCCAATGATTAGCTTCTGCCATCTTTATTAAAATAATCAAGAAACAATTAGGGACCCAGACTTCAGTATCAGTCCCTCCCCCTACAAGGTAGTCCAAGATCAAGAATAGAAGGATATTGTTTAGATAAGTAATCCTTCTGGTAGAAGATGGCCATCTTTGTGTCCTTATTGAGGTAGAGATCTGGGGCATATCATCTCTTCTTCCTTGATGCTACCTTTTTTAGAGACCAGGTATATGTGCCTGATTTGTCTGGAACTCACCAAATCACTCAGGGTATACTCAGACTCTCTGTTCTCTAGCCTGTCTTCCCAAGTGGTGTGATAACAGATATATACCATCACATCTAACTCACGCCTCTCCTATAAAGGAAGAATTTTACTGGTGAGGACCCAATCTTCATGACATAATTACAGCCCAAAGGACTGGTTCATATATACTGCCCTATTGGAGATTAGGTTTCAACCTATACATTTTAGAAAATACAGTTATTCACTCAGTACCATGGTGTCTGCATGTGTTGGTGCCTGATTTCATATGTTGCTATCCATCAAATTAACTTCCATATAGAATAGGGCTTATGGAGGGATGAGTAATAAAATTTGCCTACAGCTAATTCATAAATATAGTTTTAAAACTGAACAGTAGCTACAACAATTATTTTGAATTTAAGTCAACAACTTTTTTTGTCTGTGAGGAGTATTTAATCACTGACACTATTTAGAATTTCTAGTTCATAAGAAAAATGAAAAGCAGACCAAGTATGGTCAGCTTTCTTAAGGCTTTCAACCTTTCTAGAGACAACACAATGCCCTAGCCCCAGAGCACTCCTCCTGAAATCAATCTTCCCTGGCTTTAATGCCTGTACTGGTCCTCAGTGTTTAAATAGAATCCCCTGTTCCCTTTATCTCTGTTAAGACATTTATAACTCATTGCAATTTTGTTTGTTTATTTATGTGGGGTCCCTCTTGTCTACTAGACTGCAGTCAGGATTCTCACAAAGGAACACACTGCAGTCTTCTTGAACATCTAGATTTTTAGTGCTCAGTGCAGTGCCTGGCACATAGTATTTAGACAAGACATATCCGTGGAATAAACTAATGAAGCAAGATTTTTAGATGAGTTTGTAAGATCACTAAATCTCTAGAGACCAGCTGTTCAAGTCAGCAATTTTATTCCCAACTCGGATTTTATTACTGTGAGTGCTTGCAAGGTTGGTTAGTTATAGTCTCATTAAAGGTGATCATCAAACATAATATTTCATTAATTTCTGTTTTCTTTCCCTTAATATGTCTAGCCATCTTGCATATTATAGACGATGGGGTGCACTCAGATAGTATGGTTACATCCACATATTATATACTTTTAAAAAATACATTTGCTTCTTTTACCTTATGGGAGTGTTTTGACTGTATTTAGAGATGTGAACCATGTGCAGGCATGGTGCCTTCAGAAGTAGGAGAAGGTATCAGAGTTCCTGGAACTGGAGTTATAGATGGGTGTGAGCCACTATGTGATGATGTGAACTGAGTTCAGGTCCTCTGAAAGAGCAACAAGTGTTCTTAACAGCTGAGCCACCTCTCTGGTCCCATTTGTACTGGGTATTATAAGTAAAGTTAAGATGATTAAAAGCACCCAGGGAGCTGTGCTCAGGTTATATGTAAACACAATGTCATTTTATATAAAGAACTTGAGCAGCCACGGATCTTCTTATCTACAGGAGCTCCTATCATGTGAAGGATAGTTGTATAACCCATCTGATATCCTGACTTCAGACTTGTAGAATCCAGAACTCTAGGCAAAATTTATGCCTCTTATATTAAGATACCTAGTCTGAAGTAATCTATTACAACAGCCAGAAACCGAATACCTTGGGAGTATCTAATAAGCTAATAACCATGGTTTATCTTTCCAGAGTTTTGTCACATGGATAAACAGAAGTCCTTGTCTGTCATAAGCCATGCCTCTCTCAGGAATGAAGGAATTGAAAGTCTAGAGTTCTGATGTGGGGACTGAAGATCTTCCCCAGAAGGATTGAACTGGTGCTCACCAATGTTACAGAGTCCGTGCTTCTGACAGACTTATACATTCTTTCTGCCTCCCTGGTGCAGGGATTACCTGAGCACAACCACATGCCCACCTTTTATGTGGGCATTGAGGTCTGAATTCAGGTTTTCAGGATTGTGCCATAGGCATTTTACCCACCGAGCTATCTCTCCACTCCTGTGACTGAATGAAAAAAAAAAATAAGAAGGAAAGAAATAAACAAGAAAGGAAAGGACATGACTGCTTTTAGGTATGGTGGAGGAGAAAGTTTATTATAGACATGTGAGAGAGAATAGCCAGAAGCAGACACAATTGAGAGAGTCCAGGGTGGTCATGACCCTCAACCATATTTATAGAGGGGGAGAGGAAGGGAGAGAGAGGAGCCAAGTACAGCATCTAGGAGAGCAGGAGTACAAAGGGAGTAGCAGAGGAGCAGAGAGAGTAGGTCACCAAAATGTCTGGATTGTATACAGAAGGGCCTCTGGAGGAAGGACAGCCTAGCCTAGCCCTTGGTCTGGAAAGTTCAAGGTAGAGGGTGGGGCATGCCAGTCATACTCTGTAACAGGTAGGGACTAGAGGATGCTGGGAGAACCTGGAGGCCAGGTCACTTTGAAATGTTCAATAGGCACCTCAACCACTTGTCCTCAGTTTGAAACTTAGCCTGAACCTTCTTGATGTGCATGAATGAGGTGGAAAGGGACCTGGCAGGGTATCTGGGAAATTGGAACTTTGGCCGGGGACTCTGTGGGTAGTCACACCCTTGTCAGGTGATGCACCAAGGACCTGGAAGAGCAGTGTTTGCATTAATAAGGTTGGGATTAGCTAACAACTTTAATTAAAGAACCAGAGACTACTTCACAAATTAAGGAGTGATAGTTATATCAAATGCCTTGCCATTTGTAATACACACTAAGCCCTGTACTATGTGTGTCACTGTGTGATAAGCTCCACGTCAGGATGGCTTCTGGTCTCATTCAGATGGCTTGTGTATTGTCATTTAAAAAATATCAGTCACAGAAAAACTCTGAGAGTTTTATTTTCTTCCCACCTATAATGAACATTTATTTTAAAATAACAGTATTAAGTACTTATAAACACAATTCTCAGCATATCTTTATACTAAGACCTAATCATACAAATTTTAAAATGTAATAGACAGTGGAAAGATATGAAGGATACTGATGTATGAGCTGTCACTTTTTTTTGTTGTTGTTTCTGTTTGTCTGTTTTTGTTGTTGTCATAGTTTATCTATCCTATTAAAACTGAATGTCAATATGTAGATTTAATCTTAGTTGTTTTTGAATGTATTAAAAACTGCTTGTTTGCTTAGTGATGCATTTGTAAGTTATCAGTTCTTTCCTATCATGAGAATTTTAGAAGGGCAGCAAAGAAATAAAGAAATAAAACATAAAGAAAAAAGGATGGATGGAAAAGAAATAGTGTTTATGTGGCGATATGATCATATTTCGTATCTACACTTGCCTGGACCTTTGCTCATGGTTTTTTTTTTTTTTTGGTCCTGGCTTTGACATTTTATCTCTCTTGTTAACAAGGAGAAGCCGCCAAGTCAGTGCCTAGAAACTACTATAGCCACCATCATCTAGTATGTTGTCTCAAAACTAATTGGATTTCTATGGTCTTTGGCATATTAGGATTTGAAGTCCTGCCTCAGGTTCTATATGGATTCATCTCATTTTATCCTTTTTTTAGTTTAATCCCTTCAATGCATTTGTATTGAGCATGTCTAGATACTCCTGTACTCCTATGGCTGCCTGACAACCAATTTTAGAACCAAATAAATATAGTTGGCAAAGACATAGATTCTTGCTTAAGTGGATAGATTCTCACTCTAGTGGATTGCTTCTTGCAAGAGTAGACAAATTCTTATGGAATGGGTGTTGTTTATTGAAAGAACAGGTTGTGGGCTGGAGAGATGGCTCAGCGGTTAAGAGCCCTGACTGTTCTTCCAGAGGCCCTGAGTTCAAATCCCAGCAACCACATGGTGGTTCACAACCATCCATAATGAGATCTGACACACTCTTCTGGAGTGTCTGAAGACAGCTACAGTGTACTTACATATAATAAATAAATAAATCTTTAAAAAAATGAAGTAGTAACAAAATAATTTTTTTTAAAAAAAGAAAGAAAGAACACGTTGTTATAAGCCATGTCTGTCTCTTGGGACATTTCTCTTTCACAAACTACCCGTTTTTTCCTCTTTCTAAAATAAATTGAAGCAGCAGAAGATGTTATGCTCTTGATTTCCCAGCTTCCAAAACTGCGAGCCATAGTAAATGTTAATTTCCTTATACAATACTTGCATGTTTGGTTATAGCAGCTAGAAGTGGGCCAGGGCAGGAAGGCTGACTGGATTGGTCAGATTTGATGTATGATTTGAAGGTTGACTTGATTGGGTACATTGGTGGGTAGTCCAAGAGCATGCAAAGACAAATAATAAAATTCCTGAGTTGGGCTGGGAGCAACTGAGTTAATGTTAGTGCTATTTGATGAGCTAGATGTGAAATGGGAGATAGGATTGGTTGGGACTGAGTAGGTGTCTTATGGTGTTATTGTTGTGAAAAGACACCATTACCATGGCAATGTTTATAAAGGAAAACATTTAATTGAAGCTGGCTGACAGTTTCAAAGGTTTAGTTTATTATTGTCATGCCCAGAAGCATGGCAGCATGCAGGCAAGCAGGTGGAGGAACTGAGAGCTCTAGATCTTGATCCACAGGAGCAGGAGAATCTACGCTACATTTGGCATAGTTTGAACATAGGAGTCCTCAAAGCCCACTCCCACAGTGACATACTTCCTCCAACAAGGTCACACTGACACCAACAAAGGTCACACCTCCTAATAATAGCAATCCCTATGGGCCAAACATTCTAAGATATGAGTCTATGGGGAGTCATACCTATTCACACCAGTACAGTGGAAATATAAGGAATAGGGTTCAATAGACATTGCAGAAGATAATTTCAGACTTCTGAAACAGATCTTTAAGAAACACTGACTAGCCCAGTGGTGGTGGTGGTGCATGTCTTTAATCCCTTTTAATCCTACCACTATGGAGGCCGAGGCAGGCAGATCTTTCTGAGTTTGAATCCAGCCTGGTCTACAGAGTGAGTTTCAGGACAGCCAAGGCTATACAGAGAAACTCTGTCTCAAAAAAAAAAACAAACAAACAAACAAGAAAAAAGGGAAGGAAGGAAGGAAGGAAGGAAGGAACAAAGGAAGGAAGGAAGAAACACTGACCATTGAAAGTACATTCTTCACAGCTTGCCCACTTGACTTTAGATTCTTTAAGTGCCTTTAAGTGTTTGAGCACTAGTCTCCATTGTCTCCCCCCACACTTCCCACCCCCTGACTACTGACTGATGGATTACACTGGATGCTGTCTTTCATTTGGTCTTTAGCTGTTTGAAGTTGCAATTATGTGATGTTGCGATTCTGTGGTCACTGTTTTTCTACAGGAAACACTTGGTTTAGCTTTTGCTGTGATAAATACTAGAGAAAAGCTCTTAATTTCAGGGATCTCAACACATGGCTGGCTGATTCTCTTGTTATGTGCAAGTGTGAGACCCAACTTCTCAGTTGCAGGAGAGTGTATCTGGGTGATGTGATAACAAAGTACAAGTGAGTGGAGTCTCATAAAGTCAGCTTCCTTGGTTTCTATTGGCTTTGGGCTTGACTATTAGATGATGTAATCATGTAATAGAGGCATGACATATTTTAACAGTCAAGTATGACTGTTAGACTATTAGTGGCATCTTAAAAAAACTGGGAAATTTTATGAAATCTGAATGACTTAAAGTCAAATAGGACAACGATTAATGAATCAGTGTCACTAAATGATACCACTTAGTGTATGACTCTGCCTGTTTTCACAGGTAGCACAGCAAAGATGGAACAAGAAGTGGAGAGAAAATTGACAGTGTTGTGCTTTTGATTGTGAAATATGTCTCATAGGTTTATGTGTTTGCATACTTGGTCCCCAGTTGGTGGTGCTGAGTGGGCCAGTTGTGAAACCTTTGGAAAGTGGAGTCTTGCTGGAGCAAATATGTCATAGAGGATGTACCTAGAGGTTTTATTGCCAAGTACCACTTTCTGTTTCCCCTTTGCTTCTATATTATTGATGTCATGTGACTTTGCCTGTCTCACGCTCCTGCTGACATGCTTTCCCTGTTGTGGTGGACTATATTGTATCCTTTTGGAACTAGAAGCCAAAATAAATCCTTTCACCCATAGAAAAGAATGTTTTGTGTTTTATCAGAACAAAATAAGACAGAAATTAAGGGTGGTGACTATTGGCAAAATTAGCAAGTGTCTTAGTTCAGGTTTTACTGCTGTGAACAGACACCATGACCAAGGCAAGTCTTATAAAGGACAACATTTAATTGGGACTGGCTTACAGGTTCAGAGGTTCAGTCCATTATCATCAAAGTGGGAGCAGGGCAGCATCTATGCAGACATGGTGCAGGCAGAGCTGAGAGTTTTACATCTTCATCTGAAGGCTGCTAGTGAAAGACTAGCTTTTAGGCAGCTAGGATGAGGGTCTTAAAGCCTATACCCACAGTGACACACCTACTCCAACAGAGGCACACCTTCTAATAGTGCCACTCCCTGGGCCGAGCATATACAAACCATAACATTCCACTTCCTGGACTCCATAGGCCTGGTCAAACACATGAGGCTATGGGGGCCAAACCTACCGATAACATAATAAAACAGTACATTTAGTCTAACTTCCAAAGCCCCATAGTCTATAGCAGTCTCAACAATGCTAAAAGTTCAAAGTTCAACGACTCTTCTGAAATTCATCCAAGCACTTAACTGCAATTCCCAAAGCAAGACAGGAAACCAGCTGGGCAAACTCTAAACTCTGTATCTCCATGTCTGATGTCAAAGCACTCTTTGGATCTCCAACTGCTTTTTCATCCTTGTTGACTGCAACAAACTTCTTTTCCTGGGCTGGTTCCACTCCCTGTTAGCAGCTTCCCTCAGCAGATATCTCATGGCTCTGGCATCTTGAATATCTTGGGGTCTCCAAGGCAACTTCAATGTTACAGCTTCTTGTTTCAATGTCTGGGATACACATGTGATCTTCAGGGTGCCTCCAAAGGGCTGGTGTCACTTCTCTGGTTCTTCCCTCTAAGCACTCTAAGCTCAGTTTGATCCACTCCATTGCTGCTGTTCTTGGTTATCATCCTATGGTATTGGCATCTGCATTACACTGATGTCTTCCACTGCAGCTAGGCTTCACCAATAGCCTCTCACAGGCTCTCTTCATGGTGCCAAGCCTCAAATCCTTTGCATGACCCCTTCAGTCCTCTGCCATCAACTGCAACTGAGGCTGCACCTTCACCAATGGCCTTCCATAGCCACTTACAGTGCTGAGCCTCAGCTGTTCTTCATGACCCTTCATGCCTTCAAAACCAGTACCACCTGGGTGTCTCTTACAAATTACCAAGTCCAGCTGCAGCACGAGGTACAATCTCATCTATCTCTGGAACACAGCTTCTTTGTGCTCTCAGAAAACACTCCTCAGAAGATTTCACCTCAGTGATGCTGGTCTCTTCTTAATCGCCGCTAATTTCTTAGCTCCAGCTAACCAGCATCAAAGTACCAGTAATGCAAAGGTTTTGCTTTAGTAACTCTGGTATCTTGTTAGTCATAGCTGATTCTTCAGCCAGCTAACCAAAACCACGGTATCTTCACAATCAAAACAGCAATGGCCCTAATAAGACTCTTTAAACTTCCCTCTGAAATTTCACAAGCTGGGCCTCCATCGCTGGCACTGTTCTCAACATTGTCTTCCAAGCTCCTACAGAACATCCCACAGAGCTTGTAATACCCAATGGCACTTCTAGCACAAAGTTCCAAAGTCCTTCCATGGTCCTTCCCAAAACATAGTCAGGTTGTCACAGGAATATCCCACTGTGCTGGCACCAATTTCTCTTACTCGGGGTTTCTATGACTGCACAAAACATAATGACCAAGAAGCAAGTTGGGAGGAAAGGGTTTATTCAGCTTACACTTCTCAGATTGCTATTCATCTCCAAAGGAAGTAAGGACAGGAACTCACACAGGGTAGGAATTTGGAGGCAGGAGTGGATGCAGAAGCCATGGAGGAATGTTGCTTATTGGCTTGCTTCTCCTGTCTTGCTCAGCTTGCTTTCTTATAGAAGCCAAGACTGCTAGCCCAGGAATGGGACTACCCACAATGGGCCTGACCCTCCCACCTTGATCACTAATTGAGAAAATGCCTTATAGCTGGATCTCATGGAGTCATTCTCTCAAGGGAGGTTCCTTTCTTTGTGATCCAGCTTGTGTCAGATTGGCACACAAAACCAGCTAGTACAACAAGTATTTGGTAGCAATTTCCTAAAAATTAAAACATTCCCTCTTAGAAAAGGTCCTTCAGATAAGAAGTAAATGAAATTTACTTCCTAAGACTGCTTTAACCATAAGGAGTAAGCAAATTGACAAGTCTCAAGCTCCTGAAATTTACAAGATTCACATGTCTCCTCCCCAAGTTATACAACCAGTGACAACACTGGAGAGAAGACTCTCCCATCTGCTCAGCTGCTTGCTAGTCATCAAGGAAGTTCCAGAATATAGCTTTAATGTCATCATCTATGCTGACGTAGATTTTTTTAGTGATGTAGATACTTTTAAGTCATCTATGCATAGGATACCCAATATCCTGTCGGTATCCCCAATGAGCTCACTAGATCACGAAGCTAGACATGGGTGGTGTTATATCTTTGGTCTGTCATCAGTAACCTATATATCGTGAAGAGACATTTGCTCATGTCTTCCTAGAAAAGGTAACAGAACATCAAGAATCTTAAATTCTCTTGGTAGAAGTGTTTTGTAGGGTTTTTATGTACTCATTCACTGAAAAATAATTGAAAGACACCTGTGTAGTATCTGTTTATTATTTTGGGGATAAGAATGTAACAGTGGAGATATATCTGGAGAGAGATAGGGGAGGAAGGATAATACAAAGCAAATTAATAAGCAGAGATACTTAAATTGATATAGCAATAAATATTACACATATCATGAAATTGGATAGTAGAAGCCAGAGTGACTTAGGTACAGATGATAATGGCTATGATTGTAAGATAGAGACTTCCTTGAAGAACTGACTAAAGCTAAAACCCAAGTAGTAATAAGAAGCCAGGTAGAGGAATCTAAGGGTGAAAACTGCATTCAGGTACTAAACTCTTCAAGCAGTAGGGTTGCTGCCAGGCTGTATGTCTGCCTTGTCCCTGGGGTACCCAGAGCACAGCTGACATGCTACTCAGGGGAAGTAGAACTCAGTTCCTAATGGGGGTCCCCAGTCAGTGTTTCTCTGGGTTGGAAACAGCAGAGTCTGAGATTATTGCTGTGGTTACCAGGTACCACTGGTGTACTGCTGTGAGTTAGAAACGGGGGTCTTCAGTACACAGTTCCCCTCCTGTGTCCACAGGCTAGGCAGAAAAGAGAATGCAGAGCTGGGGTGATGGTGGTGATGAGGACTCAGTTTGATTCTGAATGCCAAGAGGGGCTGGAGGAGAGAAGACCTTCTCTGGGAGATTTAGGCATGCCCCCGACCCCCATCCTTGATGAAGAGCTGGAACTTGTTTGTTTAAACTGCTTTTTTAGCTGGCAAATGTGAACCAAGGATTAAATACCCTTTGTGAGAAGGAATGCCAAGGAAGGGAAACTCATTGTCTGAACGCCTGGGGCCTATCCAGATACCTCATTATCATGGAAAACTCTATGTGACTGATTGTAGTCCTCTCTGTGGGGAGTCGAGGTTACGTGTTCCGGAGCAGGTAGAATTAGGCAGGGAGTTAGTTGGCCCCACTCCTACTGTTCTCAATTCTGAGATTCACGAGGGGGTGGGGGAGTGGGGGTGTTTGTACTCACTCAACCTTAAGAGTTCTGTCTGGTGGCATGGTCCACTTGCCCCACAGGTTGAAAGTTTCTGAGACTGATCCTGATGTCATTGTGATTAGAGTATAATGGTCAGGAGCTTTCAGGATACAAAGCCTTATTAGCCATAGCTAAGAATATGTGTTTTAAAGGCAATAGAAAGCTAGGGGAGATTTCAGTTGAGAAGTGGCGTGGTCTTAATCTACACATTGAAGAGATAGCTTATGCACCTGATGTCCCGAGTTCAACCCACGGAACCCAACACAAAATGTCAGATAAAGTGACGTGACTCTGTAATCCCAGCACTGCTACTTCCTGATGGGAGGCAGAGAACAGAGAATTAGCTGGAAGCTTGTGGGAGAGCTGTCCTGAATGGAGTGTGATGTATAGAAGAAACAACAAGAAAGCCCTGCCCACCTTCCCAGCAATGTGGATGGTGCACTGCGGCGCATGTGCCAGTTCCCCGGCTCCATGAAATTTAACTATTATCATGTATGTGTATGTGTGTGTGTTTCTGAGTGGGTAAACATGAACCATTCGCATGTAGAAGCCCCCAGAGGCCAGAAGAAGGTGTTGGATCTCGTGGAACTGGGGATACAGAGAGTTGTGAGCTGCCATGTGGGTGTTGGGAATTATACCCTCATCTTTTGCAAGAGCAGTAAATGTTCTTAACAACTGAGCATCTCTCCAGCACCTCATAAAAATCTGAACAGATAAGAGCTCTGTTTAGAGGTTGTAGAGCTTAACAGAACAAGGAGATCATTCCTCGGGGATTGATTTTTTTGGTCCTGATAGAGGACTGTAGCAGTGTAAATTTGAACAGAAGTAAGGCTTCTGGGGAAAACCATTAGGGAAAATTTATAGTCGTTATGGTGCCATCCCTTATTCCAAGTCTCAGTTATATTTGATCAACAATGGTCCAAAAATATTAGATGAAAAATTCCGGTAATACCTCATTAGTTTCAAATTACTGTTACCATGGTGTGTTGGGACAATGCTTCTATTTTACTGTTACTCTTGTTGATTTCTTATTGTTTATAGCATTATTAGATATGAGCACATAGGAGAAATAGAATGTGTCTACATATTTGCAGTTTAAAGCTTCCATTGTGGGCCTTGGAAAATATCCAATATAAATAAGGAGGTTCCTGTATTTAGATTAATAAATCAGAATTTAAAAAAAATGAAGGAAAAGATAGTCTAAAGCTTGTATTATTGGCCAGCATAAACAGAAAACTAGAGAGGAGAAGAAGAAAAGAGCATAAAAATCATATTACTATAGTATAAGAACTTTGAGAAGTGTCTGGGGGAACCACACCAGGGGAAAGTCCGGTTTCCTTTTATAAAAGAAGACTCTGTCCCGACATGTGTAGCTAGTCATGACTGACTGAGGACACCTGTACTAGTCACAGCGCTGAGTTGGGATTCACGAGTCAGAGACTGATCCACATATCTGACTATCAAGTATGCCTCACTCACACACAGAAATACAAAGATTAGTAGAGCATGAAGTAGGTAGATGCGGCCACACACTGGGTAGTCCAGCTGCACTTTGGTTCTCTCTAAGGAAGGTCCTAAACACTTCCCTAGTATGAATCTCTAATCAACATCCCAGCTTGCTAAAGCATGCCATCTAAAGCAGTGGTCTGTTTAGTCCTGGGAGATACTGATGTCTGTAGACACTTTGGGTTGTTGATGCAGTAGGTGGAGGCCAGAGATGGTCCCAAGCACTTCATAGAGCTCAGAATACCATGTTAACAGATGAACAGTCCTTCACATCAATTATGTTGAGGGTGAGACACCCTGACATGAAAGGATTAAGGACAAGTATTAAGACTGTCTATTGCTTCTAAATAAGATCATGGCGATTGTTTCCCTCTATTGAACTCTGTTTTCTGAATGTTTACCACAGTGCGCTCATTTTTCAACCCTTAAACAAACACACCTTTCAGAACTGAAAGACACACCTGACCAATGCTAAGCAAAATCTTCCTGGTTCTAAGGCTTCTCCAGACAGCATGCCTTGGGCCTCTTGTTGAGTCACAGCCCTCAAGTTCAGCCTGCTTGACATGAGTGCCTCAGAAGACCTTAGCAAACATTGGTGATTTCCACTGAGTCATTTGCCCATGCGCTTGCATGACTGGCTCAAGTCTTCCTGTGTTTTTGTGGAAGAGAGCCTGAAGAGGAAAAACAGGCTGCTTGGTTCTCATTGTGCAACCCCTGGCTCGGTTGCTGGTGCCTTTTGTTCTGTGGGCCTTTGTGGCTGGGCCAGCAGGGAGGACTTAAAAACCCAAGGAAGAGTCCCTGAGAGCCAATGCTCTCTGCACTGTTTCAAATGTACATATCTAGTAATCATAGGTTCCTTTCAATAGTTGTTAGTCACACAGTTGACTTTAAGCAAACACTGAGACCATGAATAAAAAAACCATGAATAAAAGTTGTTACATACATGTGCATAGGAAGAATCTTCTTTGAAATGTAAGATAGCCAGGAGCAAAACAGAAGCATTCTTTCACTGAGAATTCAAATTGGTGACATAGGAAAATTACTGACTTGCCTGTGAAGTTCCAGTCTCCCTCTCTCTCCCCCCTCCCAAGCCCCCAAAACAATTAAGACAACACCCTTACACCATGGCAAAAGGTCAGTTTTTCTCATTACTATCTCAGAATCCAAGGGAACGCAAGTCACCCCTGTTCCTATTGTTCCTATTCCCACACAGCTTTGGCCCCTCAGTAGTTCAGCTCAGCCACTAAGCATATGATTAAAAGTTCATTAAATAATCCAGGAGACGCTGCTTTTGAAATTCAAGGGTCACAGGAAATGGTGACCTGAATTATCTGGATGAACTGTCACAATTGTGCGACGCTTTGTTCAGATCTGGCAAGGGCTGGAAAGCATTCATCCAACCAGCGAGTGTGGACTCAGAGCCATGCAGCAAAATCGAATTTCAGGCTGGGTGATTTCTCATCCATTACCTCTTGCCATTTTCTACTGGACCTGGGCAGATAGTTTCACCTATCTTGTTTCTAATTCATCTTTTGAAAAATTGGTATGATAGTGGTTATCTGGCTGTGTGCTTGTCATGATGAGTTATTTTCAAGTACTTTACAAATAATAATAATAAAAAAAAAAGTACAATAAACTTCAGAGCCATCCAGATGTAACAGCACCTGTCTTTTGGGAGACACTGTCAAAATCGTGATGTTAGTGGTGGCCCTCTAATTCTAACCTTTGGGGGCCTGCCTGGTCTTGAACATTCATTTACAATTAATTTTTTTTTATTTTAAAAAGTTATTTCTTTCTTCAAACCAATTCTTTGGATTATAAGCATTATGCTATTAAATGAGTATTTTTTTTTTTAATTTCTAAATGGAAGTCCCTACTTCACAATTACAGAGTTTCTTGTTTGAAAAGCTAAAGAATTAGTTAAGCCACATTTTTTTTTCAGTTTGATACCTTACTGAATTCAAAGGAAGACACTCTGATATATGGAGAGGATCTAGCTAATTTTTGTTTTCCCCATGGACTTTCTTTAGACTAAAGCCCTTCATTCATTACTATACTTATCTGAGGACAACATAAGAAGCAGTTTAAGGAAGGGTTAATTCTGGCCTATATTTTAAGAGGCTGTAGGAAAGTCATGATTGTAGGAGTAGCAGGTTGGTGAACACAACACCATTACAGTTTGGAAGCAGGGAGAGATTAGTGTTGGTCTCCATTTCCTTTCTCCTTTTGGTTAGTCCAGGTCACAGTGCAGGGAATGGTGTCACCCACATTTAAGTTTTGTCTTCCTACCTCCATTAGAGTGATCTAGAAAACCACCATGATGTACTCAGAAACTTGTTCCTGTGATGTTTCTGAATTCCACCCAGTTGACCATCAAGATCAACCCTCACAGACACAAAAATGAAAATTTACATGTTTCCTTCATTTAAAAACTAATATGAAAATCAAGGTGGGTGGCTGGAGAGATTATTTAAGAGCACTTGGTGCTCTGTTCTTCCAGAGGACCCAAGTTCTGTTTCCAGGACCTACTTCAGGTGGTCTGTAACTCTAGCCTCAGGAGATCCAACACAACCTTCCGGCCTTCTTGAGCATCCCCCCACACAGCATACCCTCACATAGACATGTATACATACATATAAATTTAAGAAAAACTTTTTCTAAAGATATACCTGGATTAAACCACTAAATAAGTTATACTTCTACATAAACATAACTTCAACTTATTACTAGAGAGTTCATATAGTCCCTTTTTGTCCTCAGACCTTTAAGGAATTGACTGAAATATTATCTATTCTAAGGCCTTTGGCAGTGGCCAGAACCTATTGGTATCCTGATTGTTGTTTCTCCTATGGAATCATAGAAGACAATGATCCTGGTCTGGAACATACAGGATAGTAAGAACAGATATAGAGAAGGAAGTGCTAAAATTTGTACTTGGAATGTCACCAAAAGACCTGCTTGTTAAAGGATTAGTCACCTCTGTGGTGCTATTAGAAAGTGGTAGAGACTCTAAGAGGTGAGGCCTAGTAGCTCTTCTGATTAATGGGATCATGCCCTTGAAGGAGACATGGGACTCTGTTCTTCTTTTTCTCTTCCATTCTGCCTGCTTCATGCTCCCAGCACATGACAGTTTTATCTGCCCTACGAACCTAGCTGAGGTGTGCTGCCTTTCCATGGTCCCCAAACAACTCTAAAACTGAACAAAATGAGCCTTCTATTCTATAAGTTGATTATCCCAGGTGTCCATTGCAGTGATGGAAACAATGAACACAGGAACAAATGAATAGGATGTATTGAGAAGAAGCTTGCAGAGCAAGTACCAAACTTCTGAAAAAGTGACATCATGGTGGCTACAAAAAGGGAGTGGTTGAATTTGGGGACATGGTAATGAAGACATATATTACTTACCATAATCTAACCAAAAATGAATGCTCACAGAAAGAATACAGTGATCAATAGCTGTTCCAAATGTGGTGGACGTTAAGAAGTATCCTGATAGACCTGGCCACAAGAAGGCTGGTCATTAATGCTGCTTATAAAATTAGTTGCAATGTGTTTAGGAGATATTGGTCAACATGAAACATGATATGTTTGGTTGAATTTAAGAAAGAATCATATTGTCTGAAGATCTTTTATCGAGCTGAGATCATTCATATTTATTCATGTTTAGATAATTATGATAGAAGGGACCACCGGGACAGTTGCATTTTTGATTAAAAGAAAAATAAATAATGGTTGCATCTAATAACCATGACATATCACTATCTTATTTACTTCTAGCTTTCTGTGGGTCAAAACAATGTTGAAAACAATAATTATCTCAGTATCCACAAGAGACAGGTGTTAATGCCTTCCACACACAACTCTGAAACGCAGATGATTAGATGAAATGATTTTCTCATGAATCATAGTTATTACTGTTCACTTCCTTGAGGGCAAATTATACTGGTATCTGCCTACTGAAGCAATGCATGGATGTGCCATGGAGCTCACATATAAATATCCACTACCATTAACTTATTGAAATTTGGTCAGATCAAGGTTAATTCCTTCCTTTGCCCTGTTATATTCTGACTTTGACTCACCTACCTGACCTGTGTGCTTTATCTCTGTGACAGAATTACTGTCATTTTGCTACATTGAGTGTTGATATCTGTCTGTTTCCCCAAGGATATATTGAATGTATTCCCAGATTCTTTCAACTAAACTTGTGAAAATGTTTTTGAAATGGGTCTCTCTAGGCAACAAATGTTGGGTTTGAATGTGGTATGTTGCCTGTGATGGCCTGCAATCTGGTTTGAGTCTGTTCCCTCTGCTTCATAAGTGATGGTATTAAAGTATGTGCCACCATGTTGGCTTATAAACTCTATGGTCCAACCAAATATTGTGTTGATTCTTTTCTTTTTTGTTTTTAATGATTTCTTAGCTCTCTTTATAGATACTCAGTAGAGATATTTAGATTTGACATCCCAGAAAATAAATTCTTCCCATCCTATATGGGGCAATGATAAAGACATGGCAAAGTTTCTGGGCAACTGAAGGCACAGAGAAAGAGAAAATGGCTCATCTATTTTTAGGTTTCCCCTCCTTTTCTCTGAAAGATACATTAGATTTTCATAGAAGCATAAGAACCAAACTCCTGCACAGGAAGCTGTTAGTTTCAGGAGGCCATGGTGGGAAAGACTGATAAACTGAAGCTGGCAGTTTAGTCTCAGCCTGAGCCAAAGCAATAAATAAATCAACGACGTCGACAAATAACACTAGACAACATTTAGTAAGGATTCACTCCAATCCCAGCAATGACACCAGCTCACTTCTCACCAGTCTGTGAAGCAGGGCCCACCACCCTTTACAGCAGTTGATCTGAAGACCCTCAGCGTGAAGGTGATGTGAAAGTGCACAATAGAGGTAGCCAATTCAGAGATGGAATTAAAATCGAGGCTGTCCCAATTTCACCATCCTGATGCAACTGCTATACTAGTTTTTAGACACACTTTCAAAGCTTCTTTTTTTTTTTTTTTTGGCCAGAATTGAAGATGGTAAATGGACCCACATGTCAATGACAGCTCAAACATGCTTATCACTATTATTTATATAGTGCTTTAAAACTCAGCCTGTCAGTCTTCTACCCACATGGTTGCCCTGAACATGGATTCACTCATGCTTTAAGGAGAGTGGCATCTAGCCTAGTATCTCTTGAAATAAAAAAAAAAACTGAAGTTCTTGGGTGTGGGTTATAATAAATAGAGCACTTTTATGTTTTTGGCCATTTATTTTTGAACTTCATCATGCTCAGCTCTTGAGTCTACCAAGCATAGTTGATCCTGTGTTCAGTTATATTATCTGTCAATTTGCTGCTCAACAAAATGTATGGAAAGAGTCATGTATAAACACGTATAAACAGAAGCCTACATAAGGAATATCTCAAAATGATGGTCACTGTAGGAAAGCCAGAAAATTTAACGATTCTAAATCATCTCTAATTTGTCAGGTTTTAGATTAGGAAGTGAGGCTCCAAAAAGAATATAACTTCATCTGTCAAAGTCTTCTCCAATTATCACATAAATATGTAATTATTATTAAGGAGTTGTAAAACATAATATATAAAATATATATTGGCTTAATTGGTAATAACAATTAATTGACTGTGGTATGGAAATATATAGGGTGAGTATATTCATTACTTGACCCACTATTGGGATAAAATACCTGGCCAAGTCAAGAAAGGAAGAGTTAACTTTGCCTCATAGTTCAAGGGTGCAGTCTACCATGGTGAGTTGAAGGGTGCAGTCTACCATGGTGAAGAGGTATGAGGAGAGGAGCTCAAGACATCTGACTACATTGGCCACAGGAAGCAGAGATTCATTCATTCATTCAGTTCATTTTCTCTTTTTTATTTAGTCTAGGACACCAACCTTCAGAATGGCACTATCCACATGTAAAGTAGGTCTTCCTATCTCAATTATCCTAATCTAGATCATACCTCACAGACATTTCCAGAGATTTATGTCTTCAGTGATTATAGATCCTGCCAAGTTGACAGTCAACATTAACCAACATCAGAAGTCCACTCTTTATCAATTTATCATTCAAATATATGTCTCTATAGACTCATGGCTATCTCTTATGTCTCTATAGGCACATGGCCATTTCATAATACAAAAGATATTTCTTCTGACTTCGAAAGTCCCCACAATCTTTAAAAATTCCAACACTATTTTAAAGTCTAATGTCCAAGTCTCTTCTGAGACTTGAAATAATCTCTTAACTGTAAGCACCTATCATAAAATAATATTACATACTTCCAAATTATACATGCTTCAAAACAAATTTCCATTCCCAAGGAAGGAATGGAAGTGTGACAAGGAATGATTGGACTAAAACAAGACTGAACCCAGTATGGCAAACATCAAATATGGCAGCTCTGTATCCAGCATCTGTATCTTGTAATGGAATCAAAAGGGCCCAAAAAGACTTATGTAACCCTGTTCCTTTGGCTTTGCCAGCTGTAACACATATAGCTTCTTTCTTGGCTGTCCCTACTGCATGCCTGTAGTTCTCCCTTAGTGGACATTTAAAATCTTGCTTTCAATATCCATATATGCTTTCAATAAAAACTTAGGTTTTACCTTCTCAGACAGATTCTTGCAATGGCCTCTTATACCCGGTTCTCAAGGACTTTGGTCAAACACTTCGTGGCTTTAGCAGCTCTCTGCAACTATGGTGGCAGGCACCATGACCCTATTAATATTGAATCATTTATGCCTACAAAACCAGTATCGTGTGACTGACAATGCTAAGTTGTGCCACCAGCTCAGGATGGAGTCTGACACCTTTAGATCACAGTTGTATTGGCCTTTGATTGCTGACCCTGGGGACACATTTTCTAGGTGGTTGCTTGAACAGGGAACAATTCAGCAGCAACTTCACTTTGCACTCTCTTATTCCAGATGGATACACATTTTTCAGGGGTCTGTGCTTTTGGTAAGTGGATATTGCCCTCTTTCCAGTTGTTACAGTACTGGCCCCAGCTTAACTCTTTAGTCACACTGATCTCTGGAACTACCCCTGCTTTTGAGCCCGTCTCTTTTGTAGGCTTGAATTTACTGTCACTCTTCCTTGCCAACTGCACATTTAAAGAAATCTTTTTTTCTGCTCCACTTTCATTCTTTTTCTGTTAACCTGAATTGGAAAAGTAAGCAGTGGCTGTTCTAGTCCATTGCCAACCAGATTAGTCCATCATTCCTATAGTTAGTATCACACAAATTCTCAGGATGTAGGCATAAGGGAGCTAGAGTCTTTGCTAAAATATCATACAAATTTTCTCTATCATAGTTGCTGATAGAGTTTTTGCTCTCCTGTGAAACCTTATGAGCCAGGTCTTCACAGTTTTCCCCATTTCTGCATTCTTATACTCCAAGCTACCAACAGAAGGGCCCATTAAATGCTGCTTATCAATAGTCAAGGGCTTGTCTAGCCTGTTCCAAACTCTTCCAATGTCCTGAGAACCATATGCTCAGGTTTATCACATGAGTCGGACTTAATACAGTTTTCTGTGTTAAGCTTTTCTCATTGTTGAAAAAAAAAACCTAACAAGAGTGACTTAGTAAAAGAAGGGCTTGTTTCTGATCACAGTTTGATGTTGCAATTCATTATGATAGAGAAGGAATGGTGGCAATATCATGAAGAAGATGGTCATACTGAGCTCATAGATGGGAAGGGGAAAGAGGAAGATACATAGGGAAAGGGAGAGAGAGAGAGAGAGAGAGAGAGAGAGAGAGAGAGAGAGAGAGAGAGAAAATGAGTCTTAGTCATGGTTTCTATTTCTGCACAATCATCATGACCAAGAAGCAAGTTGGGGAGGAAAGGGTTTATTCAGCTTACATTTCCACATTGCTCTTCATTACCAAAGGAGTCAGGACTGGGATCAAGCAGGTCAGGAAGCAGAAGCTGATACAGAGGCCATGGAGGGATGTTACTTACTGGCTTGCTTCCCTTGGCTTGCTCAGCTTGCTTTCTTATAGAACCCAGGACTACTAACCCAGGGATGGCACCACCCACAATGGGTCCTCCCCCCCTTGATCACTAATTGAGGAAATGGCTTAAAGCTGGATCTCATGGAGGCATTTCCTCAAGGGAGGCTCCTTTCTCTGTAATAACTTCAGTTTGTGTCAAGTTGACACTTAAAACCAGCCAGTACAGAGACTTATGCTCAGCTTTTTTTCTCCTCTTTCTTGAGTCTACCATGGCCCATGAAATACAAGTCATATTTTGGGTGAATCTTTCTACTTCAACTAATATAATTAGGCAGATATGCCCAGATGCTCGTTTCTTCACTCTGTCTAGGTGACAACCAGTATTCGCCATCACAGTGTCCTCACTTACGTTTTTAGAGAGTATCAAATAAATATGACTAAATTAAGTCGAGGATTGTCAGAGAGAATTTATAAATTGCGTTAAATTTTGAGTGCATTTGAATGGTCTCTCAGATCAAGAAGGAAGTTATGAGGTAGAAAATGGGCATTCAAATGTAGGATTTACAAGCAGCAAGTAAAATGTAAATGAAGTCAGGATGTTGAAAAGTATGATTTTTAGAGTTTGAATACTGAGGGCTTGAGAGGGGCAAAACTTGAATTCCATGAGGATGGGATGGGCGACCATGAGGGAATACTAGAGAGACATGGGTTTCCGAGATGTCTTACAGGTCCAAAGACTTCTTTCTGCCTTACCTAGAGAATGAGGAGCCAAAAGATGGTTAAACCATCAGAAGTTTTATGTTTTAAAATGTTCCTTTGGATTGTCATAAGAAACAAGGAGGAAATTGTTAAGAGCAGACTCCCAGGGACTGAGAATTGACATAGTGGCCATGGGTTCCAGAAGTAGTTTAGTTTCCCCTTTTTCTTCTTTAAAGGAATTAGGAGATCATTTAGGAGGCGAGGAAAAAAATAAGAGAGGGAAAAGGGGCATATGTCTTCAGAGACCTACAAAGCTTTTGCGAGAGGAATGTCAGAAGCAAGACAAGTCAGAAGAATGGAGATACTGGACTCCAGTGACTCTGCATTGTGGTTAGACTGTGTATGATGTCCTCCACAAGCTTATTACATTTGAACGCGTGTAGTGGTGCTATCTGGGGAGGTTCTAGAAACTCAGGAAGTAGATCTGATTAGAAGAAGTTGATCACTGTTAGTGGGTTCTTGGCCACATATTATCCTGGGTTAGTCTATCTTCCCCCCTGCCTGCCTCTGTCTGTCTGTCTGTCTATCTGTCTGTCTGTCTGTCTGTCTGACTCTCTCTTCCCCTCCCCCCTCCATCTCCTCTCTCTTTTTCTTCCTCCCTCCCCCTCTTCCTCTCTCTCCCCTAACCTTTCATGCTTTGGACTGAGCTGCTCCTCTAAGCTTTTCTACTGAGCTTTCCCTTTTGGACTGGACTGAATCTTCTGAAGCAATGGGCTAACACACACACTTCTTCCCATATTTCTACTTGTTCTTCAGCTCATCTCCTTGCTTTAGTCACGTGTTTGTTACTGCAGTGAAGAAAGATGCTAATATGGAGAGTTCTGCCTCTGAGATTTGAGGAAACCATCACATGTAGTGCTTTTTGGCTATTTCATAGTGATATTTTCATAGTTGATCACATCAGACCCGGTGATAATTCCAATGGCAGGCAATAGTTATGGGTAAAAAAGAAAAACCAAGTTTCACCAATAAACGTTTCATTTTGCCATCTTGAAAAAAATATATCTCTACCAATGCTATTTTGTTGTTTGATGGGATCAGCTGAAATCTTAACCTGTTATTTTGTAATTATGGTGACCAAGGAAAAACATTAAGTTGTGTTCATAAAATTTTTGGCCACAATCTGGCTCTAATGATAATAGCTCAGAATCATGAAATAATAATATTTTAGCCTAAGAGAAAACAAACTTTATCCTGAACACATGTGTTCTTTTGCCTTTCTTGTCTGGTGTTGGTTGGTTTTTATTTTTTTTCCACTTCGAATAGTGGATTCTGCCAAGTGTTTTAAAAGAAAAGTTCTCCTTTTGGGGAAGGAAATAATTTTTCTCTCCCTTTTGTCTGATAGTTGAGAAGTGAAGATTTAATTGGTGGGAAAAATATACACACTACAAACCTCAGAATGTTCCCACTGCTCTTAATATTTGATGCGCCTGACAGATTATCCTTACAAACAGGATAATGGGATAGGTGGTACCGGAAAAAAAGCTTTCCTGTCCAACAGAAAACCACACGGTCCTTGAAAAGAACTCACATTTGCTAGACATTTAGGGGAACATGTCCATGGGGCATGAAATCTATAGTCAAAGACCTCCTCTCCCTCAAACACACCAGCCTCACTCCAGAAGATGGGATGAAAAGGGCTCGGAGCAGGACTCAGGCAGCTGGCGGTGGCTGCAGATCCTGGTGCTTTGTGCAACTGGGAAAGATTTTCCTCGTTAGTCCTCAGCATCTTCATCTGCAGAAATGAGTGGTTGTATCCACTGCTTCTCGTTTTAACCAGCACTAAGCAAAATATGTTTAAAAATGTTTACTGGGTCAGTTTCTTTCATAGGTGCTTTTATGTTTCATATGTATTGGATTTAAAAAAAAAACAAAAAACAAAACCTTTTACTCATGAGAAAATTTAAAAATTAAGAAATTTGCTGACGATCAGACCCCCAGTGAGGATGTGAGAGCCAAAACTTTACTTTGAATGACTTCTGTTGTTTGACCAGAACACAAAATCTAGATGCATCTGAGAAATAAAATAGTGCGTATTCATTCTTATCCAGGCAGAAGGAGAGAAGAGGAAGGACACTGTCAAGAATGAAAACAAATCATTAGGACCCGATTTCTTAGCATTTAGATTAAATAGTCCTTATCTTGAAAGTGACCGTGAAGAGATTACAGTCCAGAATCAGGCCTGTTCTTGACCTGTGAAGATTGAAGAAGCATCATTTGGAAACTGAGAAAAAAAGAATACAATACTGTTTCTAGTGGGCAAGGAGGTTACTTACAAATTATAAGACAGGAAAATGTTTATCTTGCTCCTTATTTTAGAGACTAAATATCTTTGAGAACTAGTGTTTGTCTTTTGTGGATACATGCATATATTCAATTATTTCAAGAGCGAGTGACTGGCCATCAGAATAAATCGGATTTGATTGACTCTTACTAGAAGTGAGGTCTTCAAAAGGGCCAATTGCCTGGGGCAACATGCTTTGCCCCCTGACAATTTCCCTGAAAGTCCTGAGGCATTGAGATCAGGGCCAAGTAAAGCATCTAGGACAACAGAAAGGGAAGGAAGAGGCCAGATTCTCTGGTGGGGCTGGAGATGGCAAATGAAGGACAAATGTCCAAAACCCAATGCCTTTGAGGAGAGCGGAACACTGTGGCCTAGGAGACCAGGAGGACCAAGTATGGGAGGAACCAACGGACAATGCTGGGATAGCTGAATGTGCCAGTCTTTCAACTTGTGTCTCCTAAAAGCGTATTTCAGGCACAGCCTTAGTTTTCCTCCTGTTTCCTTTGAGAGCTGAAGCAACAGGCATGGTTTGAAAGCTTCCCCCTGTCGCCTCTGCATCCTCCTACTGCTGTGGTTTTAGTCCAAGGCAGCTTCCCTCTCTCCCGGAGTTGCTGCTGCAGGCTCCTTCCGGGATTCCCAGCACTAGGTGCTCTCCCTGTGGGAGAGCCCGGGAAGATCTTTCAAACATAACAAATCCGACCTCGTTCTACCCCCCTTCTAAGCCTCTCTTGCTGTCCCTGAAGTGAAAAGTAAGATGTCTGGTTTCTGGCAAGAGTCCCATTATGGATTCCGTTCACATCTCGTACCACAGCCTCACTATGGTTTCACGCAGATGATGTCCTGGATACTGTCCGCCTGTCCCAAGTCTTTGCTGCCCTTTCCATCTCCATTGTTAAGAGTCTTCCCTTCCTCGTGGTGACTCCTCCCTAAACTTTACCCTGCTAAAAAATATCTATTTGTCCTTTAGAGTTCAGAGATACTTTCCTGACTCCCCCATTTGAACTGTTGGTTCATCTTTATGTCCCCATAGCACACGGTGCTTCGTCCACAGTAGGGCATCACACCCTGAATTGGCCTAGCATGTGCATTCTCTATTCCTCAAGTAGAGAAACAATGGAACATCTTTCGCCGGGACAGGTCATGCATTTGGTAGTCAAAACAAATGACTCCTTTACCCCTTTCCAAGAAAAGGAATATGCATGCACACGCACGCTACGTTCATCGGCTTCCCACTGACAAAACGCCTGCTGTCACCAGGTTGGAAGGGGGAAAGGTGACTTTCGCTTCACGGTGGCAGGTTTCGATCCTTGGTCACTTTTCAGTCCTGGTCGTTTTGGGTCTGTGTTGACACAAACATGTGGGGACATGCCACAGAGGAAACTGTTTACGGCTTGGAATTTAGAAAGGAAAGACAAAAAACAGCATGAAAGGACGGTCAAGGCATTTTCTTCAAGGCACACCACAGTGAGTTAACTTCCTTCCACTCGGTTCCACCTTCTTAAGGTCTCAACTCCCTGTAACACCACCAGGGTGGGGTTTGAGTTTTTAGTGCATAGGGTTTTGGCAGTCATTCAAGAGCCACCCTGTAGAAAGCCCCGCCCACAGAGCAAATCGCTAGCTAAAGGCAGCTAAGGACTGCAGTCTTGTCTTGGCTACAGCAAGCTTTATACCTCTGCTCTCTCTGTTCAACTAGCCTGATTTCAGCTAAATGGCCAAGAAACAATATTCCTCAGTTTAGGCCTTACTCTGTGACCTTGGAAAATGTTTATGATCTTACAGGAAAAGGCAGCCCCGGGTTATTTTACAGATTCAGTTTATGCTTAGATCAAATCTTCATGTTTGTAGCAATTGAGTATTAACATTGGTATGGAAGACCCATAAATAGGTACAAGGGTGGGAAGGGAAGAAGAATGAATCCGGCTTCTACTGAGTACGTGTGTGTAAATTTCTGGTTGAAAAGAGAGATAGATGGTCAGGAATTTCCAGATAAAAATTAGTTCCATTTTGTGGTCAGCTACATTTCCCCAATATACTAACTTCCTATTTTAATTCTTCTTTTAAAAAGAATTAATTAGCTAATTTATTAATTTTATATGTTGGAGTGTTTCCAGATGTGTTATGTATGTGCAACGCGTGTGTGCCTGGTACCCTTGGAGTTGAGAAGTGTCGGATACCCTGGGATGGAGTCAGGGATAGGTGTGGGTCACCAACCCCGTGAATGCTGGTAGCTGACCTGAGGTCCTCTGGAGGAGCAGCCAGTGTTCTTAAGGACTAGCTCATCCCTGCAGTTCCCTGTCTCACCTCTTCCTAGACCTTTAAACTAAGATTGTCTCAGAGCAGTTCAAAATGGTTTCTGTATGGAGAAAATATCCCTCAACAAAGCAAAGGTGGGAATCCAATTCTATGTGATTTTGTCCTTTAAGCTTCATCTAAATTCTCTACTTTCCAACTGAAGCATAATCCTGTATTTGCTGTGGATATATTAGAACAAAACCCAGAGGATTAAAAGAAATAATAAGTAATTAAATAAATTAATGGGAGGGCTCCTTTAGACTCTTCTGTCAGTGTTTGCTTGATTTAAGAACTATGTATCAAGACCTGTCGTTAAGGCACTTTTAAATTAAAGAGGGATAGAATACAGGACTTTCTGAAGAAGCTTTCACAATTATAAAATAAGTGATAATTGCCCTTAATATTAACTTTATGCTTTATATATTTTAGATCTCAAAAATTTGTGTTGATTTGCATGTACTTCATTTTTATGCAATACCAGTTATCTCTATAGGGTCTAAAATGCCTGCCAGTGTTCTGATTCTATATTGAGGGCCCTGTATTTGTATACTTGAAAACAAGGCTTTCACAAACAGATGTTAATTGAGAATTAATAAGTAAACTAAAAAATAAATCATTAAAACTAACAGCTTATACTTAGAATAACAAGAAAGAATTGGGAAATCCCTAAGCCAATAACAAAATCATGTGGGGAAGAAACCTGGACTCTGTGTGTATGTGTTTGTGTGTGTGGTGTGTGTGTGTATGCGTGTGTGCACGAATGTGTGTGTGTGTTGGTGTGTGTATTGAGGTATGAGAAACCAGGAAAGTCCTCATAGAAATTCTGGATTGAACTTAATGGTCAATCAAATGTATAACTCTTTGAGTAAGCAGCAAAAGCAACAGAAATCCCAGAAACTACAGACAGCTTCTTCAGACAGTGCTTGGAGCTGCAGCTTCCTGGAGGAGGGGAAGCCCAACCTCATGCAGAGGACTGGAGCAGCTCAGAGGACTCCACCATTTTGTCTGACTAATGATGAGACACAGGGGTACTTTCTTTGAATGTGATTGTCTGGAGGAGGCTTTAACACAACCAAAGACGTCTCAGGTTACATGTCATAAGAATCACTTGCTAGTTGGAGTTCAAGGGTTAAGTCCTGAGGTAGAATGGAGAGAAAGTTGATAATTAGGTGGTTGTGTTGAGGGGATGGTGGGAGTAAAAGGTCACTTTCACTGGTGATGAGTTGGTTGGACTTGGCCGGCCTTGTAATGGCATGCCTTTTGACAAAATGCAGGATGTGAGCAGGTTGCATAGGGATACAGTGTCCTCTGACCCTCATTTGTTTCCCTCTTTGTGCATTTAGAAATGACATCCCGTGTTGTATAATTGTAACAGTGGGGCTTGGTTAGTTATTGCCTTCCAAGAACATACCTGTAGCTTTCTCCCCCATACCCTTTGATGATACCAAGGGGGAGGGGACTCACCCTTTCAGTCAGTACTAAATAAGTTTCTTTTCAATGTTTCTTTACTTCCATCAACCTGTTTCAGTATTTAAGTGGGTTGTTTTTATTACAAAAGAGATCCACAGTCTCAGCAAAAGTTACAAGCATTAGAAAGTTGCAGAAAGCAGGGTTCTGAAACCCTGACTCTCCAGAATTTGATCTACAACCTCTCAGATTGTTGGTTTTTTAATTGCACACTGTTTGGGTTTTTTGTTTTGTTTTTGTTTGTTTTGTAGTTACTGAATTTTAAATTCGGAATTCTTCAAATACACAGAAAAATTTTTAAAAAAATTTACCATTTGGACTTAAAAGAAATGAATTAGTCCATCTTCCTCTTTTGTACTAAACTCTTAGGTACTTCAAGCGATCGGCTCACCGTCACTTTTTTCTCCTTTCTTCTTTCTGAAGATTCTTCTTTTTCTACTTCTGAGGTTTGATTTACCCAGATCCCCAGAAGCTGCTGGGAAGCAGAACACTAGTTCTTTGTTTCTCCTTATATTGGTAGGATTCTCTCCCTCTCTCCCTTCCCTTCCTCTCTCCCTTCCCTCCCTCTCTTCCTTCCCTCCCTCTTTTTGTTCCCTCCCTCCCTCCCTCTCTCTAGCTCTTTTGCTCTCACCACTCTCTCTCTTCAATTTACCTTTAAAAGAAACAATGTTACATTTTTCAAGATTTGTCATTTCTCCATAGAGCTTGAATCTACCCTGAGGTATCCAATTTTTCTCTCTAGTTCACTTTATTAGTGTGCATGGTGCCATGGAGTCCTCAGAGGTCCCTCCTTTCCATGGGCTATGTACGGCTTTCATAGACTTGGGAAGCATGGCACTAAGCGGCTGTCCAGCACTGAGAACACCCATGACTGCCTTCAGAGAAGATATCCCTACACCCTGCCAATTTCTTTCATGGTTGACAGCACATACCCTTGTTTTAGGATGGTTGTTAAGCTTGGATATGAAAGGATATCTTATTGCTGCTTAAAGAGGCTTCCCCTGCTGACTAGTGAGGGTGTAGATTTTCCCCCACATATTTATCAGCTGTTTGGGGTTTTCTCTCATATAAGTTCTGCTCACGAACTCCAACTATTTTATAGTTGTCTAGTCATAGCCTATCCAACTGTCCTCTCTAGGACATTATAAGGGAGGGATAGCTCCCCACGTCCAGCCCTGAACATCAACAGTTGAACATTCTGTCTGTTTTAATATATACTTGAGGGAGATGAAGTTTGATTTAAAATAAGGAAGGGTGATATAGGCAGATGGGCAGTGTGTTCTATGAATAGAGATTTTAGGCTGCAGTAAGAATAAGCATACACCTTTAAAATCTGCTACCCACTAATAGTCTCATTGGCCCTCGGTGACATTAGCAGGCTGTGCCAGCACTTCTATTTACCACAGTGACCCAGAATGAGAGACAAAAGGAATGATGTTGCTAAGTAAGCCCTGTGCATGAACCTTGTAATAGAATGTACCTCACTTGAAACTGTTAAGGAAACGGGCAGTAACTTCCTGTACAAGGTGGCTTAGCTAGAACCAGCGGGTCTTATTTTTTGTCTATATTTTTTTAAAACAATGATCCTAAACTACTCTCAGAGAAGATTTTTTAAAAGACTAATTGAATCACACTTTAATTAGGATTTCTGTTTTTGCAACATTTTAGTGGTATTTATTACTATTTATTGAGGATTTCTATCTCTCTCTCTCTCTCTTTCTCTCAATTTCTCTCAAAAAATTGTCAGATTGTGTCCAAGGTCTGCCTGCATTCCACATTAGTATTCCTTAGAAATGGTGCTTTAGGCATTGTTAGATTGGCACAGGCATTGAGAGGAGTTGCGAACAGGGTCTCCTCAAGGGAAGATAGTGAAGGGATACAGGGTAGGGATTCGTGGTGGGCGCTATTACTCTCTAAATGTGGCCACATTCCACACAGGTTGCCATCCCAACTGGTGCATGCTCGGGAACTGACAGGACTGGCTCATGGTCTCAGAGTGAGCCCTCTTACACAGCCGGCTTCCACCTTGGAGGCTGGGCGCCTTTGACTCTCCAGTAGACCGGATTCAACCTGTCTTCTAGTTTACACAATAGGAGATTAATAATAATGCATCTGTATGCTGCGTTACGCATATTATTTTAATTTTTATTCTAGGAGAACAGATAAGGTTTAAAGACTAAATACTTTGTTCTTAAACTTTCAGACTTTCTCTGGAACAAGCAAATTGGGAACCGTGACAGGAGTCTGAGCTGAGCCTTCCAGAAGGTAACAACTGTGAGGGATTTTCTTGGGCAGCTGGGAGGAGCACAGGCACAGATGGCCTGTCTTTATTGGTTCCCCTCTTGCTCAGAAAGCCATATTAAATAAAATAAAGGAGTTTCATACCAGAGCGGGGTGTGTCACAGCAGCCTCTGGGTGACCCGGGTCCTTACTCTGATCTCTCTTCACTTACATCAGCTACAGCTCATCTCGTTACATTGCAGTCCAGGGCTTGTGACATTTTTATTCTTACTGGAAATGACAGCACCGTGACACATTGAGTTTCTGATTAGTGCCTCTTAGTCAACAAAGAGGAGTATGATAAAGGAACCTGGGCTCACACTTATCTTCCCATCAGGTAAAACAGTGCTCAGAAATACCAGGAGGGAAGGTACTGATGAGAATGTTTTCAGGGGCGATGTTTGTGAAGTAATCGAGACAGGTTTGCTTTCTGCAGAAAGACTGGACCAAGTTGGGTAGAATCTCTATTAAGATGTCAAAGCAGGGCCTGAGGTGTAAGGCTCAGAAGGAACAGTGCTGACTTACTGTGGGCAGGGCTGGGATTTGATACTAGCACTCCACCCCCACAGGACCCCTCCTTCACCTCTTAGAATGTCAAAGGAAGCTGTATGAAATCACCCCTAGAAAGCAATTCTGACAGATGTAGCAGTAGGAAACAAATCTCAGTTCCCATCGAGCTTTGGTCACAGCAACAGCCAACGACTGTGTTTGTTATAAGGTTGGTGAAAAGGGTAAAAAACGTTCTTAAACTCCAAGAGGTCCCCCAAGAAGTCAGATGGTCTCAGCTATACACCTCATCCATTTCCTCTTCTCCCATCTTTTCTCCCCTTTCTTGTTCTCCTTTTTCCTTCTCTTCCCTCTCTATCTTCTCAGACCTCTTCATTACTGGTCCATCTTCCTCTCTATTAGGTACTCAGGGTCCCTTTTATCAATAAGTAGAGACTTACTCATAGGAGTAACTGTGCTAAGAGCTAGGTCAAGACAAATCAGTTACTCTGCACACCCAGCACCAGAATGGCCCTTTGATGTTTGCCCAGATCCTCCTGGCCCCCATTTCTGCCTGCACTGTCCTCCACTCACAGTGACTGGACTTACTATTCTTTCATATTGTTTTTTTTTCTCTCCATCTTATTGACATTATCTTCCAAGAACTACATTTTTTTTTTACTTCTCTTCAGAGTGTAATCCAGGGATAAGCAATTATTGTTCATTCATTGGTTCAGATCAAATCATGAGGCTGATACCTCTAACAGCTCCTTTTCCAACAAAATCTTTGTCCTTGTCTCTCCTACGGAAACTTTTGGAGCTACTGGTCTTTCCAGCCCTTTGGAGGCTCACATTTCGGTTAACTGATTTGTAATTCTCCAACCACTGTAGGAATCCACAGGGAAAACTGGCACATGTATTGAGCCATAGTTCTTCCGCTCACTGGGATAAAATCAAAACTCAGGATGCTCGTGTTCACATGAGAGAACGACCCATCAACAATCTCAGGGTCTGGCAAAGACAGTGTGCAACGCTGCCATTTCCACTTGATTAGAAAGCTCATTCTGTGATGACCCAAGTTTCTGGGGTGTTGTGATTAAGGTCAGCTAATCTGTGGGGAGAGCAGCTTCCTGGCTAAGCTGCGAGCCAAATATTTTCAGCTTTATGGGGAGGGACTAGGTTAACTCTTGCCTAACTGGTTCACCGGGAACAATGACTAAACAGTTTCATTTTGTTTTATTTTTGTATGTCTGGGACATACAAAACCACATTTACAACCTGGAGTTTCAAGGGAGAGGAGTATTGACTTGGAATGGAAACAAGGGAGCCAAGTTATGGCCTCTCTCGGCAGCCAGCACAGCTGTTATTGTTCCATGCTGTGCTCTGTCTTTACCTCCTCCCCCTTACATTTCTTCTTCCTGTAGGGTTTTGGAGATGCTGTTTTCTCTTTAGCACTAGAAACTTCTCTTCACCGTGTTCCATGTCTATTTTTCGTGTAAGCGTATGGTCATGTATGGTCTAATGCATGCGTGTGTGCATTTCCTAATCTTGCCACAGCAAGGCGGAGATTCCCAAACAGGTATATTCATGACAAGGATGAGTTTCTGTTAATCTCACCAGTGACTAAAAGCAATTGACAAAGGAGCAGGATTGCAAGGTCTCCTTTCCAGACTGCATCTGAAGCTGAGTGAACTTTCTTTCAGACAGGAAGTGTTTTTTTGGAGTCTGAACATTCCTGGGTTCGCAGAGCTGCTTTTGGTAGTAGAATCAGGCAGTGGGTCAGGCCTAAGGGCAGCAGTGACCTGGCTTGCAGTCAGGCTGCGTTTCCTATGCTGAGTTAGGAGGGATGATCCAAGAGCATTTACAGAAATGGGGCTTTTCCGTAGAGGCACTTCTGAAAATATTAACTATGTTTTGCGTTTCCCTGGGCTTGGCCAAGAAGTATAATTTATGCCACTGCTTTCGTTGACTGCTGAGCCTGTGTTATCCTGAGCCTTCTTCCTCTTGTCTGGAGTTCTGAGAAACACAACTTCAGTGGTGCCGGAGGTCTGTGGTAAGAAGCTGGGAATGGGCCTCTCAGAATAGAAAACACCTCCTCCTATACAGTTCCTGTCCAAACTGGCTGGTTCATGTTCTTCCTGCTTCCATCACTGTGATTAGCCTGGGAAAGCAGTTTGAACTGGGGACTTTTTGAAGATCTGCAGCTTCTGGAATTTCCCTACTTCCATTATTCTTCTTTACTCCTAACCTGCTAGAAAAGACAATCATCACTAATCAACCATTTGATTACAGAGATGAATTTCTACAAAGAAATACATAAATGAATATATATGTGTATGTGTGCATGTGTGTATGTATATATCATGTGTGTACCTAAATACATATATGTGCATAAATAATGTATGCATATGAACACATATATATTCATACTTATACATTATGTATGTATATAGTTATTTTAGTATATTTACATATATAGGCAATATAAATACTTATTCACTTTGGACTCCCCTGTCTTATTCACAAGTGTTTCTCTCATGTCTTCAGACTTTACTACTGCCCCTAATTTAAAACATATTCTTTCTGGTTCTCTGTTTGACCCTTTTGGTCCCTACTATGTAAGACTCTAACTTGGGAATCTCAGGTTCACATCTCCAAGTCACCTGGGCTTCAGGGGGACTGACATCAAAATCACATGGCTCTAAGCAAGTCCTATAAATGCCACTTGGACCTTTTACTTGATGATGGACTCATTTATAACACTGGCTCCCCAGATAATGGCTGCCCACATAAGGTTGCTAACCTCTGCTGTAAGATTGGATTCTCGGCTTTCTCCTGGGCCATGACTCCATGGGTCAGACCTCTGAACTTGGAACAGATGAAAATAGAAGTATATGCCAGGTTCTATTGTGTTCTAACTAGCCTAAGCATATTAATTCATTGTCTCTCCAGGACAGTTATATCTCTTTAATTCAGAGATGAGACTAACACGATTCAAGGAGCCCAGGTCATTTTCCAAAGGGGCACAGCTAAGAAAGAGCCGTGAGGAGGCCATGGTCCACGCCTGTGGCCCAGTAGACCCACCGTGCTTATCTTAGCAGAAAAGCAAATGCTTGGAACATCACAGTCTCACTGAGTCAATTTCACTGGGTGTAGACTTCAGAAATATGTTATTTGTCTGTCTTTGTAAGTGCCCAGAGTTATCCCAAATTGCTCAGGGCTCAAGCAGCATGAAAGCAGTGTGCCATGAATTTCCCTACTATATTGTCTTATCGTTTTATTTGTTTACTCGGAAGAATTGCCTTATTTCTTTCCCAGAAATTCTGCTACTGGCTCATTGTATGACCTTATGCAGATCTTTCTCATCTAAAAGTTTTAATAGTTGGGTGTTTGTCATTTCCTCGAAGCAGCTGTGGGAATCCAGCCTGGCTCCATTTTGCCCTCTCTTCCCTATGTCTCTTTTTCTCCTTCCTTGTCGCACTTATAACACTGAAGACAGCAACATCAAGCTCTTCTAATCCTGGGAGTGACTGCGCGCGTGCATGTGTGTGTGTGTGTGTGTGTGTGTGTGTGTGTCCAACTCCTGCCCACAGTTTTACTTTAAATTTGGATACCATACCCCTCCCCCCCCAAGTTACTTACTTAGCATTAAATGCCTTCTCTTCACAGTGAGAGGGGAGAAGAGTGATTTCTGAGTCTGAATCTACTGATAACATGGCGCATCCTCAAAACTACAATCTCATTCAGGGCTGGAGCATATCCAAGTCAAAGCAGAGATACTCCCATGAT
Organism: Tokudaia tokunoshimensis; assembly: GCA_036184795.1. Classification (NCBI taxonomy): domain Eukaryota; kingdom Metazoa; phylum Chordata; class Mammalia; order Rodentia; family Muridae; genus Tokudaia; species Tokudaia tokunoshimensis. The sequence continues at coordinate 139,980,360 of BTHU01000001.1, read as the reverse complement.
GCTCTGCCTTCACTCAGGCTTATGGGGGTGGGGGGAAGGGATCATTTTCTGCTGACTGTTCTCTGTCTTCTCCACATGTACAGAATGTCCAGATTGTTCAAGAAAAGTTTGATTACCCCATAAAGCAGCTTGATTCTTCCTCAAATATATTTGACACTAAGATGCATTGGGAAAACTGAGTCTCTTCCAATACCTTCATCAATAATGCATAATGATCAGTAAAATATAAGCATCTTTGAGTTCAGTGTGCACAAAGGCATCTCAGATGACTGCTACTTCTCTGTCAAATAGAATCAAGGGCCAGAGAAGGCTGACAGGAAACCCTTAGTTTAGGGGTCTTTATTTTTCTCCAGTTTTGTAGTTTCCCAAGTTGAGGTTCTTTTTCCCCAATGCCACCACTCCTCAAGATATTTCATGAGTAAATTTTAGATTGTTCCCAGCCCTGCGCATTTCTCATGTTATTCTGTTCAATGGCTGCCTCCTGGCATTGTGTCCTAACTGGAGCTGCAGTTGGTATATTGAAATACCCGGAATCTATTTTTACCTTTTACTCTCTTTTCTAAAGAGATCCTCACTGGCAGAGCTCTGTTAGCTATGGGTATTCTTGGGTTAGCCATGTCACTGACTGTTAGGATTCAAGCTCTGTCACGTCATGACCTTGAAGATGCTTGGGTGCAGTGTGCCTTCCAATCTGCCTTTCAAATGTATTCTTGGTGTATTTTGCTTAGCAATGAATTGCCTTCACATCTCCAGAGTAACAACAGAGATGACTATAAATAAACTCAGTAATGAGGAGTGACTCAAAAGTCTGGTTATTTTTATTAGTGAACTATTCTAGCAGTGCTCACTCCATAATTTTACATCCTCATGCTTTATAACACTGAAAATAAGTTGCCCCCCTGCTCCGCCTCCTTTTGGGTTGTAGAGAATATTTTGAGATGTTTGGCAGAAAATAGAACAAGCGACTAGAGCTATCAATTTTCATGTTGAATGACTTTAGAGGGAACAGTAGCATTACATATGTTTAATAATAAACACAAAGGAATCTGTAGTGTTGGCAAACTGCAAGAAACAAAACATGTTTAGAAATTTTTCATGTCCTGACTGTATAGCCCATTTTTTTTTCTCCTTAAATGTGTAAAATGAGATTTAAAGCACAGTTAATCTTGGTTTCGATGGATGGCATGGGTATTTCCTGAGGATTTATTGAGTGCCTAAGAACAGTCTGAGGCTATACCATTCTGAATGTGCCTATTCTTATCTGACAGGGTTCTGGCCTGGCTAGTGTTTTTGTGGGAGATCACCTGAGAACACTAGTTAATCTAGTTAATATGAGAACACTAGTTAACCTGAGAACACGAGTTAATCTAGTTAATGTGCAAGAACAGACCCACTTCTCAGAGCTTGACTCCCCAGGAAAACTGCAGAAACAGATGAGCCCATTCTGTTCTCATTTCTCTTTTCCACCTCTGTCTTCTGTATCCTAATTTGCCATATGGAACCATTGTTTTCCAGAATTTCTATTTCACTGTGTGTGTGTGTGTGTGTGTGTGTGTGCACATGTGTGTGCATGTACTGTGTATGTGCGTTTCATGTGTGCATGTATGTGTGTCTATGTGTATGGGTGTACGAATTTGGAAAAATTCTTGTTTAAAAAATAGGTTTTTTTTAATGTTAGATTTTAGGAGAAATCATTTTGCTATATCTTGTTTAATGATGAAATTGAAGTTCGATGTCTCTTTCAACATTCCACTTGTTAACCCAATGGCAGACTTGAGAAACAGTAGATTAGGTACTCATATAATCTCCAAACTTAAGTTTCCATGAGACGTAAGGCATAAGTGCTTGTATTTTCACTAAAATCAAACCAAAAATAACAATGACTACAACAACAACACGATGCTTTTCCACTTTCTTCTTGGATGCAATTTTAAGTGTTTCATGAACTGTATATGTTGGGGATACTGTCATCTTTGATGTTTAAGGAGAAATTGAAGGACTGCACTATTTAACTTCATTTGCTTTACTTCTTCCATGAGTCTTCAATGACATCCTGAACAGAAGCATACTATACACTGCACGTCCAACCTAGATAATTGTCTACCTAACAGTCCCTGTAATGCAACCATATTTAAATGTCTCTCCGACTAGCTTACGAATGAGACTCAGCCGTTGGTTATTTTATTTGGCTTTGACAATTACTGGAGGGTGACCCCTAATCTACTCTTCTGACTGATGGCCTGACTTCCTCTCCAGACGTGTACCACAGATACCTGTTGTTTCTCTTCGCCACATACTCATGGTTCATCTCCCCTCATTTTGGTTTCCTCCTCTCTCTTGTTCCTCCTTCTCCTCCTGGTCTCTTCTCACTTCTCTACTCCCAACCAGGTCACTCCAAACCCACCTACCTCTAGTCCCTCCAGTAACTGACTGTAGTCAATTTTATTTAACCAATAGTTTTAAATCAAGGAAGAAGGTTTGCACAACAAAAGCTTATATACATGAGAATTCACTTGTAAGGCTTAGAGCTTTTGGTACAGAATTTACCATTACAATACAGAGCAACAGACTAAACCTCAACAATTCCCCATGAGAAGTTTTCTATAACAGCATTTGTTTCGGAACTAAATGCCAGGAAAATTTTGCTTCCCGTAAGCAATGGCAGGTTTTCTCCTTCTGGACAGTAAGAAAACATGCAATTAAACATGTTTTCCTTTGTGTTTTGACTACCAGGCAGTTCAGAGTCAAACTTGTAGCTCAAATGTTATGAGTATCTAAAAATCTTATAATGTAAGTATCTGGATGCTTCAATTCTCTTTGATATTAACATTTAGTCTAGACTTTATAAAGTATATAGTTATTTAAAACTTGTAAAAGTACTTACAGTTTGCTTGAAATCATTATGGAATATGATAATTACAAAAAACACCAGTAAGTCAGGGGTTTAGATACCTGATGGGTGGTGTTTATGTTCTCAGCTTATTTTGTTAGGCTACACTTCTAGAGTACATTTACCATGTGTTAAGCAAAGGTGTTCCCAGCAGGTGACTGAAAGTGTTAGAGTTCAGTCTCTCAAGAGCTTCTGAAGCAGTTTGAGGAGAGGAAAGGTGCAAGACAAGCCCAAGTCACCTCTGAGAAGCTGAGCCTGCCAATGTGTGCGGTGGGGTAGAGAAGCACCAACTCTCTGTTTCAGGCCTTGTAAACAGGGCATGGTTATTTATATAGACCCATTGTTCTAATGCCTCTGCTGCTTAGGGGAGGGAGCCCAGCATGATGGAGAGGTGGGAGCACAGCATGATGGGGAGGTGGGAGCACAGCATGATAGGGAGGTGGGAGCACAGAATGATGGGGAGGTGGGAACATAGAATGATGGGAGATGGAAGCATAGCATGATGGGAGGTGGGAGCACAGCATGATGGAGGTGGGAGCACAGCATAATGAGAAGGTGGGAGCATAGCATGATGGGGATGTGGGAGCACAGCTTGATGGGGAGGTGTGTTATAGTTAACTCTTTATATCATAGTTGGAATGTCGGAGAGAGGAAGAGAAAGGGGCTAGGGTCCAACACCCTCTTTGATGGACTGTCCTGAATGATTTAACTTCTTCCTACCACACTCCATCTCCTAATGGTTTCTCCATGGACTAGGGAATGGCCATTAATAACATGGACCTTGGGGGACACTTAAGATCCAAATGATGAGATTCTTCTTCCTTCTGTATGTCCAGGGTAGGCACAGCACATCCCTGCTCACAGGTAGGAGGATTAGGAGCCTAGAATTCACACTTCCTTGTGGTCCTCCTCAGTGCTGCAGAGGAAATGAATTTGGTGGATCCCATACTTTCACCTTTCATCCCTGAATTAACATACAAATTCTGCCCACCGTCTTTCATTAGCCACTCTGAGTCAATGAGGGGGTCATGCTTTCAACTTGTGCTCAGACAAGGGGTTATTTGGAATCTCACATGCTGCCCTTGTGATTATTATTACACTGATCCTATGTTTGCTTTAGGGTACTATGAGAATGTAAAGGGGCTTTTCTCCTTATTGCAATATAGGGAAAAATATGTCTTATCTTTAAGGGCTGAAGATGACAGCAATCACATTGGTCATGGTGCTGAGATTTGGATAGGGTTGACCAGGAACTCATCCCTCTACCACAGGGCTGAGCTAAGGCAGCTCACCTCCAGTGACTCACAGGCAGCAACCAATATCACTCACTCACTCACTCACTCACTCACTCACTCACTCACTCACTCACTCATGTTTGGCCGTGAATGTTGGCTGTGGACTGGGGGTCTCAGCTGTGTCCGTCAACTTGAACACCTCCTGGTAGCCTCTGAATGTGGTCCTTTGGCTTCCTCCCAGAATGATGACTGTTCCCAGTCAGAAAGTAAATGCTGCCAGGAAGCCTGCATGTGTACAGACACTGAATCACTTTTACCTCGGGCTCTCTATGAAGATGCTGTAGATGCCAGTGGTGAGGGGAGAGAACAGAGACCTCATGCTTCAAGGGTGAATGAAAAAAGAAAGAAAGAAAAGGGAAAGGAAAGAAAGGATATGACTGCTCCAGGGTATGGTGGAGGAGAATGTTTATTATAGATATGTGGAAGAGTATAGCCAGAGGAAGTCACATCTGGGAGAGTTCAGAGTGGTCATGACCCTGAACCTTGGGGTGGGGGGTGGGGAGGGTGAGAGTGGAGAGTTGGGAAGTGTGGGGATCAAGTGTAGCAGCCTGGAGTTCAAATGTTCAAAAGGGGTAGGTAACCAAAATGTCTGGATTATATAGGGAAGAGATTCTGGGGTAAGGTCAGCCCAGCCACAGGACTGGTAAGTTTAGGGTAGGGAGCAGGATCTGTCAGCCACACCCTTTAACTTGTAGGGAGTGAGGAATGCTGGGAGAACTTGGAGGCCAGGTCTGCTTTGATTTGTTTTTAGGCTCCTCAGCCACATGTTGGTTTGAAACTTAACAGAAGGGTCCTGGCTTAAAACTGCTTCTCAGGCAGGAGACAAGCTTTCTTTAGTGAGGATTTGGGGATTGGGCTTTCCAGACAAAGTGAACAGTGTGAGCCCAGACACAGAGCCTTCATGCCAGTGCTCTCGTGAATGTTATGAAATGCGCTGATTCAATAGAAGGTGTGTGTTGAATACAATGTTTGTGAATGCGAACTTCAATCTGATTTAATTTCCTAAAATTAAAAATGAATAGCTCTAATGGAAACAAATTAACTCATTAAAATTATTAAAAATACCACTGATAATTTTTCCCCGTGAAAGATGATTTTTTTTAATAATAACCTAGTTTACTGCTGTTTCAAATCAATTAGATAAAAATAATAAGATAAGCCAGGTCTGGTGGTGTGGTCCTGAAATGGCAGCTACTCAGAATGCTGAGGATGGAAGATCTTTTTAATTGGCCTGTCCATTTTAATGTGTGTGTGTGTGTGTGTGTGTGTGTGTGTGTGTGTGTGTGTGTGTATGTGTGCATTTGTGTCATGACATGCCTGTGGAGATAAGGACATAAGTTTTGGATCTTGCTCTTTTCCTTCCACTGTGAATTACTGGGACCAAACTTAGATCAGCAACCACCCTTACTGAACCATCTCTCTGGAGCCAGGAAGATCTTAAGACCATGGCTTGCCTGGGTTATAGAGTATGTTCAAGGCCAGCCTTGGTAACTTAGTGAGACTCTCACTTCAAATAACAAGTAAAAACAGGACCGAGGACATAACTTGGTGGTAGAGCTTTAGTTCAACCTGTAGTGAAAGGAAGGAAGAGAGAGAAAGAGAGAGACAGACAGACTCAGAAACAGACAGAGAAACTGACTCACTCAGCTTTGAATTCATTTCACTTTGAATTTTATGGTTCAATTTAGACTTCAAAGTAGGCTGGACATGACCTGAAAACTTTTATCAAGAATCAGATGCGGCAGGCGTTGGGGTGGGGGTGAGGGATGGGGGCAGTGGCTGGGCTAGAAGAAAGAGCTCTGCCTTTCCTGACGTTGAGAGCAGAATTGCTCACGGTGTTCCTGTCTTCCAAGCATTGTCTGTTATAGCTGCAGTAAAGGCCTATTACTGGAAACATAGGACTTTCAAGAGAATAGAGCCTCTGGCATGGGTGGAAACCTAACTTTCTTTCCAACTGGGTAAGGTCAAGGACAAGGTTAAGAGACTGTCCCTGAGAGGCAGGCCTTTAAGCCAAGCTACAGAGGTAAGAAGAATACTTTTCCAAATAATAAAATTCTGTATGCCTCCTTCCCAGAATTCTTGATCCTTAGTGCAGTCCCTCCACTGGCAGCAGCCATGCTGTTTGCCTAGGTCTGCCCTCCTTTCTCAGTCCAGACTCAGAAAGGTGCACCTCCCCCTCCCCCCTCCTGCTCCTCCTCCTCCTTCCCCTCTTTTTAGTCTTTCTTTTGGATGCTGACCAGAACACAAATATGCTTATTCTTATACTTTGGACTCCCGTGCTCATTTTCTGAAGTCCATTCCCAGTCATGTGATGAGACTCCACACCTATTCTCAAATGGCATATTATTTTGTTTGTTTTGGTCATTTTGTTAGTTGGTTTTTTTGTTTTTATCTTCTGGGCAGCTTCTGAGATTTGCAATTTGCCTACCCTGGGAGTTCCCTTTATAAACTCTAATAAGCTCATCCTCAAATTTCCATTTGATTTTTTTTTCTTAAATCCATTTTATTTACTGAAATTAAGAATGCTAAAGAGCGGTTGGTGCTGAATCCCTGGTATCAGATCCCGATCACATTCTGTGGATGAGAGATTGCTATTTTGGAGGTGAGTGTCTTTAAAGGTCTTGTAAGCTCCACTTGCCTGTTTTGCAAATGGGTAATAGAAACAGGTGAAGTGACCTCATGAGCTACAACTCATAATTATGGATTAGGAGGAAGGCCAACCAGCCTAAATTGGAGCAATGCTGCTGGGCTCTGAGAACCCAACTTTTCTGTGTGTAGACTAAGGGAAAAAAAAAGCTCTCTTAGCTTCTACTGTAGTGGCTTCTTTTGGGCCCCCCACACTGGCTGCCAGGCTGTCTCTCTTCTTTGTCCCCAGGCAGGGACCACTCATCTGCCTGCAGATTCTTCAACAGCTGCCTTCCCCCTCACCCTTTGTTCTCTCTTTACATCCAAGGGAGAGAAGCCTGGGTTCAAATGATAACATTTGAATTCAGCTCATGAAAAATTCTATCACAAGTGTGTTGGACTGTTTGATCTTTGGCTTCTCCCACACATTTGCCCTTTGTACTCAGAGCACCGTGGGCTTCATTTCCTCAGAGCAGATTGTCATTTCAATAGGAAAGAAACATCTGTAGATTTCCAACTGAGTTCAGCTCTACTCAAGACAGGTGGCCTCCAACCAGTGCTGCTGCAGAATACCCACTGACTCCACTGACTTGGTTGTGAAAGAGCCATCTTCCTGCTTTGCAGCCGTGAGCCTGGGAAATGCCCAATCTGGACTCAGATGCCAGCCATATCATCTAGTGCTTGTGTTATCTTGGAGATTCTCTAGACTCTGTTTCCCTTTATAACCCAGACACAATAATTAATATTCCTTTCAAAAAAGAAAGAAAGGAAGAAAGAAAGGAAGGAAGGAAGGATGGAAGAAAGAAAGAAAGAAAGAAAACAAGCAAACAAGCAAGAACGATTGTCCAGTCATTCCACAGTAGTCTGCTGAGCTTTCCTGTGTGCAGTTTGCAAACCACTGAGGAAAATGAATCAGAATCAAAGAGTCACAAATGAAGGCCAATTTGCCAGGATCACAAGTCACAAGGGATTTAAATAGATATTGATAACATTGAATAGGTAAAAGGGTTATATAATCTATTGTCCCAAACAGAATATTATTTGAAGTGAAAATGTGTGTTAATTGTTCTGGGGAAGTACTAAATCAGGACTTGGGAAAACAGAAGTTGGGGTTCCTCCAATCCACATTTACTGGGGGAGGGTGTATGGTGGGGGGGGGAGAATGTGAGTCTGAAGTCCACCCCATAATGGATGGCTACTAGGTTAAAAGGGGCCCAGAGACCCAGAGAAGAAGCATGTGAGGCACCCTCTGAGCAGACAGAAGGGAAGTGCAGTGCAGCTGGAGACCCAGGGATTCATGGTTTCTCTGTCAGTGTACTGACTGGTTCACAGGTTTCTTTTGTAGGCCTAAAGAAATGTAGGTGTGGTCTAAATAGCTTGAAAAGAGGGATTTGCAAGAGCAGATTTGCATTTAAAAGAACCAGTCCTTCTGCTTAATGTAATGGACTAACACAAGCAGTGTGGGTCAGCCTTCCTCTTGTAAGGATGCCTTTTAAAGAATGCCAGGAGCCTTGTGCCCATCTGTCCTGATTACTGGTTTGAAGGTGGATCACAGCCAGTGTGCCAAAGCTGAGATGCACACCAAAGGAAGCCTCTTGTGGTGAAGAATGCTTGGAAGACCATGAAGTAGCCCAGATACAAAATAGTAGAGTGGAGGTCTCAGTCCATGGTCTCTATACTGGAACAGATTTTGAATCTCCCAAGGACTTGTTAAAATGGAGGATTCTGGACATCCCATTCAGTAGGTCCTGGGTGGGAAATAACAATCTACATCTCTGTGTTTCCTAGAGGTGCTGCTATAATGACCATATCTGGAGATTTACTCATCTAGAGGATTAGGCGGCAGCGCACCTAGAGTCGAGGGTGAAGGATCATGACTCCAGTCCTTTTACCATTTTCTGAATTTGCAATCGAATTCACAGGTGGTAACACACCCTGATATTTAGTAGATAGCTCATGATCGGACCATGCAGAGATCATGAATTTGGTGCTGGAAGTGTAGGGGAGATGAGCACATGTAAGTTTGATGTTGCTAAGGTCAGGGTCTATAATGGGATTATCCAGTTCCCTTCTTTGACTCTTCCTGTCATTTCAAAGCTCTGTCCTCTCTTCTTCTCAGTCCTAACACTCCACCCTAACACTCTAGCCTGGGTGCCAACCTAGGCTCTTGAACCTAGTAGCCATCCATCATGGGGTCTATTTCAGACTCACATTCTACCCCCCACCCCCAACACCATTCCTCTCCCGTTAAATGTGGATTGGAGGAACCCCCACTCTTGATTGCCCAAGTCCTGATTTAGTACTACCCCAGTACAATTAACAACACACCTTGTCACTTCAAATAATATTCTCCACCCTCTCCCTCCTGTCATTTTTTTTTAGCTTACCTTCCTCTACTCCTTTGGGTTACACCACCCCTCAGGCCTGATCCACCCTTCATGCCTGATCATGTGCAGCCTGTGTAAGCAGATGTCTTTGTCTTCTCCAAAAGCACAAGTCATTGTGTATGCTGAGTATTCGAGTGACTTTTGGCCATTTTCTGCTAAATTGATGGTCCTGTAGTAACCAGTACACTCCATTTGGTATCTAGGGCTTATCTCAAAGCATAGCACGTCACCCTTCATCTTTCAGGGGATGTTTTAAAGAATAAAGATGACAGGGTTCCACAGACATGTTTCTCAAGTCAGGTAGGGAGGTGACAGTTATTAAAACAGTGGTGCAATCGCAGGAAACTGGACAAAGGGTTGTTGATATTTATTTAGACATTGCAGCAGGTCCCAAGTGTTTGCCAACGCTGCCAATAGCGCCATCTGGTGGAAAGAAGTTATTTATTTTTTTATTTTTTATTTTTAAATAGGAACTAAAATCAGGAACGTCCAAAAATGTTCTGGGAACGTTTTGTTGTTATTGTTGTTAAAATACAAGCCACACTCTTTTTTTGATAGGAAAGATAGATTCTTTTGGGGGGTGTAAATTACACTTATTAAAGAGAATGCTCGGTGTTTGAACAGAGAAACATTCAAGTTACTGTAATTAAGTAGGGTTTATGGGAAGGACAGATGTCGGGCATAAGGAAGCTGGGATCTCCACCTGTCACTAACCCCACAGAAATACAGGAGCAGGTGTATAGCTCAGACATTGTTCTGTGTTCAGAGTTGACTGGCCAAGGAGGATATTGTTCATCTCTCTGCTTGTCTTACCACCTCACCCCTCCATGACTGAGGCGCAGGAGTGGGGCGGGCATCTTCAGTCATTGTCTTTTTCCTCCATCCCTGTCAGCCCTTCCTGCTGCCTAGGCCTGGTTCCGCCTCCAAGAGGATGCAGGTGAAGGAGGGAAGAGCGTGCGTGGGTGTGCTCTCCTTTTCAGTGTTTTGGATTTCTGTTATTTGGGGGTGGAGGTGGGGGGAGGGGATGCCGAGCTCTCTTCTGCCGCATTGAGCTGTATAGTCTTTACTGATATTGACAAGACCATAGCAGGCAGGAGCAATACCTTCTCAGGATATACCCGCCCCTCCGTGCTGAGGATGAGGGCCCAGTGTCATATAGGGAAGATCTGAAGAAATGGTCAAAGAGAAAGCTTTTAGACAAAAACAATGAATTTGGTGAGGCAGACGTTTGTGGTCGGCACAGCAGACGCCTGGTGAAAGAGATGGTGGATGAGAGTTGTTGGCTCGTGAGTTGACTCCATAGATCTCCTGTTGCTTCCGTGTTTTCTCTGGCAGCCAGGGGTGTTTGGTTTTTTTTTTTTTTGTTTGTTTGTTTTTTTTTTTTCCATGCCTCCCGCAGTCAAAGCAACTTCCTCCACGACACTCTGTTGGCCTGCTGCTGTGGAAAGGGCGGGTCCTGTAGTCCTTTCCGGGTTTGCTGTTTGTCAAGTGCCTTCAGCAAGACATAATCAATATAAGCCAGCACGGCCTTTATTCTTCACTGTCAAAATGAGGTAGAAAATGGTTGGAGTTTTGTTGGTTTGTTTTGTTGTCCGTTTTTTTAAAACTCTCAATGAAAATATAAGCGGTGGCTGTATTCCACAATTCATATGACTGATTTTATGTGTCTCATGGCTATTTGTATTTGAGGTTTCTCCCCCTTCTGGCCTTAACTTACCTTCCATTTCATTTTTATGACTGAGTTCCCCCTGGAAGGTTTGGGGGATGTAGAATGGTTAAGAGTCTTCTTACAATGATGGGAGGGGAGAAATCGATTCCAAGTTCCTTTCTGTTCCCTTCCCAGAGCCTGTGTCCCTCTCTCTAGGGCACTTTAACTGGGTGCTCGACTAGACTGTGTGAGTACACAGGGCAGTAGGAACAATGGCCTCATAAGGTTTCTAGGAACAAATAGATGTTCTAGGCTTGAAGGGCCCATTTATTTCTGCTTGGTGAGATTGCCTCATACAAGGAAGTGTTCAGCCCCACCCCTGGGGTTCAGAAATCATGACTCCAAAGTAAACAAGTCTCAAAAGCGCTTCTGAAGCAACAGGACTGTCTCACTGATCTTTTCCCATTATCCCATCTCTTGCTCCCGTTTCCTTCCCCTCTGCAAGGCCACCCAGAGGAATCATAAATCCTCCTGTCTAAGGCAGATCACAGGTACTAGAACCTCGTTTCTCCAAAGTAAGTCATGAAGATAAACATGGGGCTCCAATCCCCACCTCCCTGGCTTGGAGTTAGCTAACCACAAACAAATTCTCAGGCCTCCCTTGTCTTATCGGAAAACCCTAGTTTATATTCCGTCCTGCCCCACAGCTGGGAGGAGAAAATGTCGCTCAGAGGGACCAAGAAGAATCTGTACAGACAGGCCTTTCTGGCTTTTCCCATGTGTCCTAGCACCGTCGGATTCTCTTTCAGTCCAGTTGTACCTCCATACGACACTCAAGCATAAAAGTGGGCAGTTTGTTCTGGGTCAGTGTGCCATTAATTCTAAGGTCCCTGTGTCACCTGGGACTAGGATCAAGTCAATTTGTCATTTGCTTCTCTTGTTAACCTGTCTGGTGGTATGGGGGTTGTTACTCACAGTTCTTTTTAACAGGCAGGAATGAGATCTTTCCTTTCCCCACCCTCCCTGTGCTTAGATAAGAGGAGTGGGAGATAAGTCATGAGCAGGACCAAAGAGTTCCACAGGATGAGTCCTTCCGTTGGAGGAAGAGTGGGCAAAGCACCACATATAAATCACCCAAGCATCCACTGAGGATGCACACATTGTTCTTTCTGGAGTGCAAGGTGTGTGTTCAGCATAGTTGTCCTGAACATTTTGAAGCAGTTAAGAGCTGTGTGTCAGTGAACTTCCTTTATGGAATGTAAAAAGTTTTACTTCTGGTTTGAAAAAAAAATAGTGAAAGGAACCCATTTTATTTTATTTAGGAGAGTGCAAGTTTTCTGAAAATGTGTGTGAGATGCTGAAGTAAAAATGTCCTATGATGTGCAGCATGGAACCCCATGTTCCTTCAGCTTGTGGTAATAATGCATAATGCGCATTGGCTACCAGCAAGGGTGGTAAACATTTGTGGATTTGAATTTCAAAAAAAGCTTCTAAAGACTCTGACAGAGTTATATATCTCCTGGGGGGGGGGCGGAGATAAGCTTCCCAGAGGAGGGGTTATGGAACTCAGGGTAACACAGCTTTCACCCCAAACTTTCTAATGCCTCCTTCTTAGAGAGGTATATCTTCCATGAACAAACATCTAAAGCTCCGTCCTCACAGAAAGGAAGGAACTGTCCATACCAGGCAGGAAGAATACCATTTGCCAATCAGGTCAGCGGGACATCGAGAGTATGTTTCTCATGTTAGTATTTATTGGTTTTTGTCCACTAGCTGTGTGTGTGTAGTCACTTGCGCTGCAACAGATGGAAGTTTCTGGAAAAGGACTGCCCACCTCTAGGCACCTGCTGTCTGCCCTCACTTGGATCAAGCTGGAAATGGTAGTTGCTATTTGTAGCAGCTGGTGTAAGGTGGTTTTGGGTCCTCTCGTGTTAGCCCCAGGACTCAACAGTATCTTCCAAGCTTCTGGGAAAAAAAAGACTTGGTGCTTTTATTCTTAGGGGCCTAGGAGAAGAATAATGCCGCCTCTCCTTGTCCAGATGTGAGTGGAACATCCTGCTTTTGATGTCATTGGAAGCTGTGTTATGTGTGTCTGTTTGGTTCCCCAATGGCAAATAATAACAATAACATTATTAATAATACAATTTAGATGTCAGTGCAGACTCTCTGTTTTCTGTCTGCTTTGAGATTTCTTCATCTTCCTTGGGATTAGTGTCTGTTCAGAGCAGGCTGTTAGCTCCTGATTCGGCAGGGATATGAGGAGGATATGGATGAAGGGTACAGGGGTTTACGGGGCAAGATCTCTCCACTTTCCACCTACCAGATAGTCTCCCTCCTTTCCACCAGACAGTGAAGCAAACACCAAACTAATCACCTTTTGAACTGTACAAAGAAGAGTCTCATTGGACATTTATATGTCAACAGTTGTCATTGTACATTTGAGAACACAGGTGTGATTTTATGTCTTAACAGAGTAAGCATCTTCAATGGAAAGGTCAAAGGGAGCAGGGCTGGGGGTGCAAAGGGAGAACACGATGAAAACATTGTGCTGAGCATCTCTTTAGCATTTTCTCTTGGCTCCGTCCAGGGACTTTACAGAAGCAGTAACAAACCCTGTCCTCATTCCTTGTTCTGGGACCTTGTCCCATCCCCCAAAGACCAACTGATGTGCGTTGTTCAGTGCTCTGTAGTCCTGGCTACCATATTCTGTAAAGGAAAGAGGCATGGGGAGTTATCCTCTCCCCGACATGCATTATGTTTTTGACCTTGGACGGCCAAGTAAATGTGGTCATTCTTATTAAAGAAACAAAATTTCTCTGCTACTAAAATAACAGTGTTACAGAACACTGTAAAATGCAGATTCTTTTCCATATGACAATGCTATCTTTAATTAATTAATTAATTAATTAATTAATTAATTATTGTCCCCAGGGGTTGCCCAATAGTGCATCTTACCCAGTCGGAAGAGTCTGGTTAATAAAATCCTACCTTTTTAAAAGTGAAAGACCTCTTTTTAGACCACAAGAATCCTGATCTCTGACTTCTTGCCAGAAAGACCAAATGAATTTAAAGTTTTATTTTTGTGGTTTTTTTTCTTTCTTTTTTTTTTTTTGGTCAGTGCTAGAGTAATAGCTTTATTACTCTAATAACTAAATAACACTCTAATAGCTAAATAACAACCCTAATGTTTACAATGCTGGCCGGATTCCACCATTTTTACCAGTAAGTCTTATTAAAGCCTATCTAAAGGAAGATGAGGTTTGGGGGAGTTTATCTGGAGGAAACTATTCCTTCCTGTAATTTTTCTCATGTGAACATGGACTTTGGAGCCGCTCTGTCCAGTACACTTGTGGGTTCCAAACTGACCCCTCATAACCACTTGTTTACCTACTAACAACAATCTCTTGTCTTGAAGCTGTTGACTATTGGAAGAGACAAATGTTTATATTACAAGTCGTAAGTGGAAGATGTTTCATTCCCCAAGTCATTATTAGCAAAAACATCTGGGTAACATTTTCTATGTAGACAAGTTAAAAAAAGAAGGGCACAAAATTCTTCTTGTAGGTTTCTCACCTGAGGATGGCCCAGTGGATGCCTCAGCTACAAAATGCCTGTAGGTTGATTTTTCTAAGGAAGGAGTGGTAGAAAGTATAAAAGAAGGCCAAGGTGAAGTTCAGTGCACATCAGTTGCTGTGTAGAAAAAGGTCTCTTTAGGACTCTTAACTCAACCAGCAATGTAGGTATAATGGAAGGTGAGCTGAGGTAAGTCACCACAAGGGTCATTTCAGCATCACTCGCCACAGCTGTGGTTTCTCTAGTTCTTCAGTGTCACTCTGTCATTGAAGACTGGGGACAGATACATCCTGGAGCATTCAAGAGGAGACAGAGAGGAGGAGGAGCTTGTCTTTAGGGGCAATACCAGGGACAATTCCTGCTCCTTCACTAGCCTGAGTCAGCTGTGTGTGATTACTCAATACAGCACTGACTACACACTGGGAATCAGCAAATGTTTATTCCCTCTGGAGCTGGGTTTAGCAGAACACCACTCCAAGCAGTGGACTGTGGGGAACCATAAGAGTCTGAGGACATAGATTACCTGAAGTGTTCTAATAACCAAAGGGGAATGAAACATGAGACCACAATGTTACGCAACTCTGCTCCTTGTAAAGAAAAGGGATGTGAGCAAAGATGCCAGTGCTGGGAAGAGAAAAGCCTGAAGTCTATTCTGGACTTCAAGCCAGTGACTTGCTGCCCACTGTGCCGGGGGTTGTGTCACTCTCAAAGACACATGGAAGTTCTCACTATGTAAGTATATGACCTTATTTGGGAGTAGTCAGAGGGAAGTAATAAAACTAAAATGAAGTCATTTTGCTATTGTCCTTACAAAAATAGACACTTGGGTGTAGAGACAGAGACAAATATATACAATGTGAAGACACTCAGGGAAAATATATGATGTCACAGAATGCCAATGTGTGCCAGCCATCGCCAGAGAAAAGAAAAGACAAGGATGGGTTTTCCTCTAGAGATATCAGAGAGAGTCCTGCCAATGTTTGGAACATCCTACATCTAGCACCATGAGATAAACATATCCCTGTTGTTTAGATCTTTGTATGATTCTTGTTATAGCACTGTATGAAACTAATACAGCTTCAGAAATCTAATTATAACAATAAATCTGTTTACCAGTCATTTGTAATGTGCATAGTATGTGCCAAAAGCTGTATTTATGTTTTCAGAGTTGATCCTCGTAAAAGTCTTTCCGAGAAGAGATTTCTGTTGGGAAAGACGGGCTGCACACATTTCAGAATCAGCATGGGTGAATCGCCTGTAGATTTCTCAAGGCAGACCTCAAAAAGCTGGGTTCTTGCAGGAGACAGTTAGGCCATTTCATTGTACCCATCGGTTGCTCAATTCGCTTCAACTGGAAATGTAACTTTTGGCCTGAGAGGCCCTATTGTTAAAAGTGATGATCAGAAGTAACTAAACCAACTGGGTTGACTATCGATGTACTATTGATTCAAGGTTCTTTAACTATCCTGAGCTGAGTGCTTCAGGGAGGGACTGGCTTAGAGAGCCAGCTGGCTGTTCCAGCTTCCCCTGGATAAGTGCGGCTAGCTAAATCATTTAGCAAGAGTAAAATGTCAGGGCTACAAACCAGAGCCTCACCAAGAAGGGAAAGCATTCTAAATTGCCAATCAGAGGGCTTATTAAATGGTAGCTGGGTTGTTAGGGGAGTCTAATGGAGACTGGAGCACTGTGGATAAGCCAACAACTATCATAATATTTGAAGATAGCTATCTGAAAATTTCACAGGCCAACCAAAATAAAAACACCTACTTTAAGCTTCTTAGCACACTATCTTTGGCCTTGTAACTCTATCTTGTCTTTAGGGTTCAAGGTCCAGACTTAAAGCTTAAGATTAAATTTGAAGGATTTCAGTCCAACGTCGAATGGGTGATTAGAGTATCCTAAATAAAGTAATAATATTGGTGGCTCTCAGATGATGGCAATAGAGAGTTCAGACTCACAGATACAGTGTGACTCTAGTCATGAGGATGGTCTCAAAGGACTTCAAAGCTGCAGAGCTTCCCACTACAAATTCTGAGATTCTGGTCCTGCTTTGACTGGAGAAAGGCTGCATAATGATGATTGCTGTGTTGCCCGGGTCTGCCACTATGGCTTGTGTATTGGTTCCATTTTCAATCTAAGTAAAGTATTAAGTGCTTTCTATATAGCAGATTCTATCCCAACTGCTGGGAACATAAAGATGAAAACACACGTCTTTTCATTCAGTGAAAGTTACCAAAAGTCTTGTTGAGAGGCTGATGCTTAAGAAGCCATTATAATCCAATGTACAAAGTACGACAAGACATATGTCAGAATGTTTCAGGAGGATGGAGGAGGGACCAACTTCTTAGAGACAGGAACTGGAGTGGAGGAAAGCTACCCTGAGCAGATGTAAGAGCAGGATTGAGGTTGGCACTTGTGGAATAACAAAGGTTCTCATGAACCAGGCTTCAGGGAGCAAACCATGTTGAGAGGCAACATGATTACATTTGTACTTCAGGAATGTTCTGTGGCAAATGTGTGGAATATGAAGTCATAAACAATACTTGCTCCAAATGACAGTTTTGTACTTATGCACGTTCTCATTGCTACATCAGTCAATGCAAAGCACGTGTCGATGTTTCTAGCTTTGCCCCTGTTCAGCATGATTCTGGTAATAGAGTCATCCAGTTCAGTCTATAGAACCAAGACAGTGGATAGTAAGCTATATTCAAATATATGCACTGAAGATGTACTGTAGATCAGCCTCTCTCTAATTAGTTTTTTCTGCTCCCCACTGTGTCTTTGGCTTTTTTAAAGTCATTAATACTTTATTTAATAATAGATCTCTCAGACCCTGTTTGTGTAATGTTTAAGACTCTGTTCTTTTGGCACTGAAGACTGGGTCCAAGGCCTCATACATATTAGAACAAGTGTTCTGTCACTAGGCTACACCCCTAGTCCTTGGTGTTGAGGATTCTATTGACAAAACAAAAAAAACCCCACGATTTTAAAAAGGTGTTCTCCAACAAATTCCTATGTTTTCATGTGTCTTTTGAGGTTCTTTTTTTTTAAGATTTATTTATTATTATATATAAGTACACTGTAGCTGTGTTTAGACATGCCAGAAGAGGACGTCAGATCTCATTACGGATAGTTGTGAGCCATCATGTAGCTGCTGGGATTTGAACTCAGGACCTTTGGGAGAGCAGTCAGTGACCTTAACTGCTGAGCCATCTCACCAGCTCTGAGGTTCTTTATCTAGATATTGAGTTTCTTAAAATTTAGTATTTTGAAGTAGATAAGGATAGGCCAAAGTATGTATGGTATGCCCCTTTGATACAGTAGTCATTTCCATTCAGAATGACTTGAGGGATTGTAGCTGAGAGAGGGCTATTAGACTTTCCCTACTTGGAGTAGGAGAGAGAGAGAGAGAGAGAGAGAGAGAGAGAGAGAGAGAGAGAGAGAGAGAGAGAGAGAGAGAGAGAGAATCCTTCACATACCAAGGCTGGTTACCAAGGTAGACTGGGGCTACCTTGAATTTGAGTAAGCAAATACCAAAGGAACACTGACCTTCTACCTGCCCCATGTCTCTTAGTAACAGTTTAGACTTCACTAAAGTCTGTGTCCATTTGTATTGTCAATTCTTCAAGGTCTTATCATTCTTTGTTGAAATAGTATAAAAGTAATAGGCTTTGGATTTTGGAGTTATTCTCTTATGAAGGCCTCTCCCTGGTATCTCTAAAATTAGATATTTTTTCAGTTTTTAATTAGGTCTTATATTTAGTTTCAGTCAAAAAAGATCACATAAACATTTTAGGTGGGTGTTGATGGGATGGCTCAGTGGTTAATGATGTTGGGCATGAAAGCCTGAAGACCTGACTTTGATCCTTGAAATCCACATAAAAGGAGAAGGAGAGTACCAACTCCACAGAGTTGTACTCTGACTTCCACAAGCGTTAGGTAACATGTGTACACACATGCATCATGCACACAGGCAATACTTAATAAATGAATTAATAAGAAGTAGAAGTGGGAGTGGAAGATAGTGGAGGGGGAGCCTCTCTCTCCCCTATAAGTCTCATGTATTCAAATACTCATGAAACAAAGGTCTTTTAATAATGGATGCTATGGTATAATATTTCTTGCAATTCATATTCTAGAAGTATGGTTTTCAAACAACTTGAGCGTGTACCGGCATCCTCTGCAGGGCTGTTAAGAGTTCAAGGCTCCAATGCCGGTATGCCTCATTTAACTGGCTTAGGATGTGGGTTGAGGACAGGTTTCTGAGGGATGGGGCTTCTGCCATGTTCCCAGGTCTTGTTCAGGCTGCTGTCCTGAGACTAGCTCCTCTGCTCCAAAGTCCCAAGATATGGCTTTTGTTGGACAGCTTTTACATTCTGTTATAAATATCTTATTCAGATCAGTTCACTGAACTGTCGTAAGAGTCACAGGATACTGGTATTATTCAAATGAAGAAACTGAATTTTGATAAAAAAAAAAAAAGGCAGCGTTCTCAAAGTCACTCAGCCAACAAGTTGTGGGCACAGATTGATGTTAGAATTCTACATGCAAATGTGTTGGTATGGCTTTCCTGTGGGTAAATTTTTATGTCCCGGATGTTTACAAAATCCAGGTGTGGACTTTGGACCTATAGGAATATTTTGGTGCTGTGTTTAATGACTAACTCACCTTGTTCTGAGACAGATGCTATGCTTTGTGAAATAGTCCTATTTGGTTTTTTTTTTTTAACTGTATCTCCAATGAATGTTTCTGACTATATAGAAATCGCCAAACCTGCAAACTCATCACAAAACTGAAGTGCATCCACTCTTCAGTTTATGGCCTTTAGTGTAGGGAGGTGGTGGGAGGAAGGACAGATTACCACCTACTGTAAACCATCTTATTTTTATTTCTTTCCGATGCCATTACAGTACAGTATGGAGCTGTTTTCAAGAGCTCTGTGGAAGTTACTTTTTCAATAGTCCAGATGGCTCTGATAAATAGTTAAGTCATCTCATGAAGCAAGGGTATGATCTTGACTCAAGGGAAATTGGTTAAGTAAATCATTTTGTTTCAAGAGCTGTGGCCTGTGAGCATCGAAAATGGTCACATACTTTATTGGCTTATTAGCTCATTACTGGAGTTACCGAAGGCCCAGTTGCAACTTCATGGCTGACCACACTCTAAGACTTCTTTATTGCTTTTTTTTTTTTTGGCTCTCTGCCTGTTCACATCCCTATAGCTATAACTATATGTGTGTGACTAACACAATGTAAAGTTCAACAAAGAACTCCTCTCTCCTGTGCAAAATACACACACACACACACACACACACACACACACATACATGCACACATGCATGGGTGGGATATGATGAAAATACATTATATGCATGCATGAAAATGTCTTAATGGAACCTTCGTTTGCACAATTAATATACATTAATAAAATTATTCTTGAAAATGTTCCTTGTAATCATGGTCCTGTCACACTTACTTTTAAGACTATAAATGCCTGTTTGCATAATAGATGAAGAGCTATATCATTACTTGATGCTAAAATTCTCTGTAGTTACATCTCATTCTTGAAGAGAAAACATTGACAAGTAATGTATTTTTAACATCAATGTTAATCATGACATTTGAAATATATAGGATTTATGCCAAAAAGCTTTCATAATATTCTTGAACAGAAATGCCAAAAGGAGCTCCATATCAGAACAAACCAGAGCCACAAACCCAGTTCACACCAGAGCAGAACCAAAAGGCTTCGTCTTCCACACTCCTGAAACAGGATTCCTATGATTTAATAATAGTTTTACATCTATAATCCTGTTTTTAAAGAGTTATTTTTTTATTATTTGATGTTTTTAGGTATTTGACCTACCTTGTATGTCTGTGCCCCACATGTGTGCAGAGGCCCAAAGAGGATGTCAGGTTCCCTCTGGAATTGGAGGTCCAGAAAGTTCTGAGCCACCATGTGGGTACTGGGAATTGAACTTGGGTTCTCCCAGTGAACGATATATGGTCCTAATTGCTGGGCCATTTCTCTAGCTCCTAAATATGTAATTCTTTTTACGAACTATTGTTTTTTTAATACAGTACCTTCACATTTCCACCACTCAAGAGAGTTCGTGGTCACAACCAATGCTGTTCTGTGCCCTGTGTTTCAGTTTTCCTGCACTTATGAACACCAGCCCATCACCAATCTGACCCAACACTCACATCTACTGCTATTTCTTCCTACAAGGCCCATCAAGACGTATTTCTTTGTTTTATTTACCTTTACGTCTTATTTACCTGATGTTTACAACAGTGTCTGACACACAGTAGGCATTATATAACACTTGCTGAATGAATAATGATGAATCAATAAATATGCAAAACACGTCAGTTTTTATCACCATCAGAACTCAAAACAGTTTAAATAACTAAGTGAAGTACGATGTATAGTGGTGAGCCGGGGCTGACTTCGTTTTTCTGTGCTTCTAACATTTTCTAGTTCAGGAAGAACTAGAACAAAGAGTGACCCATGTTTGTCCACTGGCTGCATAGATAATCTCTGCATCAGTGAAGCAGAAAATAGGCAATATCTATTAAAGGGAAATATTTGTAAAATTCTAGATTATTTTAAAGATCTCTCATTTGATCTATTGTTTATATGATATTTTCTTACTTTTAAAATGAAATGATGCAGATGGAAAAAAGAATACAAATAAACTCCCTGAGTAAATACTTTCTTGGCAATTAGGACAACAACAACAAAAAACATCTCCAACATATGCCAAGAGCAGTGTGGTTTGCCACCATATGATAAAAAATTCAGGCAGCCGTGAATTGCTGCAGAGTACATTGCTGCAGGCATTAGTAGCTTCAAACAGCAACTCATTTAACCTGGAGGTGTGTGTGGGTCAGGCAGCCAGGGCTAGGCTAACTATGGTTCTGGATCAGGGTCCTTGTTTAGATCTCCGGCAGCTACCATAAGCCATACTGCAGACCAGGCAGCACAAACAACAGAAATGTGTACTCCCAGCACCCTGAAAGCCAGGGACCTATGATAGTGTTTCCCTCTGTGGCCTGGCTCTTTCTCAACCACACAGATGATGCCTTCTTTCTGTGCTCCTGCGCCTCAGTATGTCTTTAGGGAGCTTATTCCTCTTTTCATTTAAGCTTATGAGCCAGTTTAAATTTAAGTCCATCCTAAAGGCTTTATTTTAACTTAATCAACTCTTTGAAGGCCTTATCCTGAAACATTATATAAATCAGGGCCTGTCCCACAGGTCATGATTTAACTTTATTTACCTTTGTGGAGAGCCTCATTCTCAAGTAGATGGTTAAAACTTTGACATAGGCCTTTGCAGAATAGGGACAGAATTCAGCCTTTAAGAGTACTCCATAGTTTGGGGCTGTGGTCTCGCCTGATGGATGGGTAAGGTTCAGCTTCTTAACTCACATGTGATTGGCAGGTCTCAGTCTTCCTAGCTGATGGTTTCAGACTTTAGTTCTTGTCTTGTAGCTTTTCTACAGGATTTCCAAATTACCTCATAACAGAGCCCCTGGCTTCCCTTTGACAATTCAAACTGACATTGGTGACTATGTAGAAAGGAGACAAAGAACATTCTAGGTAGAATTCACAGGCTTTGTGTAATACAGCTCTGAAGTGACATACATACCTTTGCTATTACCACATCCCAGTGGCTACACTGACCATCCTAGAAAATTCTGTGGGAGAAGACCATACAAGAGAATGAGAACCAGGATATAAGATCATTGGTGGTCAGCTTTAAGGCTGGCCATGATAATTGGATTAAAATTAAAATTTCAGACTGCAAAAATTTGCATATTTATATAACTCAGGATACTTTGATTAATCAGTAAAATATGACTGAATTATTTTTAGCTACTGTAATAATTAAGTGGGGGTAGGAATGATGGTTTCTGGAATAGAATTACATTTACTGAAGAAGAATTTGAAATATTTTGCCAAACAAATGAATGCATGCTGCAAGTTTTCGTGCCTAAGGGACAATTGCTCTAAATAAGATGCACTAGGAGTTAGTGTCACAGTTGCCTCTGTGTTTGCATATGCATTTTAACATTTAAATAGTCTGACAACTTTAGCAATTTATTCAATCCCTAGTCTCTGGCATTCTCATGCAAAATGGTAAAAACAAGCTACATCTGCTTAGTATGATCACTGTGAGGCATAAGCTAATACGTAGAAAATGCTTAGAACAAACAGCAAGCTGAAAGCACAGTGATGGTTTCTTGTTGTTATTACTGACGAGACTCCAGTACATGCCTGATCTCTTATAGGTGCTCACAAATGGCTGTGATGACCGCAATACATTGTCCTTACAGAATTATAGCAGAGTTTGCATAGAAGTTGGTATCAGCTGGGAGCATTGTAAACTGTTGCTTATCTGAACTGAAAAGAACGATGTTTGAGTTCTTTATTGCCAAAGGAGGAATCTTTTGTGCTAAAACATATATCTGAGACAGAAATGATGGTACATGTTCCTAATACTCAAAAGGCTGAGGCAGGAGGATTGCTGCAAGTTTGAGGCCAGCCTGCTCTATGCAGCAGGCTCCAGGCCAGTCAATGTTGTGTAGTAAGCCCTGTCTCAAGAAACACAAGCAAAACACCAAATCTTAAGTTGGTAAATTGTATCATTATATCACGGTCATTATTCTCTAAAGTAAGTTCTTTTTTTTTTTCCTCTCTCCACAAAAATGTTTGAAAAACCATGATTTATGAGAGAGGGAGTCAGTAAGGATGCAGTAAGGAGCAGTAAGGATGCAGCTTGGCATGGTGCCAGGAAGTAAAGTCATTTTGTCATCAGGCTACGTGGCTTGAATGTCTGTGACTGACAGGATTCAGGCAGTAAAATGATGCCACAGGACTATTAATCTAGAACAACTGTGAGGAACAAAGCAAGAGGGAATCTTCCAGCTTGGGTTTAAATCGTACTTCCTAGGACTCCTTATGAAGCATGGAGCAAAAGAAATGGCCTCTTCAAAGAGAAAACAATAGAAAAGTGTCGTTTCTAAGCGCCTTGACTTTCACAGATGTGAGCCCAGTCACCGGTCCATTAATCAATTGCCACGCCCAGGGTATGGAGTTACTGCTTCGACTCTTCACGCTTGTGTCTGATACAGTTCAAGTTCAGTCTGACTCGATCCTGCCACTTTAAGATTTTGAAAGATTCCAAGTTTGGGGCTTAAGAGAGAGAATGAAGTGAGTCCTTTAGAGGTAATGCCACAGCACGGCAGACAGCAACATGGTGAGGACTCTGGGGGCGGGGTCAGGCACGTGTGACAGAGCAGAGGCTGTTTCTTCCGGAGGAGAGGGGAGGGGCTGTATCACGTGGTTGATTAGCAATACATAGTAAGTCCTTGTAGTCAGATGTTTCTGAATCACCTATGAGGGTAAGGAAGGCAAGAATCTAGAAAAGCAACTTAATTTTAATTCTGGAAACCAAATTATAGTAGTTTGAGAATTGTCAGCCCAAATAAAGGAGCTTTATAAAATGGCATACCGCTGGCTAACAGACTTTCGGTCTTGACTGGAGGAAAAGAAACACGTTCCCAATGGAGAAGTCTTATTAAGTAGTGATCCACACGGTTTAATTTGTCAGTTATTACGTTTTAAATGAAAGTTGAAACAACTCAGATATAAGCTGGAAGTGTAAATTAGTGGCAAAATACTTGCTTAGCATGCAAGAGACTCTGGTTTTGATCTCCAGTGCTGCATAGAAGGTAAGAAAAATAGAAAGCAACCATTTCTCTCATGTCACAAAAATGACATGATCATTATTTGAATGGATTTTTACCAATATATCACTTTCTCCAGCAATGTTAACCTAAAATAAAAATAAAACACCCATCAACAGTAAAAACCTGAAATTATGCTTAATCTTTTTTGTCTGTTTTATCCTTTTATCCCTTCTCTCTCTCTCTCTCTCTCTCTCTCTCTCTCTCTCTCTCTCTCTCTCTCTCTCTCTCTCTCTCTCACACACACACACACACACACACACACACACACACACACAATCTTATTTCTTAGAAAAAATAACTAAGACACTAGCCAGACCTAAGTTTTCAATAAGAAAGCAGAGAAAAAAGGGGAACCTCGATAAGGAGAAATTTCATACATTCTTTTAAAACTGGTGATTAACTCTCATTGCTCTTGAACAACTGACCACTTTCACTTTCCAATTACTTTATCTACTCCTGTCGTACATACTTTGTCAGTTTCCTGAAGTACTTTTCTTCCAGGAAAAAAATTCTTCTCACTTACCCAATGACCCTGTGTTTGTCAAGCCTCAGTCCTCAGGAAACCTCTAACCACAGCCTCCACCCCCGTCTTAGTCTACTCTGCTCTGACACTTTGCTTTGTAATGATCAGATTCTAACTTATATTTTGCTATATGTCTGCTGACTCTATTAGTCAATTAACCATTTGAAGCTAGGAACTAACCTAGCACATAGCAGAAATTCCAAATATCCTTATTGATAATTCAATGGGTGAGTAAAATAAAACATTTCTTCTTTACATATCCCTCAGAAACTCTCAGTAGTACAGATGTTGGAAATGTTAAAGTTGGGTTTGAAATGTTGGCATAGAGTTTGAGAGAAGACTATTTTAGTTTATGTTCTTGAGAAAAGTAGAATCAACCAGTAGGACACATGCATTTATCATATAACCAAGTGTAAGAAGCTGGTTCATGTGATAGTTTAGATTAACAAGCTCCCAGATCCATAGCCAGTAGGCTTGAAGACCAGGTTGGCTGACAGTGTGGTTCCCATTTAAAAGGCAGTACTTATTCTATTGTTCACATCTGAAGGCAGGGAAAATCCAAAGTCCCACCTTAAATACTACTAGGCAGAAGGCATTCTGTCCTCAAGCCTTTTTGTTCTGTTCAGGCTTTCAACAGATTGTATGAGGCCACCCACATTAGCAAGGACAATCTGCTTACTTTGTCTACTGACTCAGTTGTTAAACTCTTCCAAACTCCCTCATAGACACACCCGAAATAATGTTTGAGCAGAAGTCTGGGCACTTCATCATGACCATCTGTCATGGTTAATTTCAACTGCCAATTTGATAAGCTCTAGAATCACCTGGGAGATGGATCTCTGGACATGCCTGTAAGGAATGATATTGCTAGGTTAACTGAGCTTGGAGGACTCATCCACCGTGGGTAGCATCATTCCCGAGGCTGGGATACAAAAGAGGAAACAAACTGAGCATAAGCATTCATCATTATCCATGCCCTGTGTGTGCTGAATGAAATGTGACCAACTGTTGTGACTTTCCCACCATGATGATGTGCTGTCTTATTATGAGTCCAAAAAAAGCTATGCTTCTTTTAGTTACTTTTGTTATAATACTTATCACATCAATGTGAATGATAACTAAGATACCATCCTGTCTACCTCGTTTTCTCAGGGATTGGCCTCTAGAAAGACATACAAAGCAGTTTGGGCTCATAATATAAATGAAGACATCTACTTAGAGCTTCTAGAAAATATCTTTCTCACTAAAAAATGAGAGACCAGAAGAAAACTTCTCCTGCCCTGTCTTCTTTTCCCCTACCTTGTTTTAGAAGGGTGAGTTATTTGGAATAGCTGTAGCCATATTATGAACTGACTGTTTCTGTGTACACTTGTCAAAATAGGCAAAGAAAAGGAGACCGAAACAATAGCTGAAGAGAATGCTGCAAATACATCTGAAGTTCTTGTGAAGTTAGACAGTAGATGTTGATGTGGCTTAACTCAGTATTCATATTATATACCACACCCAATAGTCAATATCTCAGGGAAACTCATTCAATTTCTTATAAAAGGAAACACAAGAAGGTTCAAGAAAAAAAAATCTTGGCACCCTTAATATAAACAAAGCTTTTGGTTCAATTCCTAGCATAAGGACCCCCCAACCCCAAAGACAGAAATCCAAGTATTCTAATATTTATAAGGTCAAGAAGGAAAAAGCTAGTAGAAGAAGGGGCTGAGATTTTTTTTTTTTTTTTTTAGGATTGTTATCCGAAGCCAAAGGTTGTGAAGGCTCATGTTCTCTTCCACAGAGCACTGACCATTGAAATAGATAATCTTGAAGACTCTTTTCATTCTAAAGTATCCATCCTGTCCTCACTTTGGGGTTTTGGGACTAAGTACTTAGGAACATAAAGAGAGCTGATTGTGTAAAAGGCTTTAGGGCAGTGGTTCTTAGCCTTCCTAATGCTGTGACGTTTCACAGTTGCTCATGTTACAGTGAGCCCCCAACCAAAAATTTATTTCACTGCTACTTTATAACTACAATTTTGCTACTGTTATGAATCAAAATGCCTATAAATATCTTACATGCAGAATATCTGATATATGACCTCACAAAGGAGTCAGGACCCACGTGCTGAGAACCTCTGCTTTAGAAGGAAGTTACAACATATTTTTGCCTATTACCCAGGAACTAATTATTTGTAATATTTATAAGTCTATAAATTTTCTTCAGTAGATGATATTGTGAATCACAATATACAAGATATACCTTTAATTGTCTTTCTGGAGTCATCATTTATTATTTTGTCCTATGTAGAAAAATTTTCCCTTTAGTGAGAAGGGTCATTAAAGAGTAGAATAAGGAAATGTTGTTAAAGATACAAAGGAAAGCCAGTCAACATAGTATGCAAACAATTTGAGAACCCATGGTACTGTGGAAGTCAGCAGAAACCAAGATGGAAGAGATGACAGGAACCTGCTACAGAAAGGTGAAAGTTGGTGAGGTTTAAGGAATGGAGATCACAGTTTGTAAGTGTTCAGAGGTGTTCTGAGCACTTCAGCCAAGGTTGGAGGTTGTAGAAACTGAGCAGTTGAGTTCCCCCTCCAAATCTCCTTTTGCTATTATCATTTTGGGTGCATCCAGAAGTCTGACTATTTTTAATACTCCTTCCTCCTCTCTATACCCCCACCCTCCCACCCCCATGCTCATGGGACCAGGTGAATGCTAGGCAAGTAAGTATCTGAGCTTCATCCTCAGTCTATATTTTCACTACTGCATAGTGGCCCGAAGATATAGATACGAAGGGGGAACGGAGGCATGTCTGATAACTTTGGATTGAATACTTGAGTTGTGGAAATGGGTGAAAGGTTGGAGTTTACTAGAAAAGCAGACTGAAGTATTGAATCGTAAGATTTGTTTCAGAAAGGAGATGAAGTTAGAACATTAGAGGGGGATTTAGCAGGACTTTCAAGTTGTGCTCCCTGGAGTCTCAGGTCAGTGGGTCAGAGAAATAGCTTATGCTGACCCAATATCTTCTCTATTAAACACTGCAGGAACCTTTCCCTTATGACTGTTGTACATGAAGGCTCTGTGTGGGATATCTTCTCCTTGACATTAAGTTCACTCTCTTCTACAGAGCTCTGTACTGCAGGAGACTGACCAGTGTGGCCAGCTTCATGGGACTACTTTTGCTCTCTTGCTTTTGCTCAGGTTTGGCAACTCGGAGTCACTGACATGGAATGGGACAAGCTGCTGTATGGCCAAGTATTGTTTCTCTATTTCCTTTTTTACAGGACAATCTTGCTTCTCTATTCTTTGGGACTTCACACACCAATAAGGTGCAATGTTTTGACTGTTATAGCGGCCTTGACTTTGAAACCGCTCACTTAATTATGCAGCACACATTCCACTTTCTCAAGTAACCCAAGCTGAATGTTCTGTCTGGCAGTTTTATGTAAAAATTCATTATAAAAAGTTATCATCCCTGAGAAAATATTTGAAACTAGTAAACTTGGATAGAGGTTGACAAAGATTTTGATAACAGCCAGATGGTAGACATTTTGGTTTTGTGGATCCGACAATTGCTATTACCCTTATCCAACTCTCTTTATTATTGAAAATGCAGCCACACACAGTAAGTAAATGAGTGTGGTTTTGTCCCTGTAAAACTTTATTTATAGAAGTATGCAGTGGGGTTTTCTTTCGAAGTCTGGGAGCTATGGTTTATTGACTCCTGAAAAACTAAGATGTTTTTTCCTGGCATCTGTGAGAGTGGCTCTAAGTTTGTAATGATTTTGCCCCTTAGAGGACATTGCCTGGAGACATGTTTGGTTATCATACTGGAAGAAAGGATCTAATGCATCTAGTGGGTAGTGCGGTAACTGCTAAATACCCTATACTGCACAGAACAGTTCTCAATGACTCTCAGTAGTGAAGATGCTTAGTAAGGCTGATCTGGAGTCAACTTTGGAGGCTATCAGTTTCTTTATCTCTTATTGCGGCTTGGAGAAAATAATCACAAAATGAATTTCACAAGTGAGTGTCACTATTAAAGACCATGTTTTTTATTTTTTAATTTTAAATTATTTTATGATACCTCTCACAAAAGAGAGATAAGCTAAATTTATTAAGAAGTGTACTTTCTTTTTCGTTCTTCAACTTATGAATCTTATCAACCCACTTTAACATGTTCTTTTTGCCTCCTAAGCATGTTTTGGGTAGTAGTGATGGGTCTCTTCCTCTTTTTGTAAAGTCGTGTAAGGCCAGTCTGCTAAGGCTGCATCACTGTGCGTTTCCTTGGGTCTCCAGGTAAGATAAAGGAAAATCTGGTGAAAGAATTGGATCTGGCTTACTGAAATGAATGCATAGTACAATGTGTATGCATGTAGAAAGGGTGCTGAAGGAGTGAGACTGAGAAGCTGAGCTTGGAAAAAGAAAGGGCTTGCGAGAATATGAATATGGAGGAAAGTGGGCTAGTGTGGATAAGATCAATAAATAGTAAATAATAAACCCTCAGGAATTGGGAGAGAATGGAAGAGTGACACAGAACGTAATCCTAGTACGTAGGAGACTGAGACAGGAGGATCATCAGCTCAAGACCAAACTGGGATAAACGGTGAACTCTGTCTCAAAAATTCAAAAACAGTGACAGCCAGTACTGCATGATTTTCCTGGGGAGATGTGAATGAACATCTACTCACTTCAGAGATAGTACCAAGGACAGACCAAGTAGTCATGTCCCTCAAGTCTAATTTGGTGAACCAGTGAATGCAGCTAAGGTTAAAGAAGCAAAAATTATGGGCTGGTTCAGGAACATGGATGATTTATATGACAGCTACACCACTGAAGAAGAGTTGAGAGTTATATATCATCAAAGAGGTAAAAAGACCTCAAGCTATGACCCATGAGTTCTCCAATTACAGAAGGAAATGCTACTGGGTGCAGTTTTGTGAAGATCTTGTGTGGATAATTTCAAAATGGCACTGCCCATCTTATGCGTGAAGGACAATAGTCTACCCTGGTCCATTCCTTCCTCTGTTCTAGTATTCTTTCTGTTCCCCTTTCTACAATACACCCTGATTCTTATAATGGTTAGTACAATTGTATGGTTATTTTCTCCCATGTAGGGCTAACCGTTGAGCTATTGTGCTGCAGTAATACTCGTTTATTTTCAGCACTCTAGGTTACAGATCTTTGCAGTAACATACTCCTGCTACAAAAAGCAGCTTTGTAGTAGTAATCTACAAGCATAAGCATAAATGCTTAGAAGGCAATTTGATAAGCAAATCATATCAATTTAAAATAGATATGGTTCTCCAATAAAGCCTGTAACCTCTCCAGTCCCCCCTCTGTGGAAGAGGCCTTTAATCTAATTGGAATGTAGTTGATCAGACTTATAACGGTTGTGGAACAATTACGCTACTCATCTGACTATTGTACATTTTGCTTGTCATGGAGGTACTATATCACGTAGAATCCATAGTGTATAGGACTATTTCTGACAATACTTCCCCACTAGCCTTATTATGCCTTTCATCACTATGAAGATTAAGCATCAGTAAAGGAGCTTCTAGCTCAGTCTCAGTCTCATTTCTTCATGTCTGATAGACTAAGCATAAGGCATATCCACCAATAGTATGGATATGTTCTTATGCTATACAACAACAATAGCATTTTGAGGGATTCCAGGGGAACTCTGGACAAAAACTCATAGGGAAGTATCTTGCTTTTGGTACTAGGGTTTTCTTTTAAAATCCTTGATGTTGAGTATGCCTTTTCCTACCTCACAGAGTACCTTTGTTAAAACTCTAATCATTATTTTAGCATTTGCAGGTAGAAACTGTTGTATGGTTTTTAACCCTATTGGGAATCATCTATGCTTTGGCTGGATTGATTTGCTTTGGGATGATTTTCCATCCTTACTAGTTAGGTGTGCCTACAAATCTTCCAAATTCTTTTCTACATCTCTAAGGCAGTCAGACGTCAGCATTACATAATGAAACCTTCTACAAAGATGATCAAGTCAGCTCAGCCAGTCAACAGGTTCTCCAGTGCAGGAGGATTATAAAGAAAAAAGACAATTAGACAGCATTGTAGCATGACCCAAGCCAGTTCTGAGGCAGAGGTTTTTTTTTCCCCTCCAATCTGCTTTTATACCATTTTAATTACATGCAAGTAATAAAGTCAGTTCTAGGTTAAGGAACAAGCAAGACAATAAACACAAATAGTCAAGGAACAAGCATAAACAGAGTCCCATGGTCACTCCCATTATCAGTGTTTCTAAGGGCTTATCAGGATGGTCAAGATATCTGAGCCTAATTCCCAGTCCTAGCCCAAAGTCATAGTCTTGCCTGAAGCCTACTTCTTTGTTCTAGCCTAAAATTAGATTCCTGACTGAATTTACTTCCTTATTATGGCCCAGTGTCAGATTCCTGCCTGAAGCCCATTTCCTTGTCCTGGTCCTATGTCAGATTCCTGCCAAAGGGCCCCAAAAGCTCTCCACACAAAGATTCGACATGATCTCTGAAAGCTTGACACCTACTATTCTAAGCAAATGCCGATTTGTTTTAGTATATATCACTAAATATTTATCAAGGCAATACTGCCTGAAAAGATTTCATCACTCGAAACAATCGTTTCCTCAAAGAGCAGTGTTGAGTACAGCAGTGGTGGTTGGGTTGTCAAGGGGATTCGTGTGGTCCAAAGTGGATTTGAACTTGTTAAGCAGCAAAGTAAAGCTTTGAAGCAATGTTCCTCTTGCTCCTGCTTCACAGATGCTGGAGTTGCAGATGTGCCAAACCACATACAGATGGGAGACATTATGTTATTTAGCTCTCTGTGCCTACAGCCATTCCCCATGATCTGTTCTGCCTCTTTAGCTTGAGGTCCTTGCTCCGGTGCTACAGTACACCTCATGTCTCAGTGAGGCTGACTTATGCTACTCTTACTAGTGAGGCTATTCTCTCACCTATTTCCTTGATTCTGGTTTCTTGAGTATGACAGGCTCTGGGCTGGACACTGTGGGTGTCCACTACCTCTGCACTGGCCACATCTGGCTGCTGAAATGACACTGGGCTGGGTGAAAAATCTCTACAGCCAGAGGAGAAATGTATATATACTACACTCTGGGAGAATAATTACCTGCTCCTGGGTATTTATCATTTTCACTTTTACTGCTATGCCAACTTCTTCTTTCATTCTTTTGGTGAACTGTTGTTTGGGTTTCAGCTTTCTCCATGCTCACAGTGAATGAGGAATGAGGCTTTCTGCCATTTTTTTTTCTCCTCTAGGAACTTTGGATTCACATAAATTGGGTCATATTTGCTTTCAAATGACCTAAATAGCTTTTTTTTTGTCTGCTTTTACTTTTTGAACATCCTTTTGATTACTTAAGCACTTTACAAACAATTTACATAACAGTATAAATGATTGTGACTTGCCAAGGACTTGCTATCATAAAGAATTTCTCCCACCATAGCACCCAGTAAAGCCATTCAAGCTCTATACCAGTCCCAAAGACCCTGTGAATTAAGTTCTCTTTCAACTGTCCTGTAAACACAATCTTAACTGGACATGATGAATTGCATATCCAGTTTTCTCAGTAATGGATGTCCTTCCTTTAATGTTTTCTAGCTCCTAATATTTATTGGAACTTCAGCCAGTGACAACCAATTGTTCTTAATGGCTCAGATGAACCATTCCACAGGAAACCAATTTACCCTGTATTGCCTCAGAGTGGGTAGTCATTGTTTCAAAGAGAGGAGAGCTTTTATATTTCTCAGTTTTAGTCCATGTCTATAACACTCAGACTGATCCTATCAACTCTCAGGTCTCACATCTTCATAAGCAGGACCATGGGATTTCTTTGTTTCATTTTTCATTTAAATGTCTTTCCCAATTGAAGCAGTTCAGAGGCAAAACACTCTCTGATCATCATTGTTTCTTGTATTGGGTTATTTTTTTTAAGGTTCCTGTCTTGATGCTGAATTGCAGATTTTTCTCTTCCTCTGTGTTAAAGATAGGCCTGATGTTGCCCTCTCTCTCTCTCTCTCTCCCTCCCTTTCTCTCCCCCCATTGTCCAATTCTTCACATGAGATCCGTATTTTCAAATACAAAATGGATAATTTTGCATAGATGTAATTTGTATCATTTTTCTTTACATGCTACACAGCTAAAATAATAAGCCAGCATCTCCAGGTCATTCTTCCATTCCTACTTGTCCTGTAAACTCAAGAAAAATGAGGAGGATAGAATCTACATGTCTTTTTCTTGTTGGAATTCCTTTCTTATATGGACAAGTTATTTCTGGGAAAGTAGCTGAGCTTCATATGTGAGTCAAAGAAAAGGCTAGACAACCAATGTCACAACTGGCTCAAGACCCACCCATCTCAATACTACTTTCATGAATTGTGACATATTCTCTAGTCTACCAGAACTTTTAGGTTAGATCCTGTTCATCGTGGAAGCATGGTACTTTATATACATGTAGGAAGACCACCACTCTGGGATTTCCCCCTGCACGTCCTGAATTTTCTACCTTTAAAAGAAGTGTAGCTTTAGTGTTATAATCAATAGCAGGAGCAATGCAGATGATAGTAAAATGAGAAGAAATGCAATTCCATACAATGTGGGGGAAGGGTGACCACATCAAGACTGCTCACAGGTATGGTTTATAATCCTCAGACATCACAAATTTGGATGTATGTCTTATTGCTCACAGCAGGAAGAATGCAGCTGCATTTCCAAATTGCATTATGTCAGGTCCCTGTTTATATGCCAAGTGTGACATGATTTTTTTCTGGGTAAATATGAACAACTCCTACTTTATCTCAGATAGGGATCCAATGATAGGTCAATTAAGCAATATCATGAAGTCTAACTTTGTGAACCTGTTATCTTAATTTGAGTTACTTACAAAAGCATGAACAGCTTAAGGGAACAATATCACTAAACACATATCTCTTCAAAACCGGGAAAGAATTTCCTATCCCCAGCATTGTTAACAACATACACATCTTTTTATTTTTTTTAATTGAAAAAGGAAGTAGAAACATTTTATGAAAGAATTGAAGATTTACGTGGAAAATATTTCTGATAAAATTGTAGAAAAACATGTTAAAATGGAAGATTATCATGAAAAATTTTTATATAGATATAATAATGGTAGGCATAAAAGTATTCCTAAGTTGATTGAAAGTGGAATTATAAACATTTTCTGATTAAGTTGAAGATTTACATGGAAAATATTTCTGATAAAATTGAAGAAATATGTAGAAAAACCTGTTAAAATTGAAGATTATCATGGAAAATTATACAGATAAAATGGTAGGCATAAAAATAATTCTAAGTTGATTGAAAGTGGAATTAGAAACATTTTCAGGTAAAATTGAAGATTTACATGGAAAATATTTCTGATAAAATTCAAGAAATATATATATATACATGTTAAAATTGACTATTTCATGGAAAATTATACAGATAAAATGGTAGACAAAAAAATCTAAATTAATTGAAGGTAGAATTAAAAATATTTTGTGATAAAATCAGAGATTTACATGGAAAACATTTCTGATAAAATGAAAAAATACATAGAAAAACATGTTAAAATTGAAGATTATCATGAAAAATAATGCAGATAAAATGGTAGACATAAAAAATTACTAAATTAATTGAAAGAGGAATTACAAATATTTTCCGATAAAATTGAAGATTTACATGAAAAATATTTCTGTTCGTCTTTGCATTTTTATTGGGGAATTGAGTCCACTGATGTTAAGAAATATCAAGGAATAGCGATTGTTGCTTCTTGTTATTTTTGATGTTATTTTTGTGTTTGTGTGCTTGCCTTCTTTTGGGTTTGTTGGAAGATTACTTTCTTGCTTTTTCTAGGATGTAGTTTCCCTCCTGTGTTGGCATTTTCCATCTATTATCCTTTGTAGGGCTGGATTTGTGGGAAGATAATGTGTAAATTTGGTTTTATCATGGAATATCTTAGTTTCTCCATCTCTGATGATTGACAGTTTTGCTTGGTATAGTAGTCTGGGCTGGTGTTTGTGTTCTCTTAGGGCCTGTATGAGATCTGCCCAGGATCTTCTAGCTTTCATCATCTCTGGTAAGGAATCTGGTTAATTCTGATAGGTCTGCCTTTATAAGTTACTTGCCCTTTTACCCTTACTGCTTTTAATATTCTTTCTTTGTTTAGTGCATTTGGTGTTTTGATTATTATGTGCTGGGAGGATTTTTTGGTCTGGTCCAGTCTGTTTGGAGTTCTGTAGGCTTCTTGTATGTTCATGGACATCTTTTTCTTTAGGTTAGGGAAGTTTTCTTCTATAATTTTGTTGAAGATATTTACTGGTCCTTTAAGTTGGAAATCTTCACTCTCTTCTATATCTATAATCCTTAGGTTTGGTCTTCTCATTGTGTCCTGGATTTCCTGGACGTTTTGGGTTACAAGCTTTTTGCATTTTGCATTTTCTTTGACTGTTGAGTCAATGTTTTCTATGGTATCTTTAGCACCTGAGATTCTTTCTTCTATCTCTTGTACTCTGTTGTTGATGCTTGCATCTAGACTCTTGATTTCTTTCCAAGGTTTTCTATCTCCAGAGTTGTCTCCCTTTGTGATTTCTTCATTGTTTCTACTTCCTTTTTTAGATCCTGGATGGTTTTGTTCAGTTCCTTCACTTGATTTTTTGTATTTTCCTGTAATTCTTTAAGGGATTTTTGTGTTTCTTCTTTATGGGCTTTTACCTTTTGACCCATGTTCTCCTGTATTTCTTTAAGGGAGTTATTTAAGTCCTTCTTGAAGCCCTCTATCAGTATCATGAGATAAGATTTTAAATCCAACTCTTACTTTTCTGGTGTGTTGGGGTATCTGGGACTTTTTGTGGTGGAAGAACTGGGTTCTGATGTTGCCAAGTAGCCTTGGTTTCTGTTGGTAGGGTTCTTGTGCTTGCCTTTTGCCATCTTGTTATCTCTGGTGTTAGTTGGTCTTGCTGTGTCTGGCTGGAGCTTGTCCCTCCTGTGGGCCTGTAAGACTGTGTCTGCACTCCTGGGAGACCAACTCTCTTCTGGCAGGATCTGTGCACAGAAGACTGTGGAACCACCCACCTGGCTCCCAGGTGCAATTGGCAGCCAAAGACTCCTGTCCCAGCAGCTCCACGGATCGTATGCCCGTGTGCTCCCAGCTGTTCTCCTCCAGAGAGAAGGTGGAGATCTCACCTGCACACTCAGAAGTGAAAGCACTGCTGGGAGATCACTCTCTCCTGGCAGGCTGTGCACAGAAGACTGTGGAGCCACTCGGCTCCCTGGTGCAAATCACAACTTACACATCTTGAAAAAAGGGAGGAGACTTGTATCTTCTACATGCCACCTCATGTGCTGTCTCATAAGTCTGATGCTTTCTCCAAGGTAATGTTACTGGGCATGATCATCTGAGGGGCTCCTGATAATCACAGCTGCCCTGATTTCTAGACAGTATTGGCTATGTCATGCCTGGAGAGCAGAGTTTTACAACAGATGGGAAATGAGTGTTTGGATTAGGACATGTACCTCTGAGCTATTCCTGAATATATTATTCTAGAACTCTCATTTCGGAAGAAGAGTGAAAAGTCATGGTTACTCTAAAATGGATTAAGAGTTTTAATGAACCTGTGTGTTATCTTAAAACTATTACACCAAATCAAAATGTTGATCAACATTGATACTTAACTGATGTTTCCTTTAACCAGTGCTCTTGTTTCATTACTGTATCCTAGAACTCCCAGTTCCCCATCATTCCCCATCTTGTTAGTCAGTAGACAAACTGAAGTGCAAGGACACAGAAGGTCTGTATCTGGATGACATAATAATTTTGATTAACTGAACAGATGGCAGTGACTGTCAAGGGATTTTTACCTTCGGGAATCATACCTTTATTGAAATAAAAACTACTAACCTTAAATATCCATAAATATAATAAACAGCCATAAAAAACCTTTTGAGATTTATACACAGTGTTTAATATGTTGAATTGCTGTCTATCAAATATGATGATAGTACAAGAATGTCCATAAACTGGGAACAATCAAATCAGCATCTGCTAATAAAGGAGTACAGACATCTTGAGAGCAGTACTCTCTGCATGAAACAGCATCATAAAGAATTTGTGTCTTTTTTATCATGTATTTAATTACAATTAACAAAGAATTAGAGACAGCTAAGTATTTTCCCTCTATAAACGACTTGTATCTCCTTGGGATGTGAACGTTTATGGAACCTGCTGTGAAGTCTCCTTTTCAATGTCAGAGATTTTCCCCAGCCTTAGCATGATAATAGTTTCAAGTTTCAGATACATTTACTGAGACAATACCAAACAGCAACAGGCCACTAAAAATGATATTAAGATTTTATTCTAAAGCTATAATTCTGTGTTACAGGCATATGAATCAAAACTCTTGACACTTTTCTGCATATATGCTTATATTTATGCTTTATCCTAACATGAATACATAGTGTCTTAGTCAATGTTCTATTGCTGTGAAGAGACACCATGATCAAGGCAACTCTTATAAAAAGAAAGCATTTAATTTGGGGCTTCTTACAGTTTCAGAGGTTGGTTCATTATTATCATGGCAGGGAACATGGCAGTGAGCATGGCATGGAGCAGTAGTTGACAGCTACTGATCCATAGGCCAAGAGAGAGAGAGATATTAGAATAGGTATGGGGTTTTGAAACCTTAAGGCCCATGAAGTGGAAGTTTCTGGTTGTATTATGTGGTGTAGACTCATGTGTGAGGAAGACCTGTGTAGTTTTTTGCTAAGACAAGACCTGCGAGAGGACATGTTGGGGGCATTTGCATAGCTACTTTTGCAATGATTTGTCTCACACCTTCTCATCTTCCCTGATCCTCAGATTCAGCAAGGAACTTCTCTGGTATCTCTGGCTGATCCTAGTTGCTCCTGCTGACTTATGCAGTTTCTGCTGGATCATTTTGCTATTGTTGCTTCATGTTTGCTATCCTGTCACTACTGAACTGGACTGCTAGTATCCTGACAATGCAGATTGGAATCACCCAAAGAATTAAGTCCAAACAGGTCCACATCCCCTAGTCCTATTTACCATCTTTCCTCCCCTACTTCTGGACAGTGGGCTACAAGTGGGGAGGGTCAAAGCATTTGAGAACTCTTATTAAAAATAGGTTTAAAACCTGGGCAGTGGTGGCACATGCCTTTAATTCCAGCACTTGGGAGGCAGAGACAGGCAGATTTCTGAGTTCGAGGCCATCCTGGTCTACAGAGTGAGTTCCAGGACAGCCAGGGCTATACAGAGAAACCCTGTCTCGAAAAACAAAACAAAACAAAACAAAAAAAGGTTTAAAAAAATCTAAGCCTACAGGCTCATCTCCAGTGACACATTTCCTCCATCAAGGTTATACACCCTAATAATTCTATCCTTTCAAATAGTACCACTCCCCATTTTACTATGCAAAAAAAATGCATCTAGTCCAACTTTAAAAGCCCCCAGGTCTATCACAGTTTCAACATTGCTTAAATGTCCTAAGTTGAACGTCTCTTAAGGCAACCGCCTGTACAATCACAATCAAAAAGCAGATCATATGCTTCCAACATACAATGACACAGGATATCCATTATCATTCCAAAGGGGAGGAAAGGGACGTAGTGAGGAAATATTGGGTGAAAAACCAAAGACCAGCTGGGCAAACTCTAGACTCTTCATCTCCATGTCTGCTGTCAGCGTGCTTTTCTGATCTACAACTCTTTCATCTTTGCTTACTCCATCAGACTGCTATTCTTGTTCTGGTTCCATGCTTAGTCTGCAGCTTCCTGGTGCACGTATCCCATGACTCGGGCATCTCCAAAATCTTGGGGTCTCTATATAAAATCCAGGCTTCACTTTCACAGCTTCACATGATGCCCTTTATAAGCCTCCATGTAGGGACACCCTTGACACATGCCTGGCTTCAGCTGCTTTTTGTAGCCATGGAGGAAGATTCCACAACTCCTTCCTTGTATCATTGACTCTAAATACAGAACCACATGGCCAAAACTGCTGGAACAGGGACCCTCTCTCTTCATTCTACTTCATATCAGGCTTTTCTCTAATTTGCTTATCTCCTTGAGCACTGGACTTCGCTCCGTTCCCCTTCCTGGTTCTGCTTCACTCCTCAAACTGTACATTTTGTATTTCTCTTTGCCCAGCTTGCTCTTTTTCATTATCGATTCGCATTAGAGTCATTGTTAATAACCACATGGCATAGTCAATAGTAGTAGGCCATATTGAAACTTCATCTTCAGACACCATTACTTCAAACTGTTCAATTTAGTCTCAGGCAGATTTTAGGACAAAATCAAAAAGCCGCTGCTTTTTTGCCAAAATATCACAAAAATGGGTTCTAAGGTCACTTGTTAATATTTTTTTCCCTCTGAACCCTTTTGAGCTGAGATGCTGTAATTTATATCAGTCTCAATACTACTGTCTTCTGTGCTCCTACCAGGATGGCTCATTAAAACCCACTTAAAGCATTCAACTACTTTTCTAGACCAAACTTACAAAGTCTTCTATATTCCTTCAAACCAAAGCATGGCACCAACTTCTGTCTTAGTCACTGTTCTACTGCAGTGAAGAGACACCATGACTAAGGCAACACTTACGAAAGAAAGATTTAATTAGGGGGGATGCCTACAGTTTCTGAGGTTAGTTAGTTCATTATTATCATGGTGTGGAGCGTGGTGGTATATGCAGCACTGGGGCAGTAGATGAGAGTTATATCCTAATCTGTAGGCTGAAAAAGAGACTTTGGGCTTGGCATGAACTTTTGAAACTGCAAAGCCCACTCCAGTGACATACTTTGTCCAACAAAGCCATACCTTCTAATCTTTCTAATGCTTTCAAATAGTACTATTCCCAGGTGACTAAGCATTTGGATATGTGAACATATAGGGCCATTCTTATTCAAATCAACACACATAGCAATTAGAACAATGTATAAAGATTTTTATCATTGTTATTAGTCATCAAGATAGTAGACTAAGGAGGAAAAAAAATCTAAAAATATTAAATTTAAAGTTAGTAAATACTTTATTCCTAAATTAAAACTGAAATATTAACAAAGCCTCATGTTTGCTACATTAAAATTATTTTCTAGATCACGCTACTGGAAAGAGCAAGCAATATATACCAAGCCCATACTGATGGCAATAAGCAACACCCATGATCATTTTCCACAGAAGAAGTGAAGGCTCCTTGGAAAAGTGAGTTTTAAGATATAAAGCAGAACACATGTAAAATGTGATAAGAACATTCATCACACTGGAAGTCTGGGGTATCTCTGAAGACTATAATACTTTTATCAATGGCCACCATAAAGAGGTTATACTGTCTAGAGACAGTATAATTTGAGTACTAATTAGAATGAAATTTCTTAGTTCTTAGGAAACTATTGATCTGGTTCAACTTTGTCTTTTTTCCAGAGTTACCAAAAAAGTGAGGTGATTGGCCCAATGCTGACTTTATCAAACAAAGAAGGAAAGCCAAGAATAGAAAACATACTGATATGTTAAACATTAGATTTAGATTAATTTGAAATTAATGTGAATCTCCATATAAGACTTTGCACTTTCCTCCAAAACCTGAAAGGAAATGGCTGCATATGACACAGGTGAATTTGTCATGACAGACTAACAAGAAACTAATGATTGACCTCCTAGAACCAGAGGATTTTTCAGTGTAGACTATGGTGATTGCATACCACCTCAGGAGGCATTTCCCCCTACACCAATATCGTAGCTATGAAATGTCATTAGAAACCAGGGAAATTCATCATTTTAGAGAAATTGGCTTTGGTGGCAGATGCTTCAAAATGTCCTATTAGGTTGCCAGGGAGACTGACCTCAATCAAATCTAATGCAGCCAATGAAAAGTGATTTGGCAAAGAGAGCAGAGTGAATGAGAGCTCATTTTTAGGTGACTCCACACATAAAGCAAAAGTACTTGCCAAGTTATCAGAATATACTCAGCCCAGTAGAGAACAAAAGAAGACACTTCAATAAGGAAATATCACTGGGCTTAGATCCCATTATTTCTTGTGCTACAAAAGAGGTAGTTTAGAAAATGCTTACTTTTAAAAGGTAAGAAATGAGAAAGAGTAAAATCTATGCAGTTAAAGCCTGAGTGGGTAGAAAATGTTCTATATATTGATTTTCAGGTGAGATGAGGGATTCTTCAGCTGAAGGACATTAAAATAAGAATTACATTGGTGTTTTCCCTTTGTGACTTTAAAGACCAATAGTATAACCGGAGCGGTCTGCCTGCCCTCTACTCTTTCTTACTTTATCTGACTTCAGGTGTGCTGATTTTCTTTGGGAAAAACTGATTTGATGCTTCAAGGAAAAGCAAGTTCTCACACAAAGTCAGTGTAGTTGACATGTGCTGGGGAGAGATGTGCAGAATGAGAGCTTACTATGTAGGATTTCCTTTTGGAGGGGTGAAATCCTCTGGAATTAGGGAGTAGAGACAATTGCATAGCATTACAGATGTGCTAATGACATTGAATTACAAAGGTAAATGGTAAATGGTAATGCATGGAAAACATCTGCAAATGAAGTACCTTGGAAAGGAGGATATAAAGAACAGGGAGTGCTGGCATCAACTAAGTCGCATGGAGATGGAGAGGAAAGAATTTAAAGCAGAGACAGACAAATCACAATCACCCAGTGGAGAAAACTTCATGCTCTCTGGTTAATCTCGTCTTTATTTTAATACTGTTTCAGTTTTAAATGACCTCTGAAGTTTACACAGAAGCCATCAGCTATCTGATAGCTGATATTAGACTTCCTGTAGCCTAGGTAATTGCCTCACAATTGTCTCATTTTATACTAACTTTTTAATGTAATCTTTGATTGCATCATTCTCTCTCCAATCAGTTTTGTTGTTGTCCTTGTTTTGAAGTAAGGTTTGAGTCTGTCTCACCTGGGACTCACTCTGTAGCCTACGCTGTCTTCTAATTCATGACAATCTTCATGCCTCAGAGCTGATGCATACCAGAAGACCCAGTTTCACTCCCACATCTCTCATGTATCTTTATTACTTTTTATTATTCCTAATTCATTAATTTGTGATTATTTCCTGGCCCATGAAAGCAATTTTAAACAGAGACAGGCAAATCACACTCTACAGTTTAGGTCAGAACGCAGCTGAAAAAACTTCATTTTCTTTGGTCAGTCTGGTTTTTATCTTAGTAATATTTTAGTTTTAATTGACTTCTGAAGTTTACACAGAAGCATAAAAGCTCTTGATATTTAAGAATATTCTATAAGCAAATCAGAATAGTCATAATGGTACTTGCAGTTACATGTAATGGTGCAGACTCTTACTCAATGGAATCTCAAGATATACAGACAATACAGAGATATAATACAATGAGCTTATGAGATTGCACACATTGTAAATGCTCAAATGACACTACAAGTTAAATGCATTGAGAACAAAAGCAAGTACAAAATCATTCAATAGTTGATTGCCTTCCAGGGTGCTCATTGCATTGAGGTTTTCTTCAGTAAAAATAGTAAAATAAAACGAGAAGTGTGTTTTGTCAAGACTTGAGAAGAAATACTATTGAATCTGAAGCTAATAGTCATCAAAGAATAACACTTTATTGTTAGGCAGCTTTAGCTAGAGTATAAGGCATGTTTTTTACATCCATAATGAAAACAACTTTAGCAACATTAAAAACATACATTAGATGCTTAGCAGTTTCCAAGCATTGCTCTCAGGACATAAAGGTAGTGTTTATTGACTCTCTGTGTGTACCTTACCCATATTATTATAAGTCTGCACAATCACACTGAAAATTAGTACCTAGGAGAGAACATTGCCATAATGAAGGGACATGTTGTGTGT
Organism: Tokudaia tokunoshimensis; assembly: GCA_036184795.1. Lineage (NCBI taxonomy): Eukaryota > Metazoa > Chordata > Mammalia > Rodentia > Muridae > Tokudaia > Tokudaia tokunoshimensis. Next base: position 139,937,789 of record BTHU01000001.1, on the reverse strand, counting down.
TTCCCAAGGTCCTCAATCCCCTGAGTATGACTGTAACAGGTAGCTTCCCAAGTTATACTCCTGCCAAGCATTGAATGTTTCCTGTAGACAACCTCATTCTATGCGCATAACTTCTCCAAAATTAGAACTAACTTTATCTCCACCTTCATAGCCATTTTCATAAGCAAACAAGCAGACTCAAAAGAAAAAAATCACTTTGCATGAAGACAGCACTGTAAATGAGGTGAGAACTTGACTTTGCCAAGTTGGGCAATCAGCCGATCACTCATGTCTAAGGAATTTTCTGGTGTATCAATACCCCAGAAGTCCCTCTAGGTCTTATGTTATGTATATTTGTAAGCTACTGAATAGGGTGTAAACTGGCACAGAGTTGTAGGGGGTTGCTTCTATTACATGTCCAAACATTAAAAAACCAGTAAGTCTTTTGCTTTGTCAATTTCATCTGTTGAAATCTATTCTGTGTAAGATAGCTCTATGGTAGCCACAAGGAATTACATGAATATTGATCATACTTCTAGTTGTGATGTTGAAAACATCCACAGAGGCAATTAAAAGGTTAAATTGTCTCTGAGCTGTAAATCTACATTTGTTCTGATTAGAATCTCTCTGTGCCAGTTGAGGAATGGCTAGTGTTAACCCAGTCAAACTTGAGCTGTGGTGAAGAAGTGGGATATTTAAGAAAGACTTGTCAGGAACCTGCCTCTTAATCTCTGGCCTGAGCATTTAGCTATTGGGTGGAACCATGAATCAACTTTTACACTTTTTAAAAAAGATTTATTTTAATTATTACATGTAAGTACACTGTAGCTGTCTTCAGACACACCAGAAGAGGGCATCCAATCTCATTACAGATGATTGTGAGCCACTATGTAGTTGCTGGGATTTGAACTCAGGACCTCCAGAAGAGTAGTCAGTGCTCTTAACCACTGAGACATCTCTCCAGCCCCAACTATTACATTTTTGTATATGAAATGTCGCTATGACAGAAATCCTGGATCCATGGGGCCTTGTGTCTAAGCTTTAGACTTAGGTAACTTTTTACTAGGCTATTCCATGATTCCAGGCATTTTTGAACCAAAGAATAACTGTGAGGACTAGTGACTCTCATAACAATGTGCAAATTGATGCATTTTCCTTGCTATGAGATGGCATTTTTATCTCCTCTTGAATATGGACAGCCTTTGTGAGAACCTTGAAGAAGAGAATGTAGAGGTGATATTGTAGTGTTCTCAATATTAAGAAAAGACCATGTTTATTTCTTTAGAGGTGTTGTTATGGACAAAGTCCCTTTGGCTAAATGTACAAGGGACATGTCTACAGTGAAGCAAGCAAGCCTGGCTTACCACTCATTGTAGTACCAGAACAACACAAGCAATGGGAGATGCTTAGCTTTTTTTTTTTCCCAGAAGCCATTAAAAGGACCTACTATGGCATTTGGGCTGCTGTTGAATGATTTGGAGGAAGATTTAAGGACAAGGTTTGGTCTAGATTTGGTGCTGTTTAAAGATGGGAATATTTAAATGATTTGACTTTGTGTATATGGTGGTTTGAATAAGAATGGTCCCTATAGGTTCCTTACATTTGAATGCTTAGACACCAGACAGTGGCACTATTGGAGAAGATTAGAAGGATTAGAAAGTGTGATCTTGTTGGAGGAAGCGTGTTACTGAGAGTGGGCTTTGAGATTTCAAAATCCCACACCAGGCCCAGTCTCTTTCTCTGCTTACAGATCAGGATGAAGAACTCTGAGCAACTTTTCCATCACCATGCCTCTCTGTGTGCGACCGCACTCCCTGCCATTATGGTAACAGACTAACCTTTGAAACTGTAAACAAACCTACAATTAAATTCTTTCTTTTAAAAGAGTTGCCTTGGTCATGGTGTCTCCTCACAGCAATAGAATCGTGACTAAGACAGTGGTAGTATAATGACCTTAGTTTTTATCTATGTTTACATAAAATTATGAAGTGGTTTCAGAGTGGCTTTGTATTCTCTAAGATTGTTTATGTCTAGTGAGAGAATAATATGGCTTAGTTGCATAGTCAAATCACTTCTGGACATAAGGGATGGCTTTTGTCTTTTTCCTGCTTTTTATCTTTTATGTAAGAAATCTGGCTACTCTTATATAATGTATGGAGTGATCTCGTAAATATGGAGAAAAGTGATGCTGAGTTCAAGCCCCCAACAAGTATAGTAGTCTCAGTCCAGCCAACAAACCTTTGAATAAAGAGGACTTTGATACAATCACAGCTCCAGCTAGTTTGACCACAACTTCATGAAGGAGAATTACTTTGCTGAGCCTAGTTACCATCCACACCTGTAATTAAAAGAAATTATTACTAATTTAAGAGACTCATCTTGAGTTGTTTGTTATACAGGGATAACTTTTATGGATGTCTGGAGTTCAGCATGAACATCTGGCCTGAGCACTTAGATCAGGAAGTTCTTTTATAAGGAGAAAGTACTTGAGACAAACAGCATTAACAACAAAGCTTGAAATAGCACTTTTAGTAAAGGGGCTGAGAGGACCCGGAAAGAAGGACTTGCTTGCAAAGAGACTGAAGCAGGAGTAAGGATTGGTTGATGCACAAAAGATGATGTTCAGGAAGCCAGTCATGAGAACATTCCAGAAGGATGGGAGTGCTATCTAGAGTTCCAGCTGTGGAAGATCAGTAAAATAAGCCTTGAAATGTCCTTTGGATTTAGCAGCAATGAGTTTTCATTGCTGGGGAGGTGTGCCATGCACAGTGTTGGGAGCAGAAGCCCAGTTGAAAAGGTTCAATTGGGAAAGAGAAATGGGAAAGGGGACATTAGTCTTCATGCCTTTTTACCATACATACCATACACGGTTCTCCTGACCATGTCAATATATAATTCTTTTTCTACCATTTAATAGCACCCGGACCAATCACATCATGCCATGAACCCTGCAATTCTATAACACCATGCCAGGAGATAGGTCATCTCCTGGGACATTTTAATGTTGGACTTTCCACTCATAAATGTATTACTGTATTGTTGAGACCAGTCTTTCCTTATAATCATTTTAAATCTCTTGTGTTTATTTCTCTAGCAATTAAAATAGACCATCGTTTAAAATAGTACTTAGCATTCAGTGTTCCCTGGTTCCTTGTAATTATTTCAGAAAAATAATCTCAATTTAGAAGTTACAACTGCTGTAGAAATAGCTTACTCTTGCCACAGAAGTCTGTGGATAATCATTCTAGTTAGACCCTGCTGGCTCATTGGCCTGCTTGTCAGGGCTCCCAGTTCAGTGGGCTCTCCTAGGAGGCTAGTCTGATAAGAAAAGGAGGTCAAGGCCTCCTTGGCTACAGTGAATGAGTTACCATCTTCTTTGAACCCATAAGTAGATCTTAAGACATTGTCTACCTCCATCAATTCTCTTGCCCTTTTCTCTTTAGGGTCTCACTCATTCCCTTATTACTCCTCATTTTTGCTTTCTTCGCAGGAGTTGCATAGAGGAAATCACCAAAAGGATGGGAATGGGTGGGACTAAAGCCTTTAAATGAAGGATTCTTACTTTACAGAACTTTTAGTTATACTTAAAATGCAATTTCTAAATGAGACTAAACAGACAAAAATATGATTAGTAGCACACATTTTAAAATGCAGCCAGATATCTGGGCTATACTGAAGTTAGCATCTTTTCCAGATCCTGTAGTTACCTTGGACTATTACCACCAGAATACATTGTTTGTTAAAATATTATTTTGCATGTATATAAAGGTTTAAATAGCAAATGCTTTTGAGCAAAACTGTTTGGGCATTTCTTCCTGTTTTAGGTGATCTTTTAATGCCTAATATGGAAAATTTCTACACATTCCTCAGGATCTGAAGAACCTTGCTTTGAACACCAACTCTAACCCTGTGGAGAAGGAAGCACAGTTGTGGAGAGTAACTAGACATGTTAGCAACACTCATAGAACTCACTTGCTGGGTGTGTTTCAGTGCTTAATGCTACACAGAGACTTTTACACAATAAATTTAGTCATCTACGATTGCATGGAATGCTCACTGGGACTGTAAAATCCTGGGGCAGATAGTCTGAAGAGTCATCTGAAGAGAAAACTAGCATGTGGGGCCAAAAAGCAGCCTGTAGTGGGGCTTAGGGATAGGATCTTAGCAAATGCCTTGTGCACAAATACTATGTGATCTTCATTTGTATAGTTTTTGTGATTCTTTCCCAGGCTCATGAGGTAGGCAGATGGATTCAAAACACCTTTTAGTACTCATGATAGGTTCTTCAAAGGGACATAAAAATCACAGTGGCATGGTGTGACAGACACAGTCAAGTTTCTGAGGGCTTCTGTTGTGTGTGTGCATAGGCATGTGTGAGGACATGTCTCTGTGCTGAACATGCCATGAGCCTGAATCTGATTTCCAAACCCCCAAATTTCACATCCCTTCTTAGTATGGCCCATGTGAATTGTATGCAGTTGTAGAAGCAGAATGAGTTTGAAGTTTTCTTTTCTCCACCTTCAAGGACAACTCTATTTTTATTTATAGTGATCTTGAGGTCCAAAATACCTTCAGCAATTTTGATGGTACAAACACGAAAGATAGCAGATGACCAGACCATGTGTTATTTACAGAGCATTTTGTTTCTTTTACCTTTGCAAAATATAAAGCTCATTTGCAAATGAGTTTGAATTTTTAAATTTTAAGTCTTTAAAACAGTGATCAAATTGAATTGTTTTCTCCAGCTGACTTAGAAGGAGCAGTCTTGTCTGGGAAGCCAAAGCATATGCGGTGTCATTAGCTTTTTCTTTTTACATGTGTTACTGCTTAGTAAAATGAAAACATTCTTACTCACTATCAAAAACTAGAAAAATGTTTCCTGTTTATTGAGCCACAACTTCATATATCTTTGTATATGTTTATTATCTCGTTTCTACTTAGTGAGATCCTATTCAGCATAGATTATAGTCTCTCCCTATATCCTAACAGAATCTCAAGGATGTTGAGATGGGATAACAGACTGTTGTTCCAAGGACATTTTCTGTTAGCAGCAGCCCAGCTGGAAACTTGGACCTTGGTCTGGTTAACTTACTGTCTTCTATAAAGCAGCCCCTCCCACTGACAGAATCATCAAGGAGAGGCCTCACTTTGGCTAGAAAGGTGTGATGACTATTCTTGGTTGTCAACTTGAATATTGAATTTAAGTAAAATCTGGGGATCTGGGCATGTCTGTGAGGGATTTTTTCTCGATTGAATGATGAATTACTTTAATTAAATGATCTTCTTTATTAAATGGAAGACTCACTTTTAATCTAGACCTTTTTAAGTAGAAAGATAGACCTTTAGTCTGGGTCGCACAATCTTCTGACAGCCTAAAGGGCATGGAAGAAGGAAGTTTGCTTTCTTAGCCTGTTTGTTCTCACTCTCTCAGATAGGTCTATTTCTTCAATGGCATTAGAGCCTACTTCTTCAGGATTCTAGCATAGATGAGACATCCAGCCCTGTGGACTGAACAACTTCTAGATTCTTGGACTCTTGGATCTCCATTAGTAGACATCCAAGGTTGGAATAGCTGGACTACAGTCTATAAACCATCCTAATAAATCCTATACTTATTCATTCGATACATTGTTTCTCTAGAGAACCCTGAAAAAATAGAGATTTTTGGTGTTAGAACTGGATCTACAGCAACAGAAGCATAAGGATGAATGTTTCAAATACCTTAAAGAGGGTTTTCAATTCGCCAGCACCTACAGTTATTAAAGCCTCTCCAATTGCTGAAATGTCTCTGGGAAGTTTAGAGACCACTGAAATCCCATAGTATGGAATATTTTACAAACTTAAGGAGACAAATGAATTAGATTATCCTGATTTACCAATTGTGAGAGGCAGTGGTTCTCTTTATAAATCTTTTGACAATTTGAAGAAAAATTAAAGAAAATGATGATGTTGGTTGGTTGCTCAAAGCATGTCTGGATAAGTTGACAAAAGAAAGGAATGAACTCTGTAATAGAACTAACCAACTTCAGAATGCGGTGAGAGACAACAATGAAATCAGTAATAAAATTGACCAGCTCCAGATGCACATTCAGTCTACAATGTCTAAGTATGCCCTGGAAGAAAATCTTATTTCCAGCACCCACAGAGCTCAAGTTTCAGAAAATCAAACCAAAGCCTCTATTATAAGCCTGAATTACAGTCAAACCCAAAGTCCCAGTCTCAGAGGGTGTCAGCAATTAGAAAAAGGTTATTGATTGGTAAAGAATGGGATCCTATAACTTGGGATGGAGATGTGTGGGAGGACCCTACTGAAGCTTTGAGTCCTCAAATTCTCAAGGGTACCCAAGTCAATAGTTTTTCCACCCTCAGCAGAAGATGTACTCCCACCAATACCCCTTGAAATATTGCCCTTTCAGTCTTGGGTTGAAGAAATTAATCCTCCTTTGTCTATTAAACCAGACTTTTTCTGAAGGAAAGGCCAGGCAAGACCATACTGATGATGTTCCTCAGGGTCCACCAATAGTTGTCTCTAGACCTATAATCAGACTTAAGGCTAAGTAAACTCCTAAAGGGGAGGTACAAAGTATGTATTCCAGGTATGCTATGCCATGAAAGACCTTAATGAGTTTGCTAATTCACTCAAGCCAACTTCTTGGGACTGTATGGGCATGGGTTTTAAGAGTGTAAGATAATGGTGGAAGGAACATAAAACTGGATCAGGCTGAGTTTACTGGTATGGCCCAAATGAGTGGAGATTCTAGGTTTAATGGAAGCTGGCATAGTTTTTTTTTTTAACTGAAGATGTCAAAAATCTGAATGATTGGCTGAAGCATTTGTCAAAATATAGCATACTGAGAGTTGGAGATGTCTGCTATCCCTTAGCTTAGTGATGATGAGGGGATTTTTTTTCAACATAATGTTTTTATTGATTATTTGGAAATTCCATACTATGTACCCCAATCACTTTTTAGTCCTCCTAGGTCTTCCCAACCCTTGACACCTCTTTCCCACAAAAAGAAGAAGAAAACAAAGAGCACAAGTCCAATTTGTGTTGCCCATATTCTCACTGGAGCATGGTCAACTGCTGGTGGCCAGCCCCTTAAAGATAACTGAGTCTTTGCACACCCGAATTCCTGCCAGAAGCCATTAATTGTGGAGAACTAAACATTAGCGTTCTTTTTTTTTTTTTTTTTTTTTTTTAATGAATACACTGTTGCTGTCTTCAGACACACCAGAAGAGGGCATTGGATCCCATTACAGATGGTTGTGATCCACCATGTGGTTACTGGAAATTGAACTCAGGACCTCTGGAAGAGCAGTCAGTGCTCTTAATCACTGAGCCATCACTCCAGCCCTACGTCAACATTCTTTTCACAATTTTTAAAGAATTCTCTTTAATTAACAGTCTAGACTATTACTTTTTTTGTGGAAGTGGAGGTGTGGTTATGATGGAGAGGAAAGGTTTTCACAGAAGTCCTCTATGTCCCTCTTTCTCAACTATGAGCCTGAAGTCATTGATACCACTGCAAAAGTGGTTTCTGTGCACATTACAGTCAGCAGGATGACAGTCATGGACTTTCACAGGGTTTCTGGTAACAGAACGAACCCATGACATCCACATAATCTCCAGTATCAGCACATTCCTTGGACCTCAGCATGGTCTCTGATGGCAGTACATACATCATAGACATCAACACTGCCCTATGCCACAGCATGGGCTATGGACACCATCATAGCCCTTGGTGACAGAATAGGCCATGAGCATCATCATGGTCTCCAGAGAAACATCAGTCATAGATACCAATGGGCTACAGATACCATCATAGCCCTTGGTGGAAGCCCAGTCGATGGATGTCAACATGGCTTCAGGTTGCAGTAAGATCATGAACCCAGACATGGCCTTTGGTGCCAGTACAGATCACAGGCATCCACATGGTCTCTGGTAGTAACACTGGTCATGAATATCAACACAGCCCCCGGACAACAGTAGGACCACAGACCCAGACATGGCCTTCATTGGCAGCATAGACCATAGACATAAATATGGCCCCCAGTGACAGCATAGTTCATGGATATCAACATGACTTTAGGCATGTAGCACAGACCATAGACATACATGTGGCTTTTGGAGGTAACATATACCATGAACATCAATATAATTCCTGGCTGCAGCAGTCTCACAGACCCAAACATTAGTATAGGTGACTCACATCACATGGGTCTCCACAGGCAATCCAGAGCATGGGCACTAATATGGCTTTCTATGGTAACACAGACTATGGAAGTTCACCTGACCTCTAGTGGTAGCAAAGATCTCAGACATCCACATGGCCTCCAGCAACCTCCAAGACCATAGATATCTACATGAATCTCAAGCTTCAACATGGCCTGAGGCAGTGAACAATGAATAACAATAAAACCTCCAAGGGCAGCATGGACCATAGAGGTCTTTCAAGAAGGTCCAATCTAGCAAATGCTGTTTTATCTGTATCTGTCTGTCCAAAAGGACCATTGGGAGAAATTTGTGTTCTGTTACTGAATTTTCCCTGTCCAATTGCATACATTAGTGCAGAGAAGGTCTGTGATTGGACAGGGAAAAGTGGGGCAGAGCTAAGAGTTGGAGGGAGAGGGAGCGTGCCAGAGAGGAAGGAGGAACCATGATCATGGACATGAACCTGTGTGGCAATTTCTAGCCACAAGTAGCTAAGCTTTTACAAGGTTAGAAACATTGAGATAAAGCTTTTATCATTATCAATTGGCTCTAAAATTATTAAATTGGCATCTTGTAGATTGTGATATTATTTATACATAAATCTGATTGGTTAATTAAGCCTTGAGAGTCTTGGTTCTACCAGGTAATTAGGTGATAAGGTGGCAGATTGTGGGGTATATGGGGAGTTAACTCAGGGTCCCCTGCTGGAGAAATGGTGGGCAGAGGAACTGCCGAGTGAGATGCACTGGACAGGAGCCCTGGTGTGAGCCCTGCGATTCACCAGTTGCCTTGCTGGCACTAGTGAGGGAATGTGCCAGCTCTCTCTTTTTTAATATTTCCCACAACAGCTTTCGATTGGCAAAGCCAACAGTATGTCTTTGTAGTTTTATCTCAAGGATATAGTAACTCTCTAGCTCTAATTCATAACTTAGTTCAAAGAGATCTTGATCATCTATATTTTCCACAAAATATCACATTGGTTCACTATGCTGATGGCATTATGTTGAACACGAAATAGCAGCTACTTTGTACTTGTTAATAACATATATACACATCAGATAGTGGGAAATGAATCTAACCAAAATTTATGGACCTTCTACTTCAGTGAAATTCTTAAGAGTCCAGTGGTATGAAACACACAGAGATATTACTTTTGAGGTGAACGACCTAGTCCTTTCACCACCAAGAAAAAAGAATGCTAAGTGAGCTTATTTGGATTCTAGAAACAGCGTTATTCCTCACGAGCCTATATACTAAGTGTCTTGGAAAGCTGCTAGCTTTGAATGGGTTCAGAAACAGGAAAAGGCTCTTCAACAGGTTCAGGCTGCTATGTATGTTGCTCTACTATTTGGGTCATATGATTCAGCAGCTCTGATGGTACCTGAGGTGTCAGTGGTAAATAGGGATGGTGTTTGGCCCTTTGTCCCTATAGCTGAATCACAAAAAAGACCTTTGGGATTTTGGAGAAATTCTCTACCAACATTTGCAGACAACTCTTCTTCCTTTGACAGCTTTTTGTCTGCTATTAGGCTTCAGTGGAAACTGAATGTTTGACAATGGCCACCAAGTTACCATGTGACCTTGGTGGCTGATCATGAGCTGGGTATTATCTGATCCACCAGCTCATAAATAGGATATGCGCAGCAATAATCTATTACCAAATGGAAGCAGTTTATATGTGATCAGGCCTGAGCAGGTTCTAAAAACACAAGCAAGTTACATGAAAAAGTTGCCCAAATGCCTATGGTTTCTATTCCTATTATGATGTTATCTGCTGCCAAGCATTTACCTATAGACTCATGGGGTGTGCCCTATTAGTATTGCTTCTGGCTAGGGAAATTACATCATAGTCAGAGACGTTTTACAGTTGAATCCACTGGTCTGACCATGTTCCCTATCATCCAGAAGCAGCTGTTCTGATAGAAAGATGGAATGGCCCTTTGAAGACACAGTTAGAATGGCAATTAGGTGGCAGCAGCCTAGAGGACTGGGGAAGGGGTTCTCCTGAATATAGCATATGCATTGAATTACTGTACAATATATGGCACAGATTTTCCCATAGCTAGAATCCATGGGTCCAGGAATCAAGAAATGGAAACAGTGTAAAATATATACAGTTTCTCCCATAGCCAGGAGTCACGGGTCCAGGAATTAAGGGATGGAAAAGAGAATAATTTCACTCATCATCACCCCTAGTCACCCACTTATTTTGCTTTCTGTTCCTGAGACCGTACATTCTGATGACGTAGAAGTTTTGGTTCTAGAAAGGAGTGGTGATACTCCTGCCAGGAGCCACAACAAACATCCCACTGAACTAGAAGTTAAGACTTTTCTGGCTACATCGGGCTTCTGATGCCCTTAAGTAGAAAGAAATAACAGTGTTAAGAAGGGTGATTGGTTCAGATTATCAAGGGAAAATTGAACTGCTTCTCCACAATGGGGGTAAGGAAAATTATGTGTGGAGTAGATGAGATCCTTTAGGGCAGTGGTTCTCAAGCTGTGGATTGCGACTTTTTTGGCAAACCTCTGTCTTCAAAAATATTTATATCACTATTCGTAACAGTAGTAAAATTATAGTGAATATTCTGCAATAGTAATGAAAATAATATTTTTTGGTTGGGGAGGGGGTCACCAGAGAATGAGTTTTAGAATTCTATAATAAGTAAGGTATAATAAATGTTTACGACAGAGATTTTTTTAAATAGTGAATCATCAGAACTAGCCTAAGTAGCTATGGTATATTACTTTGATGCAACTTAATGCATCATTAACAACTCTGTTTACAAGTAACCTTTAAGATACATGTAATAGCCGAGCATGGTGGAGAATCTTTAATTCTAGTACTTGAAACTGGAGACAGAAAAATCTCTGAGTTTGAGGCCAGCCTTGTCTACAAAGAAAGCTCTCAGCCATCTAGGCTACATAGTGAGATGTTTCAAAAAAAAGCCTGCATTTAATATAATATGGATAAAAAGTAGAATGCTGTTATATTTGTGTGTGTATTAACACATACGTAGTTCCAGACTTATAACAGTAAATTAAAAATTGTACATTAAAGTAGTGAATTCAGGGCTGATGACATGGCTTAGCATTTAAAATATTTGCTGCCACACCAGATGACCCATATTTTATTTCTGAACCTCATATGCTGGAGGGAGAGATACAACTCCTGCAGGTTGTCTTCTGAGTTTCATGCACATACCATGTCATGAATGTGTTCATTTTCAAATAAACAAAGGTAATACAAACTTAAAACTATGCACTGAAAAAAGAATCTTGGAAAGAATTCATAGGATATTAGTGATGGTAGTTGGTTTTACATAGTGTTAGTATGGATGTTTTCTCTCTGCTTTATATATCTTAGATATTTTAATATGTTAAAAATATGGAATATTAAAAATATTAAAAAGTTATTACATTTAACTTTACTAATAAAATTTATATTTACATGTACATAAATTGTAAATTTATATTTACAGTTAAAATTTATTGGTACATGCATGCACATGTGTGTGTTCCCAATATTAGGAAGATTTCTCTTATTGTACCTCTGCTGAATTGGATGAAATCTCCCCACCCCTTTACTTTGCCACTTGCCTTTAGCTTTCTGGAAAGATAAAAAATTTGGTAATTTATGGTTAACACTGAATAAATTATTAGAGTAACTATAATATATACTAAGTACCACAGGATATGTTATGTACTGTGACATTTCATGTTGTGAATTAGAATTCCCAAGTTACAATTCCCATAGTCTCACACCAAACAAGACTTTCTTCAATAGCTGTTTTCACAAAGGTGATGTTTCTTTAAAGTCAAGTTGTTACAGGTGTAATAAGAACAATGTTTTGTGTTAGTCCTCCACATGGTTGTCTATTAAGTGACACTCAATCTGAATTTACATCTCATTGTTCAGAGATGAACAATCAAAAAAGACATCAATGAACCCCATAAAGTTAACAATAGCAAGAAGACCCAAAACAGGACCATGAAGATGCTAAGAGAGATCAGGGCAAGATGCAAAGCCACCAGAGGAAGATGGAAGTGGGCATAGGAAGGGCAGCAAAGTGCACAAAGACATGTAGTAGTATGGAAATGAAGACACCTTTGCTGAGAGAGTACAGAAGATCCCGGTCTGGTCATAAGGACATGGACATACGGAGCAGAGAGGAGTTAAAAGCTCAACACTGTAAGTGGCCAGAATTGGTGGGGCACACCTTTAATCCTAGCATCCTAGAGACAGGGCCAGTTGGATTTCTATGATTTCCAGCCAAGTGTATACACTGAGAATCAGACAAACAAACAAATAAACAAATGAAAACAAAATGCTGTAAGTGCTCATGAGGAACCAAGAAACCTAACAACTGCAAAAGAATACAAAATTTGAAGACTCCATGAGATAAAGAGACAGTGTATTTAAGAAAGGTATGTTATACAGATTGGAACAAAGAACAAAGACATGAAAGTAACAGTCTTGAGAATGTATTAATTAAAGACTGGAGAGATGGCTCAGTGATTAAAAGCAATGACTGTTCTTCCAGAAGACCTAGATTTGGTCCCCAGCATCCCATATGGCAGCTGTCTGTACCCTCAGTTGTGGAGGGATCTGGCACTCTCTTCTGGCCTCTGTGGGCACTGTGCATGCAAGTTGTACACAGGCTTATCTAAAACAAAACATCCATATAAATAAAATAAAAATTAAATGTATTACTTATATATAATTTGGGTTTTAAAATTAGCAGTTAGGCAAAAGAAAGCATTCTCTAATGAAGGGGGCAAAATTAACATAAACTCTAATTTTTCTTATGTAACATGAGTTTTTGAAGAATTTAAAAACAGACAATTTTATAGGTGACTAGATTAGGATGCATGCATTTAAAATTAGACCAACCTCCTGAATTGATAAGAGAATGGAATGATGAACTTTCAGAACAGAAGCTCTTTAATGCATGATTTTTATGCAACAAGCTATATAATTGTGATCAAGAAAACAGGCTTTAATCTGCACTTCAGTCACAGAATCATTGAGAGATGATTCAAAAGAAGAATCTTAAGAATCATTGGTTAACTCTGGAAAACAGTCTGGCGGTTCCTCAGAAAACTGGGCATGACACTCCCGGAGGATCTGGCTATACCACTCCTGGGCATATACTCAGAGGCTTGACCTGCATGCAATAAGGACACATGCTCCAGTATGTTCATAGCAGCCTTATTTATAATAGCCAGAAGCTGGAAAGAACCCAGATGTCCCTCAACAGAGGAATGGATTCAGAAGATGTGGTATGTTTACACAATGGAATACTACTCTGCAATTAAAAACAATGAACTCACGAAATTCCTAGGCAAATGGTCAGAACTTGAAAATATCATCCTTAGTGAGGTAACCCAATCACAAAAGAACACACATGGTATGCAGTCACTGATAAGGGGATATTAACCCAGAATCTCGGAATACCCTAGACACAATTCGCATATCAATAGATTTCCAAGAAGATGGAAGGAGAGACCCCTGGTCCTGGAAAGACTGGATGTAGGGGAATACCAGGACAGAGAGGAGAGAGGGGGTTGAATGGGGAAAAGAGGGAGGGAAGGGGGCTTATGGGACTTTCGGGGAGGGAGGAAACGGGAAAGGGGAAATGATTTGGAATGTAAATAAAAAAACCTAGAAAATAAAAAAAAAAGAATCATTGGTTAATATTTAAAAGAACGAGTAGAGTTTGTCACAGTCTGCTCAATATTAATAGATCCAGTACTATGAGATTACTGAGATAGCTCGTGATGCTTAAAGGGAAAGCTTGGCCTTACTTGTTCTTTTTTCCCCCCCATCTCCTGGTATAGGAAATATATTTTTTTTTCTTTTCAACTGACACACAATATTTGTGTATATTTATGGAGAACAGTATATACCAAGTGTGTGATGATAAAGTCAATATAAAATCTAGTTTTTCCCATTTGAGGAAATGTGTTTTGCCATGTGGCATTGCTCTTCAGCTGCAGAAGTCAAACACAAATTGATGCCATGTTCCTGGAGCATTTCCAATGACACGGATCTGCTCTCCTCTAGTATTTAAGGGAGCTTGTTCTATTCAAGGATAGACAAAATGGGGCCATAGCAGGCAACAAACCCAGTTGGATTCCGTTTGTATTCAAATCTTGGGTCATCTGTTTTACTTCTGACTTCACTCTCTTCTTCCTTTACACAATGAGATTAGTGATAATTTTTATTCCATTTCTTTGAGATTCAGGATTAAATGAGCAATATATACAACACCTTTTGTTTGGTACTTGCTGAACAACCTTGTTACATGTTCTAAAAAAAATAAAAAAAAATGTAATTAACAAGCAAAACACCTAAAAATTTTCCACATCAACTAAAGGGCAGAAAACTATTTCCTCCATCATTACTACAACCTTTGGTGATCAAATATGTCAGGGGTTCCTAAAACCTATCCATTTCAGTTTGTTAGATAGTTAAGGTGTTCTGTAATTCAGTTCAGTTCTGACAATACCCCCAAATAGCCACAAATCCCATGTGTTAAAAGCTCAGTTCCCTAAAATGTCCCTTTTAGATGAAAAAAGACAATCTAGATAGTCACCTATGTGGCTATAAGTCAGAAGTTCCCATGACCTTTTCATTGCTAGAATGACTCACAGAAATCAGTTTATTTATTATATTACTGGAGTATTGTGAAAGGAATTTACATCAGGGACAGATGGAAGAGAGTGACAGTGTGTGAGAACAAGGAGCTCCTGGCCTCTTGGCTTTAAGTCCCCTTACAGAACTTCCACATGTTATTAGCACAGACACTTTCTTTTTTTTTATTTACATTCAAAATCATTTCCCCTTTCTTGTTTCCTACCTCCCCGAAAGTCCCATAAGCCCCCTTCGCTCCCTCTTTTCCCCATTCAACTCCCTCTGGCTTCTCTGTCTCGGCATTCCCTTACATCCAGTCTTTCCAGGACCAAAGGTCTCTCCTTCCATCTTCTTGGAAATCTATTGATATGCGTATTATGTCTAGGGTATTCCGAGATTCTGGGTTATTATCCCCTTATCAGTGACTGCATACCATGTGTGTTCTTTTGTGATTGGGTTACCTCACTAAGGATGATATTTTCAAGTTCTGCTTTCTTAACTTATTCCTTTGAGGCTTCTGGAAGACTCACCAAGATTGCCCTTTGGCAACTGTTAGCTCCAACCTTCTTCCCTCCTGATTCTCTAATGACATGCCTTGTTTTCCTGGCAACCAGCACACTCCATCCTACAGATCCTGCTAAAAGCTGCCTTAAAACTTAAACCCAAGTGTAATTGAGAGGGCTTGTTCTTAACAAGTAATGTTCCTTTTTGTTAGGTCCAAAGGGCACTCCAATGTCAGCGGCTCTGATAATGTAAATGACAGACTGGGCTGAGCTCAGACTGGACTATAAGCAGGTAAAGTGAAGGATTGCTAGAAAATAAACAAAAGCCCAAATTCAGCATTCCTTCGAAACCCAATGAAGCAGGTTTCTGTTTGTCAGGAAAATCCATTGCTTCTCTTATCCACTACCCCAGGGACAGTCTCCATGGCTGGAAAATGGTACATTTAATTTCCAAATTCCCATGGACTTTCTACTACACAAGCAAATGATCTAAAAATCCATTATCTCCAGGCCTGCTTACCACTCTCTCCTTACTCCTATACTTTCTGTGACATCTGTTCTCATCTCTCCTTCTGGTCACTGGGAATAGTCTTATAGATATTTAAATATCATTTGGGTTTGGATAATATTGGGAAATCCTGCCATGTCCTTTCACTCTACTGAAAAGCTGACTCTGGATATGGGATTTGGTCTGCCCACTTTAGATTCAAGCATGTTTGTATCTAAATCCTCTCTTCTAGGTCAGGCTGGCCACCTGAATCTGTAACAGGTCAGTGGAAAACAAAATAGCTTAGGAAAAGATACTATGTGCTTGAGAACAACTAAGAGGCAAACTTTTTCTGAAAGAGGTTACTAATGGATAAGTATAATAGTCACAGATGTTTAGCTTTCTGAATATCCCTCACTGCTATTTCTTGGTTTTGTTTACTAAAGTCATGGACATCTTTAAGGTTTTTGCTAAGATGTAAAGTCTATCTCAGGATAAGACTGATAACAGTATGATAGCTTTAAAAAACAAATCTGTAAAATCCCAATCAGAAATAGTCAGCTTAAAGTTTGTAACAAAAAAGTTAAAAAAAAAAGCAAAACTGTGTACAGTTTGTCTTAATTTTCTACAATATATATATATCTGTATATATATATACAGATATATATATACATATATATATATCTGTATATATATATATTGTAGAAAATTATATACAGATATATATATACAGATATATATATATATACACAGATATATATATACAGATATATATATACAGATATATATATATATAGATATATATATATCTATATCTATAGATATATATATATGGCTTGGATTCAACTCATCTTAAGAAAAGAGATTGTATTGGGGTAAGGAGACAACAGTAGGTCTCCAAGGTGTGGATTTGTCTTATTTTCCCTGACTAATTAGGCAACACCATACCTCTAGGATCTTTTGGGTAAGGGTGGGCTTTTGTATAGTGATTTTTGTCCTAAGACTAAACAAATAACATATCAAGAAAAAACTGTGAATAAACTTTATGAAAAACAGAACTTACTAAGAACATATATTGGTGATTAAGGTTTATAAATTAAGGGTAACAGAAACTGACTTAAAGATGTGTTGTCTAACCACTTACATCTTTGCTAACTTTGTTAAGCTTTAGCTATTTGGAAAAACCTAGTTACACAAATAAACTTATATTCTGTAAAAACACATTCTAGAAGGATCAGGAAAAAGAGCTTCTCAGTCTCTCTGTAAATTGTATTTATGACTTAAAGTTTATTTTGATACTGAAAGATCTTACATTGAAAAATTATAAATTTTAAGGCTCAAACTTAAGAGGGATAAAATTGTAAAATTCTAATCTTTTAAAAGGTACCAACTTATTGTAAGCCATTAAAGATAATAAGTCCTATACATTAAAGGTCAGTCACCTTACAAATGACCCAATGTTTTAATGTCCTCAGGATCATGTTTGTAGTTATGTTGCAAATGAAATTCATTCATAGGAGCAAGCTTGAAGGAAGAGATAGCAAAAGAGAGAAAAGGTTTTCCACAGCACACAGGAATTTCAGCTTCTGGTAGTAGCTCTGAGACCACTTCCAAGGAAGATGGGACACCAACTGACTTAACTTAAAGCTTGCTTCAAATATGGCAACAGGAGTCATTGGTGAAAAACTGCCTTATACTTCACCTGCCACCAGGACCCTGCCCAAACTGTAAATAGGCAGAATATTGGAGGGTTGACTTTCCCTCTTTGCCTTTCCAAGTCCTCCAAGTTCCTCCTCCACAGGAAAATCTCTTGGATCTACTGAGCCTTGTGCCCCCAAATTGACACTGCCCTGGAACCTTGGCTCCTGCCAATAACAACAAGATTATTATGGAAAAGCCCAGGCTAACTGACTAGCTGGTAAGTCTCTGTCATGTTGATATTGAGACTACTTGGTTCTTACTTCCTGCTCATTCTAATAAAATGTATCCTTCTCAGGCCTCTGTGACAGTCATTGATGGCCAGCTTCACCTTGTCCTGGGCCATATTTTCATAGACAATTTAGTAGTCCTACTACCTGCTGCTAGAGCAATAAGCTAGACTCAAAATAACCCCTCCCCAGAGGCTGCCAGGTCAATGATGGGTTTACCTTATCTTTGGGTGCTAAGGATAGACATGCTGCTTGCTAATGATATAAATCTGAGAATTTTTTAAAAAATCAAAGTTTAAATTACCCAAGTCCCTTAAAAAAGTTCAAAACTGAGGCTCAATTACCTTCAAGCCTAAGTTAGTTTTAAAAGCTAATAGGCTTCCTACTGAAGTTGGTAAAATCACAAACGGGTTTCAATAAAAAGCAAACTCAGAACTGCTACAGTATTGTTACTGACTTTAAAAAGTATCTTTTTCCTATTCTCTTATGCACCAATGATGGTTTTAAAAGGACTTGCTTTTCAGTGACTAGTCTCAATAATCAAGCACCTCTCATGGTAAATAATTGAATATTTTCAAATGGAAAGGACATGGTAAAGTTTATACAAGTTATGATAAAGGTTAAGACTACTGATGTTTACAGAATGGAAAGGAAAAAAGAAGGTTTATGTAAGAGTTTTAAGAGTCTGAAGAAGTGATGTAAGGTATGTGAAAATGAGATTTAAGGGTGATAATATGATAAAATTTCGAAGTTCAAAATATAGCACATTAATATTAAACATGTATTTAAATCAAGTGTTGCCATAAGTGATTAATCTGCTTTTAGTAACAGTTTTAAGTATTGTCTACTACAACTTTAAAAATAACTAAAATGATCATAGTCAGAGGCTCAAAACATTTTCCTTTGTTTTCTAAATATAGACTTAAAAAGTGCTTCTTACCATGTTGGAAACTGCACTGTCTGGTCTATATCTATCCACTCCTCTTAAGGTGGTTGTATGAGGATGATAAGACAGATAAAAGAGGGTTTCATGCTTCTATCCCAGAACCATTTTTCGGTCCTCAAGTTCTTCCACATTATTTCTCTTTCCTGTCAGGAAATTTCTGTCTTATTACAGATTAATGTTCAAATTTATGTTGATAGCTTTCCTGGCTTTATTTTTGCTAAGGTTCAAAAGCCATGAGTCTGCTCAAGCTATCTGAAGACACTAGCTGCTTCTTCAACGATGAAGACTTCAATAGAAATTAAGATAGACCATAGTCTTGCTGATATATCTTAAAGTCTTATGTCTTTTTGTCAACTTAAAATAAAATCATGTAAACTTCAGGGAGTTGATACCTGGATCCATCTGTCTCAGGTCGAACTAGTTCTGTACCTCTTGTCTGCTAGGTGCTCCTATCAGTCAATGGGACTGGCAAAGCTTAAGCTCGCCTGCCTATTGCCTGTCTCTGAAGATTGGCTCTTCTCTCTCCATCTGGTTGGGTGTCTGTCTTCCTGACCTCCCAGGTAGCATGACAGGTCAGAAAGTTTCAAATACATTCCCAAGATAAAGATCCCCCTATGTCATGTCATGTTGTTGTTCTTCCTGTGATCTATAATCAGTCAAGTTCTCTCTCTGTGAGTCTCATTTAGAAAATGCAGAAAGTCATCTGGGTAGCAGTAGAAAAGCACTTTGGAGAAGAGCCATGAAGAGCTTACTTAGGACTGCAAGTCTCAGGACTGGAAATCAGAAATAATGGAAATTAATGAGGTTGAGTGGGTTATTAAATGCCTCACCAAATACTACTCTTAAAACACAGCTTTTACTATGGTTGCAATCACCAGTGAGGGACATCTTATAGTGACCACTGGATCCTATAAACTCCACTATAAAGAATATAAAGAAATTTCCTAGGTGCCTTTGGTAAAGGAGCATTAAGGGAATCAATGTCCTGAATAGGACTCATGTGGTCTTCCTTTCTTGTGATTTTCACCTGCCTTCTGCCTCTGGCAGAGTAAAGAAAGATCAAATTTACACATACTGTAGGTGCAGCCTCTACTAGCTTGAGGCTTATCTGACTTTGTAAGCATGTATTGTGAAGAAATGTGCACATACTTCTACTAGAAGCATCTGTAAATCTTTCAAATTTGGACCATTCTAAGAGTGAGTGATTATGGGACCTGAGACAATACAGAAGACTCATTTCCTAAAGTGACTGACATTGAAGTAGCGGACATTGAACATGGTCTAGTGTAGGGATAGTGTTCTGTGTCTTTCTGTCTCAGTTCTTCAGCTGTGCCTTTCATTGTCTTACTGATAAAGACAACAGCCTGCGTGACTCTGATTCTTTAGCACATGAAGCCAAGCTTCACAATCATGGATGATTTTGTCCTTCAGGGAACATTTAGATGTTCAGAATTGATTTTGGTTGTTATAACTGGGACCCTAGTACTATTGACACATGGCAGACAGAAGCCAAGGAAACATCTAAACATTGTAGAGTTTCATAGACAACTTCACTATGAGAACTGCTTAGTCCCTAGGGTCAATAGTGTTGGAACTGAGAAACTTTGCCTTATAGAAGATTAGCACAGTAACCTGAGTTTTAGGACAAAAACCTGGGATCCAGCAGGGCATGCATATTAAGCAGTTTATGGTTGTCAAATGCCCTCTCATTCCTACTTCTTAAAATCATGTCACTGCTTGAGGGGCACAATGTGGTTTTCATGAGGTTGAATGGGTTATCACTCCATCATTATAGATAACTATCTTCATTTGGAAGTAGTCTGTCGCTTGGGAGTAGTTTGACTCTCACTTTACAAAGACATTTATCAACCAGTCCTGTTGTACCCATAATTGGAAATGACTCATGAAATGTGAGGAAAGAAAACCAAGCCAGTGAGGGACAAGATGGAGTTAGTCAGGCTAGTGACCCATGCCCTCCTTTAGAATTTCTGGTGTGTGTGTGTGTGTGTTTGTGTGTGTGTGTGTGTGTGTGAGTGTGTGTGTGTGTGTGTGTGTGTGTTTTCAACCAATAACGAGAAGAAATATGGCGGAGAAAGGCAAGACTGCTAGCAACTGTTGTCTGGATTATTTTGCTGCTGCTGGGTAGGTCTTTTGACTGATGGAGAATAGAAGTAAGAAAAAAAACAGTCCTAAAGCAAAAGAAAAGAAAAGGTTTACTGCAGAAATATGCTACAGAAGGCTACTACTATAGGGAAAGCATCTATGAAGAGAGACACATGTTTTCTTTTTATGATACAGGATTGATGATGGTCATTGGTTTTGGGTAGGTTTGCCCACAGTTCCTGATTCTATTTACTGACTTGTATGCCACTGGATCCAGTTGGACTTATAGGTTCCCTGCTTCAGTTTCAGGTATTTGCTCTTTAAGTGTGACAGTTACTGTGTGTGATGACTGCCCACCCAGCTTCTAGAAGCTTCATTCAGATCTCAATTCAAAGACAACTAGTAAGATGATTTCTTGCAAACTTCTCATTTAAAACAAATTCCTTCTTTCCTTGTCGTCTGTCTTACATACTATCCCAACCCTTCTCTAATTGGCTCCTTTGTTTAACATTTTATTCACAAGAATCTTACTCATTCTCCCATACACTAATAACCTACATCTCTCACTTCTGAGATACTACACTAAGCTATGATTTCCATCCCCACGGAATGAAACTTGAGGCCTTTTATCTTTTTTGGAGTCCTCCTTTGTGTTTATTTTGTTTGTTTGTTTGTTTGCTCCCTCCTGTAACTTCTCTGATTTATCAGGTAGTTTTGATGGTTCTAATCCCAGCATCTTGAACACTCTCTACCACTGTCTCTTACTGTCACGCCTGTCCAGGCTCTGTTGAGGCTTACCTGTGTCAGGAGTATCCTGAAGACTCTCCTGCCCTCACTGTGCCTGTGACAGCTAGTTTTATGACAACTTGATGCAAGCTGGATGTTTGTAAAAGGAGAGAACCTCAAATTGAGAAAGCTGCCTCCATATAATCTGGCTGTAGGGTGTTTTCTTAAATAGCGTTTAATGGCAGACTACCCCACATTGTTGTGTCCTTGGGCTGGTGGTCCCTGGTTCTATAAGAAAGCAGGCTGATCAAGCAGCACTAGGCAAGCCAATAAGCAGCACCCCTCCATGGCTCTTCAGTGGTTCCTGCCTCCAGGTTTCTGCCCTGCTTGAGTTCCTGTCCCCTGACTTCCTTTAAAGATGAATGATGCTATGTAAGTGTAAGCAAAATAAAATCTTCCCTCCCACTGGCTTTTCATTATAATGTTTTATCTTAGCAGTAGTAGCCCTATTTGGCACAGAGAGGCCAGGACAATATAATATGAATGCTAAGCAAGTTGATGATTGCTCTGTTGGAACACCAACCCAGGACTTCTTTGTTGCAGTAGCTGAAAGAAAGGGTGGAAAACTGCAAAGAAGCAAGAATGACTTGCCAGAAAGTCTCTCCAGGCATTCTTACAAAGAGAGCTAGGAACAATTGCTTAGTGTTCTGTCAGATTAGAGATTACAACAAATGCATATTTTTTTCTTGAGCAGTCAGGGGCTAATTTATGGAAAATAATGCTGCCATAACTCTTCATTCTTTCTCATACCAACAAATTAGTAGAATTTTATTTCACTTAATACACAATAATTTTTAGTTTTAACTAGAAAATTGATATTTACTTGCCGCTGAAAGCAGTTAAATTATTGAAGAGCTCTGAAAATAGGAGCAATTTATAAATTAGCCCTATCTGAGTTTACTTCCAGCTTTATGTTTCTCCATGTACTGATAACATTTATTTACCGAAAGTGTGCATTTATTTTTATAGTCAGGAAATATGTGAAGTTTTTTAGATGTGTTATAAATTTTATTGCTATAAGTTAACTGCTGGTCATTCCTAATGCAACGCATTCCATTTTGTGAGGTTTCCCCTTGAAAATTTTGTGATGTGAATTTTCATAATGTGTGGGAAGACATTTTAGAGAATATTAACTATGCATTTCAGAGACTTGACCTCATAACTTTAAATATGAGCTGCACCATTAATAAATATAAGACATTTGGCATTGTACCCTTAATCCAAAGTGTTTTTATAGCAACTCTTTAACAATTAGTACAAAGGGAAAACAAAGTTTATAGCCATTTTATTAGGTAAAGCTAGGTTTGCATAACCCTTTAAAGACACACACACACACACACACACACACACACACACACACACTCACATCCACACAGCTTTGGACTTTCCTATGGATTTTGATGCAAAAAAAATGCATGTATGGAATATGTTGCTTAGATATAGAGAGAGTATTTATAATGACTACAATAATTTGCACATTTTATCTCTGGTTTACATATGTATTGACAGAGTCACTCATGTGAAATATACTTAATTATTTTACACTTGTTAGTATAATAAGCATTCTTACTTAATGGGTAGAAGAATAAATGAAAAAAAACTGATACTAAATTAATCCTCTCTTAATTAAGCAAGAATGAGTTTATTTTAGCATGATATGCCATGTTCAAGTTGCTTTATCTAGCTTTTAAAATTGCCATAAGTTTTTTTTTCATTATTTATTTATTTTTTTAGGCACTGTCTATACTCTAACTCCAATATTTAAAATCAATCTCAATTTATATCAAAATAATGAGTCAATTTATTGTTAAATTTTTAGTATCAATATATACTATTAGTATATAATATATAGTATCTATACTGGTTGGTTTTGTGTGCCCATTTGACAGAAGCTGGAGTTATCACAGAGAAAGGAGCCTCCCTTGAGTAAATGCCTCCATGAGATACAGCTATAAGGCATTTTCTTAATTAGTGGTCAAGGGTGGGAGGGCCCATTGTGGGTGGTACCATCCCTGGGCTGGTAGTCCTGTGTTCTATAAGAAAGCAAGCTGAGCAAGGAAGGGGAAGCAAGCCAGTAAGAAACATCCCTCCATGGCCTCTGCATCAGCTCCTGCTTCTGACCTGCTTAAGTTCCAATCCTAACTTCCTTTGGTGATGAACAGCAATGTAGAAGTGTAAGCTGAATAAACCCTTTCCTCTCCACCTTGCTTCTTGGTCATGATGTTTTGTGCAGGAATACAAACCCTGACTAAGACAGTATCTAATCCTACCAATCTAAAACTTTTTAAAAGTTCTTTAAAAATTTTTGCTTTTGTTTTTGCAAATCTCTGACTTGCCAACAATGGAATTACAGACAATTAACTCTGTGACTGGATTTTTACTTGGGTGCTGGAGATCACTCAATTCCTCTATTTACATAGCAAGGATTTTACTGACTGATCCATCTCACCAGCCCTGAGGTTTATAATTTGTAATGATTGATGGGATTACTACAATCAGTGTCCCTGCTGTGTGGTGTATATCTCTGCCATGAGGTCAGTATCCCTGCCATTGAGTGGGTATTTGTCCCAGAAGATATCCATGCTGTGTGTGTGTGTGGGGGGGGTGTCAGTATCCCTGCTATGTAGTCAGTATGCCTATATACACTTTCCCACCATTTTTTTCTAGGCTCTCCATTTGTAGGTGGGGGAACTTGGGCCTGAGTATGAAACCTTTTCTCATCGTAGTGTTCTGAAGTTCCTCTCTGCTCTTGTTACATGGGGACAGCCTTTGGACAGTTTTCTTCCTTTCCAGTGCCCACAGTGAGCATACTGCTATGCGGTAAGCTACCTGTACCACATGGAGCTCTTGTCTTTGGTCTTGAGCTAGATGGAAACTGACAGCCTTGTAGAAGTCATAAGTAATCAAAGAAGCAGATATTCTCCCCAAGTTCTTGGAATGACTGTGGCACTGGATGGCTGGAACCTTGGTTGAAGCCTGCAGGTGACCTTGAGTCAGAGACAGGCAACAATGCTCAGTCCTAACTCCTGGTCCATAGAAACCTGGAGATAATAAATCCTCAGTATGCCGTGACTGGCGCTATAGAAGTGTATATTAGCCAGCCTTGCCTAGGCTCAGTGGGGTCTTCAGTTAAATCCCTAGTAACACACACACACACACACACACACACACACACACACACACACACACACACACGCGTCAACCAAAAACAAGGGAGAGGACTAAAAACTCTAATCAGAGGGTATGTATCTTAGATACACTTTCCATTGCTGTAAGGAGACACGATGACCAAGGCAACTCTTATAAAGGACAAAATTTTCTTGGGGCTGGCTTACTGATTCTGAGTTTCTGTCTATTATCATCATGGCAGGAAGCATGGCAGCATCCAGGCAGGCGTGGCACTGGAGGAGCTGACAGTTCTACATTTTAATCTGAAGGTGACTAGGAACAGACTGATGATGTTCTCAGGAGGAAGCTCTCTAAGCCCGCCCCTACTGTGACACACTTCCTCCAACAAGGCCACACCTCTTAATAGTGCCACACCCTGGGCTAAGTATATTCAAACCACCATAGTATGTATGGTTGCTTCATGTAAAAGATTGAGGGGGAAAATGAGTTTCCAAATTATGGCAAAGAATTAGATAATGGCACTAGATGCAGGAAAATAAAAAGACTCAAAAAGCACATGTAAGCCTGCTCAGAGCTCCCATGGAAGGTTGTAGGAGCCACTTTTCTGAGACCTCAGGGCCAACTGTTAGCAAGAAGAACAGTCCATGAACAAGTGCTGGTAGTGTTGCCCTGTTCTAGCATCATGGGTGGTCTCCCTTTGTCTGTTGGGTATTTTCACGATCAAGTAACTTATATACACTAAGTAAGAATGGAAAATCTGCTCTTCAGTTCTGATCTGCTTCTTGGCAATCATCTGCTACAAGCTGTCTCTTGATACCTGCTGCCATGTCTTCTAAGAAGAGCCTAGAGGAATTAGGCTTACCAGAGCAGAACAGTCAGTGTGTACACAATCAATTCTTTGAGTCATCATAGAGTTCTTTATCTAGTAAGTCCACTGTTCTCTAAAAGACAGAACCAATAGAATATGTATTATAAAGGGGGTTATTGGCTTGACTTACAGGATAGCAATGCTTATTTACCCAAAGGAGAGACTCAAATCTCTGTAGCGGCTAAGTCCAGTGGGCTAGATACATTATCAGTCCCTGAAATGTGGAAGACTTGGAGGATTCCTGGATATTCACACACACACACACACACACACACACACACACACACACACACACACACACTCACACACACACACTCACATCCACACAGCTTTGGACTTTCTAGTTTGGAAGACTGAAAAAAATCTAGGGTTTCTGATGTCAGGGCAGGTTGAAATACATATACATATACTCATACACATATACATATACATATACATATACATATACATATACATATACATAATTTGTATGTGTATGTAAATATATATGTATGTACATGTACACACACATACACACACACATTCACGTTTTCCTTAGACCTCTTTGCATTAGGCTTCAGTTGGATGGTGCCACACAATTTCTTGGTAAGTTATTTTCCCCTTAGTTAATTGTTCCTGGAATGTTCTCCCAGAGACTTCCTATGGTTTCTCCTTGCGATTCAGATAAACAACCTGAATACAAAAATAATAGCCCGTTCATGGCCACCTCTACCATGACCTTTGTCTATGTCTAGCACATCACAAACCCAGTTCTCTTATGATAGCTTAAAAGCCACAAACTCAGTCCATCTATCTTGGGAATACTGTATTTTAGCTCTGTAGAAATGTCCTCTTGAGGGTGGCTTATGCAGCTAACTGTGACATCCTTGTAAATGAAAAGCGTTGTGTTTGTCTCAAATCATGGCAGCATGCTCATTTGGTCTTTTGCCAGAAGCTGAGTGTGTGACAGGGCATAGGATGAGAATACATCTTCTTTTTTTACTGCAGTCAGTTGCTTCCTCTACTGGGAAGCTTTGCAGTTTATAGCTGCTGTTAAAGTTGTGTCAATTAATCCTTTAAAAATTTTCAGGACAGTTTTTTTGGACTGATGTCTTCTGTAATCCTATAGGGGCGATGGAAAAGCCTGAATTGTTGAATTCAAGTCTGCTAGAATTATACACTTCTTATCTTTGTCCAGACACTACTACCACTGGTGTATAGGAAGTGATCGTTTCCTCCAGGGAGGGGCACACCTTCCCTAAACAAGGGAAGACCTGCATAGTACACTTCATCAGGATGTTTGAATGTGGGAAAATTTCTGAAGCCTCCAGGGACAGAAATGAACATTGTAAGTTCATATTAGGTAAGCAGGATTGATACAAAGCTTAGAAGAAGGGAAGCCCAGAAGAGGGTGGATCAGAGAGTCAAGTTGATGACCATTCTAGACTATGCCTATGAGCCAGTAGGCACCTTGCCATCTTCACAACACATGGGACTCTTACTTTTGATGGAGACCTTCTGCAACTGGGTTGATGTGAGGGAAGTGGGATCCTCCCTTAGAACAGTGCACACCGATCAGCCATAGAGGGATCTGATTCCTCCAGCTGTACATATGAGTCTCTGTGTGTTTATTCCTGAGGTTTTACCTACTCTGTAGACGTATCTGCACAACTGAGTGTGTTCTCTCCCTCAGATTTGCTTCAGATGTTTCCATATTTACATATCCCAGACTCAAATTATTCCTTTTGCTTGGGGTAAAGATTTAGGTTTGTCTGAAATATGGTGATGTAAAGAAGTGTTTGGCTCATGTTCTTATTTGAGCTTTCTAGAATAGAGAAAACTCTTGATCTCTTGTGAACCTTCCATCCAGTTTGCTTGATATACGTTGTGTGCATGGTTCTTGCTGGTCCCTGTGGTGATTCCATTGCATATGCCCATGTGATGGATGGCACAATAGTGTGTGTAATGGCTAGTTTTATGTCAACTTGACATAAACTAGAATCGTCAGAGATGGGCAAGCCTCAATAGGGAAAATGCTTCCATAAGATCAGTTCATAGGCAAGCCTGTAGAGCATTTTCTTAGTTAGTAATTGATGCAGGAGAGCCCAACCCATTATGAGTAGTACCATCCCTGGGATAATGGTCCTGGGTTCTGTAAGAAAACAGCCTGAGCAAACCATAAAGAGGAAGCTTCAAGCAGCTGCCCTCCATGGCCTCTGTATGAACTCCTGCTCAAGGTCCCTGCTTTGCTTGGGTTCCTCAACTAATTTCCTGTCATAATGAATTATGGAATATAGAAGCATAAGCTGAGTAAACCTTTCCTTTACAAGTTTCTTTGATCATGGTGTTTTATCACAGCAATAGTAACCCTAAGGCAGTGTGGCTTTAAAAAATATGGAAGACACAGCTCCAACCCAGTCCCTTCAGTTGCTATTCTCACACTTATATGTGTACTGTGGCCCCAAACTAATGAGTAATATCTCCTCATATATTAGTCATGTAAGTCACATAGAAAATAAAGAGTATTCACTTTTTCATCTATTACTCTTATTTTATATAACTAAAGATGACCTTGACCTCCACCTGCCCTCACCTGCCAAGAACACTTTTTTGCCAGAGACCTTTCTATCTTTGAGTTGTTACTGCTCTTCAGCTGAACTTGAAGAACTCCTCTCATTCGCTGCATCTCTAGGGGAAGCCAGCTCTAGCTTGTGGATTTCAGGTATGAATACATATCTCTCCAATTCCAGGTTAAAACGTCAACCCTAGCAGCAGTAATATGAAACAGGGCTTTCAGAAAGTGGCAGGCCTTTGGGCTCTCTCAATCAAGACAATGATGTTGCATTTAAAATAGAGCTCAGAGAACTGTATTCTATCCTTTCTTGGCCATGTACACACAACAGGAGGGAGTCGTGTTAGAGAAAGCAAGACTTATTCTGCACTACAAATCCTGGCACCTTGGTGTTATAGAGAGGACACATTTTGTGTCTATAACATTTTGAACTGACATTTTGCATATATCAACGAATTCTAGGTTTCTAAAAAGGGGTCCTAGTAGGGAGTTATGATGGTGTCTTTCTCTTAGATACCTTGGGCCAAGGGTGTCTGGGTAATGGAGGATATTCTGGTTTTTTATACCAGCAGTGTCAGTTAAGGGCTACCAACTACTGTTTCAACCCATCAGTCTGCATTTAAAGTGAAAGGAAATGAATAGGTTGAATATAGAGATTATGAAGTCTATAAAAGACAATGTTATGAATTTTAGGGCCTAAGTCATAAGACCATTGATGTACCCTATGTTTACTTCCTACCTAGTAAAGGGTAGTGTCCATAACCCAGGCAATACAAAGCTTCCTGAGGCTATCATTATTACTAATGCATTCACTATTTATAAATGATAAAGCTTGTTTGGATTGCTGCTGACTGCCTCACATTATCTTTTTTTTTTTTTTTATTTTCTAAGTTTTTTTATTTACATTCCAAATGATTTCCCCTTTCCAGTTTCCTCCCTCCCCGAAAGTCCCATAAGCCCCCTTCCCTCCCTCTGTTCCCCATTCAACCCCCTCTCGCTTCTCTGTCCTGGCGTCCCCCTACATCCAGTCTCACATTATCTTAAATGTTTTGTTTCTTTGGTAGCAGCACTGTTTGAGGAAGTTGCAGAACCCTTGACTTTAGAGTTGAGGTGGAGGTATTGTGTCCCTGGGAGTCATGAAGGTTTGTCAGTGAAGTTTAACTGGTTACATCACTTTCCTGTTGCCTATGTCATTAGTCAATCCAACCATGTTCTTTCCTGTCCTCTGAAATCCTCAGCAGAAATAAAGTCTGTCTCCCTTAAGCTGCTTTCTGCAGGGATTTGATAACAACCATAGGAAAAGTGACGAGTAGAGTTCTTGGGGGCAGAAAGTAAGAAGATGGCTTTGGGTTATGCCAAGCTGGATTGATTCCTTCCTTGCTGTGACATCACAAAGAATCATTGTGAGGTAGATAGACATCTCATATATAAGGCACTGGCTGGGGCTGGAACTTGTACTGCAGAGCAGGTGTTGGCTGTTGTAAAGCATTTGGGTTAGATTTCAGCTCTGAATGACTTATGTGTTAATGATCATTTGGAATTGGACATCAGTGATCTGCTTCGACAGGTACATAGTAAGTTTGTTTCCTGATTGGTTGGTTTTGGTTTGTGGGTTTTAGTTTCTCTTTTTATTTGTTAGTTTGGTTTTTAGTTTAACCAGTGCTTTCATTTCAGCTTTTTTATTATTAGCTCTATTTTATATCCATTTTTCTCTGACTTTTTTACTTGTTAATTTTTCTTATTTAAAAACTTCTGTTTGTACTTAATAACTGTACAGAATAAAGGATTTCATTGTGGCATGTACTTTGAACATACTTGCATACTTGCTCTCATACTTCCATCCGGTCTTTCTGTGTACTTAACAGTTCACCTATTAATCATCATTCTGCCATGCCACCTATCAGACAAAATATACCCTGGAATGTCTTGTGTAGCATCATATTTTGTTTCAGCATCAGTATCATAGAGGGACTCCCATCTTCTTGATGCCCATAAATACCAGTTTAAGAAAAGGAATTGAATATGTTGAGTATTAGAGATGCTTTCTATCAAAGGCAAAGTTCCTGTGGAATTTTAGGGCCAGAGTGAAAAGAACATTGTAGCAGCTACGAGTTAACCATCTTGTAACCAGTACTTCTAATAACCCAGGGAAGCAGGAAGCGTTCTGAGTCTGACTTTGTTGTTACTACTGCTTTTATTATTATGAAAGCCCAAATATACTTATGATTTGAATGTGAAAGTTTTCACAACCTGTCATGTGCTTGAAAGCCTGGCAGTTAGCAGGCAGTGCTGTTTTGGGAGGTAAGGAAATTCTTGGGAGGCATAACCTAGCAGGACAAAAGAACAGGGTCATAAGGAGGAATGGGGGTCTATCAAAGTCATGTAACCAATGCTTCAAACCCATCTCTCAAGACACCATTCCTCCCATGACAATGACTTCCACATTCTCTGAAATCCTGAGCCAAAATAACCTATCTCCCTTACATTGCTTCTTGCTGAGGATTTGGTCACAGACATGAGAGAAGAACTAATACATTCCTGGGAAATAGCCTTTGAAAAAATTATTATGGGTTGTAACCAGCTATGACTGGTTCACTTCGGCTGTGACCTCCAGGAACCATTATGGGGAGTGGTAGATGCTCACCTATATAAAGCACAGCCTATGACTGAGTCTTGTCCTGATACTGCAGAGACACACTTGGTTGGCTGCATAGAGGTTGGATTTTCTTTGCATCTGATACACTTGCACAGTGTCTTTTGAATTGGACTTTGACAATTTGCTTTGACATAAGCATAGTGAGTTTGTTTCCTGATTCATTGGGTTTGGTTTATATTCTGATCTACTGTTTTGGTTTTGAGTTTAATCTTTTTCCCGTTTTTTAAAATTACCACCCTTTTTTTTCTTAACTATTTTTTCTCAACTTTTTTGGTATCTTATGCTTTGGCTTGTTCTTTGTTTTAAAATGTTGCTGGTATATATTTCCTACATAAAATAAAGACTGGTGTTATTGCATTCACTTGGATCATATTCACCTGCTCTGTTACTTACCCAGTCATTTCAGGTACTAAAACTTTCCTTATCATATTGTCTGCAACACCTCCCCAACCATGTCACTTACTAGAAATGCTCTTGGGTGTCTTGAGGGACAGCATATTTTGTTATAATATCATTATCATAGTAGAGTTACCATCCTATTGATGCCCATAAATAAGAGTTTAAAAGGAATTCTATATCATGGTTATTTTTACATCTGCACCAAAAGGTCATTTAATGAGAATGTCCACTCTTTTGTCAACAACCACGTTCATACCCTAGAGAAGCACAAAATTTAGTCTTTTCTCATTGTTGCTACTATTTTTGTTTCTGAAACATGCTCTCACCTTGTAACTCTGACTGGTCTGGAACTCAATATATTGACTAGGCTATCCTGGAACTAAGAGAATCTTCCTGCCTCCACTTTCCAAGTGCTGGGACAAAAGGTATGTGCAACTATGTTATTTTTAGTTAAAATGTTCTTTTTATGTTTTGAATGTGAAAGATCTCACCTCATCTCATGTGTTTCAATGTTTGTGCTGTTTACAGGACTAAGGAGCTCTTGAGAGGTGGAAGCTTGGCAGGAAAAATGGAGTCACTAGGAAAATGATAACCTGACTGTGGTGTAACCAACTGCTTCAGATGCCTCTCCTGAGCCACCTCCTCCTCAAGATGTCTGCTGACATCCTGATTCAAATTGAACCCTTCCTCTTTTAAGTAGCTTGTTGCCAGAGATTTGGTCACAGCCATGGAGGAAGTAATGCAGTTCTTGGGGACAGAAGGTGAGAGGAACCGCTTTGGTTTGTGCCTACCTGAATTGAGTTCTTTCTTGCTGTGACATCACAAAGAACCATTGTGAGAAGTGATAGACCCTTGACATTAAGGCACTGACAGGCTGGGTTTAGTCCTTGCACTTCAGAGAAGCTGGTGTTGGTTGGAGAACAGCCGGACTCCATCCCTAGTGCTGATCAACTGGAAGTTTCCAATCTTTGGAACCTGACATAAGGAGTTTCACAGTTTGTTGGTTTGAGAGTTGATGTCTTTCTTTCATTTTATTTATTTAGTTAAGTGCTTTTGCTTTGGAGTTTGAGTTCATTTTCTTGTTCATTGTTTTATTTTCAAACAATTTTTGTTTGACTTTTAAACTTCGGTTTTATTTTTTTCCTATTGTAAAACTTGTGTTTATATTAACTGTAGAAAGTGAGATATTTCTGTATGACATTTCCATATATACATATAATGAATGTTAATATCATATTTCCCAGCTCCGTTACATTTCACCAGCCTCGTGCATCTGTTTAAAAGGCTCCTTTTTTTTTCTTTTCTTTTTTTTGTTTTTTTTATGTTAAGGCCTCATTCACCCACCCATGTCTCTAGCTAAACAAAACATGTCTCTATGGAACTGACTTATTACGTATAACAAACTTTTTCTGTTTATATCCCAGAACATGACAAAATTTCTTCTTTATGACTGAGCATGAAACTCTTCCCTGGAATCTGATTATTATGCCTGTTGTCAAGGCATTTGTGAATATAAAATTATCCTAGGATTTTTAAAAAAGGATTGCTGAACCCTTGTTAAATATGAGGCATCAAGCCAAGATGTGGTGGCACATGCCTTTATTCCTAGCACTTGCAGGCAGAGGTAGGTAAATCTCTGAGTTCAAGACTAGTCTATAGAGAACAAGTTTCAGAACAGCCATGGTTACATAAACCCTGTCTTGAAAAGCAAAAACTAAACAATAACAGCAGTAAAACCCAAAATCATGTAAGATCATTGTTGAAAAGTGATGGTGAACTTTGTGTCAAATATTAAATATTCTTATTCAGGATATTTCTGTAAGTATTCTTAAAGAATATTGACTTATACTTTTCTATTTTTGTTGTGTCTTTATGTGATTTTGATATTGGGGTAGTACTGGCCTTCCAGAATAAGTTTTAAAATGTCTTTCCCCTATCCATTTGATAGAACAGTTCCAGGAGCATTGTACCCTTTATTTTTACTTTTCCCCTTCTTTAACAGCTTGTGCATTTTATCAGTGACCCTATTAATTCTGAGATATTCTTTGTTGGAAGATATTTTATAACTACTCCAATCTTGTTCCTTATATCGATCTAAGTGTTTTATGACATCTTATTTCAATTTTGATGTTGGTTAAGTGAATCTAGAAATTTATCCATTTGTTTTAGATTATCAACTCTCTGGAGTATAAGTTTCCAAAAGATCCACTTGGGAATAGTAGTGCATATTTTTAATCCTAGCACTTAGTAAACAAAGGCAGGTGAATCTCCATGATTTCCAGGCCAGCCTGGTATGCACAGCAAGTTCCAGGTCAGTTAATGCTACATAGTGAAGTTTCTAGTGAGCCTATCAGTTTAGTTGTCTGTTGAAACATCTCAGTTGGGCAGTGGTGGAACATGTCTTTAATCCCAGTACTTGGGAGGCAGAGGCAGACAGATTTCTGAGTTCCAGGCCAGCCTGGTCTACAGAGTGAGTTCCAGGACAGCCAGGGCTATACAGAGAAACCCTGTCTCAAAACAAACAAACAAACAAACAAACAAACAAAAACAAAAAAAAAGAAAAAAGAAAAAACAAACAAACAAAAAACTTTTGCTTTTAATTTTATTAATTTGATTTGTATCTTCTCTTGGTTAGTTTGGGTAAAAAATTATCAGTTCTATTAATCCTTTCAAATCAGCAATTTCTTTGGTTTTTCTTTTGTCCACTTGGTACGCATTTAATTTCAGATCTTTCCTTTATTGTGCTTTGTCATCTACTGCTTTTGTTGGTTTGGATTGTGCTATGACCTTAAAGTACCATCTTTAGGTTGTTTGAAGTACCTGTGGTTTTAATATGTATGAAGATTAGCCATAAACTATAATAGTAACTTTTATTCACCAGATGTAATTGCCATCTCAGAGGCTTACTGCTTAATACACTGACCATTTTTAGCTTTTATGAACTCTAGTTAGCTGGCTCAACTCAGTCCAAACTGGCCCAAATTGATTTCCAAGCTGACTGATTCAAATTGGCTTCTTTCATCTGACTGAATTGTTCTGTTTGGCCTCAAACTAACTCTTGACAATCTCTTCCGATGGCTCCTTCTTATTCTCTGGCTCATTCAGTTTTCCCCTACAAATTGTTTCTGTAAAACTGCCTCCTCTCCCCTCTTTGCTGCTCTCTTAAGATGTTTCTCTCTCCTTTGTTGTTCTCTTAAGTAGTCTCTCTTCCTATGCTGTTTTTGTGAGAGTGGGTATATCCTATCTCTGACTTATTCTGCCAAATCTTTATCTGATTGGCCACTTTATCTGCCCCTCAATTAGATTTCTCTTTCAAACATGGTTGCTTCCTTCTACAAACTAATTTTACCTTCATTGTTAAGGATTAAAGGTATGTATTAAAGATCTATATTCCAGCCAGAGAGATTATAGGTATGTCATTCCAGGCAGATCACTGGGACCTAGAAGTTCTTTGGATGTAATTCCTTGCCAGAGCAGCCATGTTGTCAGATTAAAATTCCTTCCTAGGAATATTACATGATCCTAGGAATTTACAAAAAACTTCCTTCCTAGAGCTGCTTTATTTTTTCTATCATTGTGTGATGATGATGGTACATTCTTCACAAGTGAAGGGGGCTCAGGGAAAAGAAGTCTCTTGTTTTTAAAAATGAAACAATGAGGTGAAATGCAGTGTCCATGTCTTCTCTGAGTTTCATCACCTTTGTGGGAGGCCCAGCATTCCCTCTACACTGTTGATACCTTTCATACCCAATTACTCTTGTTCTCAGCCACTCTCACAATGTCCTCTGCTTTGTTGTGCTTGCTTCACTTTCTCATAATGAATGACTACCGCGAATGTGAATTTTAGTAGAAATAGCTACCTGTCCCTTTTGTAAAAGGGACACCCTCTGAAGTTCTACATTCTTTTGTTTTGAATGGTTTCTGATTACTCCTTAACCACATTTTGCTTGTAGCTTCAGTGAGTGAGGTGGGCACATATCACTAGTAATTTTTCAATGTGAAGTCGCACAAATGCCTGCCAATTCAACGATGTTGATAGGGCATGAATGGGATACTGCGGGTGTCCTAGACAGGCTAGACAATGGATCTGAAACAAAACCTCAAAAACTGTTTGCAAACATTACCCTTCCCTGCTTCCAAGCTGAATTGTGCAATGATGGAATGCTGACACACTTGTCTTTTGGGAGGAAAGTGATATATGGTGTATTCCTCTGAATCATATTCCACCCAAATTGAAACATCTCTCCAGGAGGGAAGGAGATACTTGTGAGCCTCTGGTGAACACAGATTACATGTCTGGGAGAACAGAAACTTGAAAAGTTATTGTGGGCCCTTCCTCAGTAAAAGAAGGGGTGATAAACAAGTGTTTGGGGCAAAGACTAGCTGGCATAGCTACAGAAAAGGATATTTTGATTATGGAACTCCTCCCTAGCTGTGTAGAGAGTCCATGGTTATAGCTTTTGTGAACTATCACCAATGTCGGGGTGGGCTTTCTGATGATTCAGCTGATCATTTTGAATTTTCCTTAGTTCTTGTAAGTGATCCATGGTGCATCCTTCTGTTAGAACTGCCAATACAGCCTCATTGGCTCATCAGGCTAAACATTAGTGTCATTATTATTTGGGTCTGCCATTGTTTCCTTTTCGTGAGTGAATAAACATGTGTTGTGCTTCTCCACAAAAGTCTGCCACACAATACTTGGCACATAACCTGGAAGAAGGTTGGGGAAAGACTTCAAGATTATTTTGATGTGCATAGACCAGGTAAAGTACCTGTAGGTACCTTTAGTCTTTGATCCTTGATTAGGGATAGGAGAGAGAAATAGGTTTCAGAGAAGGAAACCAAAACTAAGCAGTTCCAGAACTGGTCGTGGTACACCACTCACCCCTGCTCCTCAATTCTGGGGCAGCACAGGAAGCAACAACATGTCTGCTATGGACAGCATGAGAGCACAGGACCTGGCAAAGGTGAGTTATGATTCAATCCAGCAGGTCAAGGTATAAATAAAAATGTTCATGGAAAATGTTTGAGATTGATAAAAGTGATAAAGGTCAAAGGATATAAAAAAACTAGGATGATGATGATTTAGAAATAAAAAAAATACTTCAGATGAAAGATGTTTTAAGTTGCTAAGTGCAAGTAAAGATGTTTAAAGTTG
This sequence comes from Tokudaia tokunoshimensis, assembly GCA_036184795.1. Taxonomy (NCBI): domain Eukaryota; kingdom Metazoa; phylum Chordata; class Mammalia; order Rodentia; family Muridae; genus Tokudaia; species Tokudaia tokunoshimensis. Next base: position 139,901,450 of record BTHU01000001.1, on the reverse strand, counting down.
GTTAATGCTAGTGATGTTTAAAGTTAGCAAATGCAAGTTGTAAATGTTGAGGTTCTAAGAAAATGTTTTATATATAAATGCAAATTGTAGAGATGTAAGAAATTATTTAAGGGGAAAAAGGGGGAAATATTTTATAGTCCCCCCACTTGCTATTGTTATTTCAAAGTTTAAAATTTGAACATTGATCAATGGAGTTCTGATAAGCTAATGGAACACTGGCACTTTATAATTCAATTACAAACTCAAGATTTTAATTTCCCTTTGATTGTTTTCTGAATATAAACTTAAAGATGCTTCTCATCATTCTAAAAATTCTCTGTTCAATCTGTATATCTAGCCCTCTCAATTGAGGAAAAAATATTCTGTACATTTTAACCTAAACTCATAGATTTTACTAGGTCTAAAAGGCAGGAGTCTACTCTTATTGTCCAATAGACACCTGTTAACCATATTTCTAAAATATGGATTTCTATACAATTGTAAAGACTAAAATGTATATCCTTTTGTAAACTATAGTCCACAAAAACTTCAGGGAATCAATAGTCTTATGACTTGGACCCCTCATCACAGATCAAATGGTCTCCAGATACATATACCTGCTTGTTCTGATTCAATCCAGCAGGTGGTCCCAAATATAAATTATATAAACTAACATATATCATACAAATTAGAATTTATATACACTGAAACATATATATAAAAACTACAAACATATTTGTACATGAATGTATATATATATAAATTGTCCACATTAAATATAAAATATGAATTAAATATAAATTATATAAGTTAAATATAAATTATATACATTGAATATGATTTATATGTTTATTTATTATATACACTAAATAAAATATAGACTAAATATTAATTATTTACTTTAAATGAAAATTTCATTTGTTACATATTAATTATATATGTAAAAATATGAATTAAATATGAGTTAAATCTATAAAATATGTTATAATTCATAAAATATATATAATTTTGCATGTCCTTAAGGACAGGGAATTATGGAATGAGCTCATGGAGCTCTTAAAAAATTAGTTACAAAAAAAAGTAAGGGGAAGTTGTATGGTCCTTCACCACAATATTTTTAGCTTTTGACCTTGGATGACAATGGGTACTCTGGGTCTGAGTGTCTATGGTACTCTACAATTTGGCATACTTATGCCCAGGTGAAATAGGAGGATCATCTTACTGGCATATGGCATGATTCCAATCTAGTATTAATATGGGTAAGCAGGTATATTTGTGTTTTTTCAATGTGATGAAAGTGCCAGGTGACTGCCAGAGCAATTGGTGAGACATGCTGATGGACAAGAGTGATGCTGACCATGATCTTGCTGAGCACCCTAGTGATGGTGACAGGGAAGCCGTATTGAGCATATGTTCCTGACTCACCTTTGCTATATCCTTCTGTATAGATAAAACCAGAAGTACTTGTGACCTATAATAATACTCAGCCATTAGTATTCCCTTGGTCTGAGAATATATAGAGTATTTCATATTAGCAAATTACACTGCTATGAGTCAGGGCTTCCTATTCGTTTTACTAGAAGTAGTGTCAATGCTGGATACGTTTCTGTGGACCCTCAGACCTGAAAGAATAATGTCTCTAAGACTGTAGTATATTATAGCCTTAAGCATTAATCATTAAGATGGGAATGCCTATATCACAGATTGGGCAAGTTGGACAAGTGTCTTGCCTCAGGCTTTTAAACCTTGTTGGACAGAGAACACAGAGACTTTGGAACCTGCCTTTGAAAAATCAATCAAATGGTGAAGTTGTTATAATGATATTTATCTTTCCTTTAATGTGACCAGTTATCCTGATTCAATCATCAACTGGTCTGGAAATCAACCCAATATTGGACAAAAGGAAATGACAGTGGGCATTTGGAAAGCTGGTTCTGGACATTTTCAGAGTCATATATGGAAATTGGCAGCTACCTTGTATGATGTTATGTTTGCTGTGGATAGAAATGGAACAGGTTCTGTTGTTAAGGTAATTGTAACATCCTGCATTACCCCATCTAATCTTTTACTAATTGGGAATGTTACCTTTGTTATTGCCTCTGATAATGAGTTCAATGTTTCTTTTTTTAAAATTGTCTTTTGTCTGGTTGTGTTTCTGCACTGTATGATGGTCAATCTGTAATGGTAGTACATCAACCAGCTTTTATTATGATTTTTATAAACTTATCTGAACCCTGATAGTCTGAAAAAGTCTTAAAATATTGGAAAAATTAGATCATGCTCTGGCAAGGAGCAAACATATGGTTGGGCTGATCATTGCTGGTATTTTTGCTCTCATAAATCTTATAGCCAGTTTTACTACTTCTGCATTAGTTTTAGCACAAGTAGTACAAACAGCTAGTTTTGCTAATCATCTTGCTGAAAATGTAACCAATGCCCTGAGCATACAAGTGGATAGCTGACTAGAACAAAGAATTGATATACTGCAGATCATGAGAGATGAGGTGCAAGGAATGAAAATCAGAATCCATTTGGAATGTCATGGATATAGATTTGTACAACTCAAAAAATGTATAATGAGAGTCAGTGTAATTAGACCAGAGTAAAAAGGCACCTCCAAGGTATATGGCATAATACTAATATTTATTAGCCATGCATAAGGAGGTTGTATGTTTAAGAAAGGCAAAGTTTTTGTCTTTTGATGCTGTTAGCATTGCAAATAATATTCTGAAAAAGCTACAGACCAGTTTTCCATCATGGTCCTTGTTTACATCTCTCTTATTGAACATAGCAGGATTTGGCTTTATGATCTTTTCAATGGCATGCCTGTTACCTGTTCTTTTGAGAGGAATCATCAGAGTCAAAGCAGAGTTATATAAATTCAAGGTCCAGTGTCTTCCCTAGCAAAAGTTGGTAGTCAATAACAGGTAAGATTTTCTTGAAAACCCTATCAACCTAAGACAGGCTATGAATACAGGATTACTTGTGTGCCAATGACAGGTAAGAGTTGTCAACCTAAGACAGGCATGACATTCTGCTCCATGACTGATAAGATGCAAGGCTCTTAAAGAAACACACACACAAACAAACAAGGAGAGTAAGATTCTCTCAGAAGTGGATCAACCTAAGATAGGGCATGAATGCTAGAAATCATGTACCAATAATGGGTAAGGTCCACACTTCTTGAAGGGATGCCTAAGACTGCACCAATAACTGAGACAGCTTTGACTTGTACAGATAAAAACAGGGGATATGTGGTGGGGGACATATAGAGTTAACTTTGGCTGACTTCTTCCTTGTGACTAATCATGAATGAGTCTGCTGACACCTGTCTTTGTTTTTAATTAAGGTGTGTGTTATATCCTGCCAAGTTCCTCGTCTTACAAATACATCCTTGAGAGACTGTCCAAGCCTGAAGGAAATGGCCTTAGTCAAACATGGATATTGTGTACTATAAACTGACCACGTAAGCATTTGTAGTCATCATTTAACGTCCTGGAATTGGTCATGCTTTTTGTTGTTTGTCTTTAGAAGACACTGAAAAAATACACTCGTTGCTATCATGGTATTGACCAACAGCCCTTTTATATCTATCCCTTGCATCTTCTTTCTGCCTTTCATATAGTTATCCTCACTCCTCTAGTCATGATTCCTGCATTGACATTCCAGGAGGGTCCAACACATCAGCTCTTTAATTTGTTCATTTTTACTGTTAGGTATTTTGTTTTAAGATTTATTTATTTCACATATATGGGTGCTCTGTTCTCATGTACACCAAAAGAAGAAATAAGATTCCATTACAGATAGTTCTGGGCCACCAAGTAGTTACTGGGAATTGAACTCAGGGCCTTTGGAAGAATAGTCAGTACTCTTAACTGCTGAGTCATCTCTCCAATCTTGTTTAATATTCTTAAATTGCTAGTTTATAGATACCAGGTCCTGTATCAATGTTTTTGTTACCCTTTTGTTTTTCCACAATGTGAATAATGGCTTCTCTTTACAATGTGGGAACGTTTTTGGGGTATAGTCTTCATGGCATAGTGAATGTCCAGTTTAATAGGATGTTGCTGGCTGTTTCCAAAGTAGTTGAACTCATGCATATTCCCTGAGCAGAATATATAAGAGATCCTGTTTATTGTCATTCCTTAATTTTTAGCATAACCAAACATTGATTTCACCAGTCAAATAGGTAAGAACTAAAACCCCTTTTTGTAGTCATTATTTCTAAGCTGTCATGATTTCTGTTACCTAAGCTTGAGTTTGGTCTCTTTTCTTGTATGCAATGGCTGCAAATCTCTCTCTACATAAACTAGAATTTTGCTCCTTATGGGTCTTCGGGTCACATCAAACCCTTACCTAGAAAGCATCTCTTCTAAACACCTTATTTAGTATTCTCCTGTTGCAGGGCTCATCCTTCTCTGTTGAAAGACTATTTCTTATCCTAATAGTTGTGACCTGCAGTAAGCTATAAATGGCAGCTTCTACTTTATTGGGATTTAAAACATTTTGACTAAGAGATTTTTTTCCCTTAATGTGGTTTAATGATCTTCATATTTTTCCCATTATTGTTAACACTTTTTTTTCACTGTTGTAATTTTATAGTGCAAATTTTGTTGATTTATTTATACATTCAGTTTTTAGAGTAATTTTATATTTATGCTTTTGTTAATATAGGTCAGGTCAAATTGGACATTAATCTGCAATAGAACCTCATCTCTTTATCAAAGTACCCTGAATGTCTCTAAATATAAGTACTCTGATAGCTGTGTAACAATCCCAGTTAAGATTAGTGCCCAACAAAGGAAAGATCTAGAAGCTCTTTTGTAAAACTGGAGTTGATCTGAAGCTGTCATTTGGAACTTGCATAGGCTAAAGTCTACACAGGAGCCTATAAATTCCAAAAGCATCATGTGTGAGCAAAAATCAATTTGCAAAGCCAAGATCTGCTCTGGTATACATGTGCCAACAGGATCCATTTCAAAACATCAATTCCTTCTGCCAAGGTCAGCATGCCAGGCCTGCTATCACCAAAGTAACCAGAGAATGCCAGAGTTCTCAGGCTTGAAACCTGGCTTCTTTTGAAAATTACACTGCAGCACCTTTTGTCCTTTTCTTTCTTTATTTTCAATGATGGAAAACCTTTTTATCATTCTAAAATGTAGTTGTCTTCCTTTTCATGTTAAATTCTTAATAGAGAGAGCAAAAAGCTATACATCCAAGGTCCCTTAACACTCCAAAATAACAGTTTTCTCCTAGAGGAAGTTTTAACTTCACAAAGGTTCAAAAGGGTGTAGAGTGGGTCATGTTATGCCCTACACATTGAAGATACATACTAAATTGAAACCTCTTAGCTGTGCAGCCTTGACCTGGAGTTCAGGTGTGGGCGTAGCTTCGTTACTTACCCATTTAATTTACCAAGTAAACCTAGTGGCTAGTATTTCTCACCTTTCTAAGAGTGAACTGACACTGCCCTCACTATATGTAATTAGGACAAAGCCCTAGCATGTAGGACTTTATAAGGAAGACAGGAAAGTCCAGACAAAACAAAAAAAAAATCAGATTTAGGCTCAATATGGCATACAGGATCACACCAATTTGATTTTGAGTATAAGGTACAAATAGGACCCTTTGACCTGATTGTTTCATCCTTAAATGGTAAACTAAACAGTCATGAAAATTTAATAGTGAGGAAATTAGTACCTTCTTATGTTTCAGACTGTGAAATGGCACCAGGGAGACTCTGTGGCAGACAGTAGGCAGCGTGTGGAGGTACTACATCAAACCTGCAGGTTTTGTCCCTTCAACTTGCAATCCCTGACATTCTGACAGGACACCTTCAGGATGCCACCCAAAAAAGGTATTTCAAAATAATCATCTGTTTGTGGGATTCTGTGCATTCCTTAGAAAGAGAAGTTTTCTTCCAAATTTTGTTTCAGTATTTTTATCCCCTCGTGGGCTTTTCTTCTGTTTTTCTGTGGTTGAATTTCTTTGTTTCCTGAGTGCTTGGGATGATTTTTAACAGTTATTCAATGTCCTTTCCTGTATGGTTGCCCAGTTTCTCCTCTGGCAAGTGACAACATTTAGTTTTCTTATGTTAAAGAAGCAATGAATATTGAGATTCTGGTGTAGTAACTCATAACTGGGCTTTCTGCAGACAAAACCTATGGTCAGATCAGCATGAGGGCTTATAAAATACCTATGCTGTTTAGATGTACATACCAAAGTCCTGAATTAAATGCAGCTCCAGAGAGAAAGCAGACTAAGAAAAAGCTAAAAGACATGGCATCACATATTGGGAGTTTATAAATAGAGGTAAGAAACTACCACTGGACATAAGGTACATTTGCAGCACTCATGAATAGTGTGTGATGTGTTCCATTTTGCACTGTTTGACTAGATTTCATTTGAATCTGTTTCTGGCAGCATTTAAGCTCCCTCAAAGATAAACTGGTAGAATTTTCAAATGAAAAAAGCCTAGACATTCATATTTTTTTTTTGTTAATCCATATATCTTGTTATTAGCTAATTCATTTGTCTTAGAATGGAAAGTGGAGGCTGAGACCTCATTGTAGAGATAATCTATCTAGCCTCAGGCTTGTATCTTGGGGATCTGAGCATTAGTAGTATCAGTGTGTCATGACAATTGTGTCTGTAATTGAGGACTTGCAACTTGCTAGACTCTAGATGATGTATTTTAGTCATTCACCATAGTGGCTAGATGTGAAGCAATAACAAGCAATTATTTATTGCATTTCTGCCACTTCTAATAATCTATGAAAGAATATAGCTTATCAGTTATAAGTGCATGCATGGCTTAGTATGTGGAAATGTACTTGTGCTTTTGGGCAGTTAGTGGAGAGATGATGGAAGGCAAATCTTACTGCCTGAGTCCTGCTCATATTTCCATTAACACCACAAAGGTACTCTTGGTTCTCTCCATTGAGGGGAGCATCACCCTAACATGCCCCATCCTGTACTTATCATATGGTTGTTGCATCTAAGTATCAGGGTGGCAGGGGTCCTCAAACTCTGGAGGTCCATGTTGTTATTTGCTTGACACTTTCAACAAGTGATTCATTGAACAGAGATTCAGCTGGAGTCTTGAGAAGGACATAATTGAGGAAATTTTAAGATGAACTTGAAGTTTGTAACACAGAAAAGTAGAGATTTAGAAACATCTGATCCATGTAAGTCCTTTGCAAGGTTTAATATGGAAAGATGAGCAAGGGTAGGTGCCGTGAATGACTTCCAAGTCAACTGAATAGAATTAAATTCCAATGAATAAAACCGAAACACAGCAGAAAAGGAATGTGACGTGAGAACTTCACCTGCTGTCTGCAAGGCATTTGTTAAGGACCAGTGGAGAGGTGAGCTGTAGAGTGGGGTGGGTGTTAGAAATAGGATTTTAGTAGTATCTGGGATCATGACATTATAACTGTATACCTTACCTTAATTTTTTTAAGCATTATGGATTGGATCTAGAGCCTTGGACATACTAGGCATGCACTATGCCACTTAGCAGGCCTCATGTGACTGCTAAGAGCAGCATATAAAATGACAAGAGAAGATGACAAACAGACAAATAGAACCTTGGACAACAGCAGCACTGAGTGGTAGGTAGGGGAGACAGTGGGTGACTTATTGAGGGAGCTGAAAAGATGAACAAGAGAGTTGAGAAGAGATAATGTATAAAGGAAAGCTCAGTAGCTGGGATCTACAGGAAGGCAGGTGATCAGTGAAAATCTTCAGGATGCATCAGAGAAATCTGCAACATAACAGGATATCCCTATTTAATCTATATCCATATATAAGTATATGTATCTTTTATTCTTATTTTTTTTTACTTTTTATTTTTGTTTTATTTTATTTTACTTTTTGTGAGAACAGTGTCAATTCTGGACTGTCATATAAAATATGACTACTCTTTCTTTTAACACTTGAGACAGAGTAACAGAATGCTAATTAGAAAAGGTATCTAGAAAATTCCCACCAGTACATCAATGAATGCTAAAACTAAAAGACACTTAGTAATTAAATGGTGTTCACAAATGAGACCATGAAACCATGCTCATGCAAAACATTTGTAAATTACAAAGTGATATACTAATAAAAGTTTCAGTCACCGTTATGCTGCTATAGTGTTGGTTGGCACAAGAATACTTTCCTAACCATGCAAAGATAGGCCTCTTTTTGGCTTGAGCAAATTAGTCAAAACTGAATTTCTGGAGCTCAGGTGATATCCTTATGTATCTAAGGCAAATAGATCACATTTTCTACCAGATATAGTGCTGTCGTATGTGTATACATATTTGGTTTTATAAATTTTCATAGAAACTCACCCCATTAATTAATGAATTTGACCATCTATTAGTTCATTTGACAAATATTTCATTTGTTCTTCTTATAGAACAAATAAGAACAATGCTCGAGTGCTTGGTCCTCAGTTGCCACTCACTTTCATTCTTGTTTGTGGATCAGATGTAAGCTCTTAGCTACTGCTCCAGGGACATGCTTGTCTGCCTACTGCCATGATTCCTGCTGTGATGGTCACTCTCTGAAACTTTAGGCCCCACAGTAATAGAAAAGTAAAGAAGACAGTGCTCCAGGAACAATGCACTGTGACAAACTCACAAAGAATTCACACATTCAAGTGCTAAAGATCGTACTCAACAAGTATTGGAATGAAGTCACTCAGAAACATGGAATACACTAAAGAGAGTCTTTGAAAATTAGCAACATGAAGTGTTTCCTTCTAAGGTAATCTGTGTTCTCAAGGTGCCTCTGAGTTGAGAGCATTTCTAGAGCATGGTCGTTAAAGCATAATGTCCCATTGACTGATAAAATGCTATTGCATATTTGCATTTCTTTTCTCTTACTTTATGTAGGAACTTTATGCCCAACAAACTGCATTCACTTAAAAGGTGTAGATACATTTTTATGCCTTGTAATCATCACCATAAATGAATATTTCCACTGTTCCAAGGTACTTTATGTCTTTTTCAGCACAAAACTACAAACTTCCCTTTATACTCTTTAGCCCTACAACCAAACAATTATTAGGTGCTTTTTCTCACTATTTGTTAGTTTTTGTTTTCCCCAATTTTACATAAAAGAGACACAGTAAAAACTGTTTTTTTTGTATCTGGAATCTAAAGAAAATTTAAATTGCTTTCATTGGTTTTAAGTGCATGCAATTAAAAAGCAAAGTCAAATGAGTTTAGATCAGCACATATTCTGTGAAAGTACAGTTGCAATAAGACCAGGACTTAGCTTTTGTCTGTGGTATAATGCTTGAGACCTCCGCCCCCTTATTGTCAGATACATTAGTCGTTTGCTGCTTGTATTGCTAAGCACAACCTGCCTTGTATTTCACACATGGTTTATCCATTCACCTTTTGATGAATATTAGAGTTGTTCCCAATCTGGGCATGAATATGGTTCTCTGAACATTTGAATGGGACTCTAGGTGAATCTGTAGATAAAAAGAGTTGGGTTTGTGTCTGGGCTTTAGTAGCTTCTTAAGTCACTGTACAATTGCTTTCCAAGGTGGCTGTGTCATTTGTTTTATACTTTTGCCAGTAGTGTGTGAGGTCTTGTTGACCCACATGTTCACCAAAAGTCGGTTTTGTGAATGGATCTAATTTAAGCCTTTTGAGAACGTGTGTGGTGAAGCCTCATTGTGGCTTTAATTTGCATTTTACTAATGGCTAATATGTTTAATATGCTCATTCTTTTTCTTCTTTTACCCTCATCTGTTCTTTGTCTTTGGTTTTCTTATCTTCATTTAGATTAAGTACTTATTTTATTGCATTCTATCTCCACAGTTGATATCTATAATGTGCTGTCATGTTTCCATTTTAGTAGTTTTACAAAAACTTATCACAGTCTGTATATTACATATATATGTATATATATATATATATATATATATATATATATAAAACTCTATATGTCCCCTTTTATATCTTGCTATTATTTTTACATACATTTTCATCTATTATTAATTGTATAACCTATCGTCTTTGCTTTAAACATCAATTACATACACATACATATGTATATTATATATAATATATAAATATATATTATATATAATATTTATTTATCTTGGGTTGGATCATACCTTAACAAGTACTCTACCCCTGAGCTGCAGTTTCAACCCTAAACATTCAACTGTTTTTTTCTTTCAAATACTTAAAAAAAATCAGGAAAAATTTTTCTATTTATCTATATTTAGTATTTCTAGTGTTTTTTTCCTTCAATTTCAACTTCAAACATCCATCTAGTGTTATTTTCTTTCTTTTGAAGGATTTTTATTATTTTGTGTGTGGTTGTGTATGTACATGACATACACACATGTCACAGCACATATGTGGAGTTGCGGGAACAGCTTTGTATATACAGCTCTCTCCCTCAACCTGTATGTGGGTTTCATTATCAAATTCAAGCATTTTTTGGCAGCACGTGACTTTCTCACCTAAGCCATCTCACTAAACCTCTGGTATTGTTTTCTTTCTGTTGGACTATATTCCAATGATATTTTGGATGGTAAAATCTGTTGGCAGTCATTTTCTAAACCCTTGAATCCTTGAAGGTCACATTACCTATATTTTAGAAGCTCAAGAGATATGGAGCTCTGGCTGTTAACTGCTCATGGCTCCTTGGTACTTTAAAGATCTTTTTTAGTTTCTGAAGAGAAGAGATGCTATTCTTGGCGTTCCATGTCATTGCTTTTAGATTTATTCATCAAGCTTTTTAGAGTTGCTATATAATTGTTGTTGAATTTAATATGATTAGTCAGGATTTCCTCATGTTTTCTTCTAAGACAAAAAGTACACAGATCCATCTTGGAATTACTGGAATGCTTCTGAGATGTGTTTTGTGTTTTGTCCCATGAGTTTGGCTAATTGGTCGGGGACTTTGAACAAAAGGATGAATTTCTTCCTCCTTCATGTAAATAATCTTACTTGTTTCTAAACTTTTGATTTCCAGGAACTGTTTTTGCCCAGTCTTCTTCAGTGTATCTTTTTCTGGACCCACATGTATACACATTGCAATGCTCAGCCCAGTTGGAAAGTTAGAAAGTTTTTCTTTAGGCAAAAGATAGAGTAGTGCATGGTTCAACCCATTTATCTTCATCCTTCCAGAGGTCATGATTTGGGGCTGCCTATTAAGCAAGCTATGAAAAAGAGATACCACATATATTTTATCTGGCTTCTTGCTTGCCTGAGAAAGGTAGAGAATTCTAGCTATTTGTATTGTACCAAAGTGAAATTCAAACACTGCTTTTATAACTTTGTTTAATTATGTGAAGATTCTTTTCAATTATTACAAATTTTAAATTATATAAAGAAGCAAGTGAGACTCTCTCTAAACCATCTTTTATAGTTTAAGCTATTTACTTCTCACAATCTACATTTTACCAAGGATGACACTTTCTAATAACTGAGGTCCTTTTGCTGGTGTCTGTAAATTTTATATCTACCCATGTGATACAGTACAATGGGGCAAAAAAGATGATATTCTGTTTATGTCTGATATCTTCTTTGGACTTGGAGAGACTCAGAAGAGGGTCATAATCTAAAACAAAATTATTCTAGATAGTGAAAAAATATCACCATAATGATGAAACTGAATTCCTTAAACATTTTCTCCCATACCATAATTCCATAATTCAACAGTTACTTCTATTTGGAAAAGAGTTCTTAATATTAACTCAAACATTTTACTTTAGAATGTGATAATTCACCCACTCTTCTGGTGGGACAGTGAAATCTCACTTTCCATCCTGGCAAAGAGGTTAGGTATGATGGCTAAATTACACCATCATTTGCTCCTGTTTGAACAAGTGTATAAATTTAATTTTAATTCATCTAGGGTAGTGTCTAAAATCTATTGATTATCAAATATTGCAACAAATAAACAACTTCTCATTAAGTTTAAGAAACTCATAACCTATTTGGGTAGATAAGGCAAATACATAGGATAAGTTGAAAATAACATGTCATCTCAATGAAAACATGTTTTGGAAGAGGTAGGAGGTGTGGAGTGATTACATAGACGATGCATCAGCCTATTACTATTTCTCCTGTCCAAACCTCTATTTTCTCTGCTTCTCTGATGAAGAGTCTCAGAAGGGTAATGGATGTTTTCCAGTCTGTCTAGGTCATCTCTTGGCTGCAGAGCTGAAACAGCATCTGGGAACTGGATCTATTCTGATTGTATTAGGTGATCACAGTTCTCCTTGCTCCTGTTTGGTTCATGCATTCCAAACGTGGGCTTGCTTGAGTAGTGAAACTGATATTAGAATCGTAAGTAGCAAAGATGAGTCTGTACAAGCTTTATACCTCAAGCCGCTGTGTTAGTGAAGGGCAAGTTGGTTAAGAACAAAATATTCTAAGTAGCCTAGACTTCAGGAGGATAACAGGAAATAATTTATGAACAACAACAAAAAAAAACAATAAAGAAGGTGTACCCTGGGATTCTCTAGAGCCAGAAAATGCCATAGCAAAGACACACACACACACACACACACACACACACACACACACAAAGAAAGAGAGGGGGAGGGAAGGAGGGAGGGAGGGAGAGAGAGAGAGAGAGAGAGAGAGAGAGAGAGAGAGAGAGAGAGAGAGAGAGAAGTGATCTTTGACTTTTGCCAATCTGCTTCATTTGTCCTGTCTACATAAGAGATCTTTTCTGTTGTAGTAGACATGGCAGGAAGGCGTGATGTTGAGTTTGTCCATGGCTTTTAGTTTCTCAGTCATGTGACTAAGTTCACATGTACATGTTTTTGTCAAGGTTCATGTCACAGAAAATGTTGGGGTAGGGTAAAAGAATCCTGTAAGTGTAAGAAGCTGAACCAAAGAAATGATGACTGTTTACCACTGTCAAATATTCCACACCTTTCAGTCCCTCTTACTCATTTGTAAAATGGAGATGAAGCCCAATTTACAGTGCCAGATCTGATAACACAGCATGAAGTCCACGAACCCTAGGTTCTTCCTCAACTCTCCATTCTTTCTGTGTAACTTTCCATTTTTTGCCTTAGATAACTTTCTGTTAAATTTGTTCACTAAAGGGTACATACAGCTGCAAATATATTCTGATAAAACTGAATTGTTATAAATAGCTTACTGTCCCATCATTTTTCAAGGGAAAAATTTATGATTTCTTTCTGAGTCAAGACCATGTAGGCAAAATAGCTGTGATGACTGTTTTCTCTTGAGACTTGCTTGTTTAGGTGAGGGCTGTGTGGCTACAGGAGGCAGCCTACAGGGTTAACTTTGGGATTATACTTACAGAGTGTTGTAAAAGATGCCTAGAAGAACCCATAATGTGATGATTCCCTATAGGCAGAAGGAGACAGTTGCAAAGGACTCACAACAAGAGCTGCTGGATGAGGCGTGCTTTGGTAGGATGTGGGATTTTAATGCCTGAAAATGAATCCACATTATCAAAATGAAGTGGTTTGTCTCACTGAAAATGGCCAGAGAGCTATGGGATATATTTGAGAGAATCATATTCATAGTTGGAGAAAGCATCCTCAGATGCTTTCTTATATTTTTGGTTGTGAGCCTAGCCTTTAATGGCTGAGCCATCTCTCCAGCCCACAAGGATGGCTTCTTTACATTTTAAAGTATATTTACATTACCAAAGTGAATGATAAGTGCAGTTCTAGGGTCCGCACTAAGCTTTGGTAAAACAACTGTTTCTTCCTCTTGAGGGAAGTAGCTAAACCATCTGATCAAAGAATTTCTTATGGATAGCTCATCCACTGGCCCGCCCACTCTCTTCAGCCTTTGTTCTAATCTTAGCTAAGATTTCCATTTGGCCTTAATTACTGATTGCTGAACGTTGCAAGTCAATTGCATTCTAACCTTGAGAATGACTGCATGATACCATGAGTCATTTTCTTCTCCCAGTGTTTGCAGTCTGTTAGTTTATCCCGCACATCTTCCTTTTCTCCTTGAAGTGGTGGGTGGTCCCTATGCTGTGCATATTCAACAGGTCTTCCTGTACCTTTGATACCACTGTTCTCTTCTGCTTATTAAAAACTGGGCTTTCAACTGTATCCCTAATTTGTGGGAACATCATGGTCTTTTCTAAGTAGTAAACAACTCAGCATCCTTGCCTGCAGTCCTTGCTGTTTTGTTTTTATATTTCACAGCCAGTATTGTGTACAAGTGACTTGTGAATAGCCTGAGGCTTCACATATGGTGATTTCTGTGAAACAGAGTTCTCTACTTTATATGTATTTCCCTCTCCTTAACTTGTAATATATTCGGGTCAGTTGTCCAGTTCTTAAACATCTAGTATTTGAGAAGTAAGGTCTAAGGGAATAACCACCTGTTTCCCAATTCTCTTTCGCTCTTTATTCAATTAAAAGAAAAACAAAGAAATCTTTTCTTCTCTACTTCTGCTCCTCCCCAAAGACACAATTTTAAGAGAGTTCCTAAGTGTTTGAATATACACATAAGATTCTGAATACAGAAACAAGATGTGTTGACAATACTAGCCTCCCACTGAATCCTTGGAGGAACATATTTATTCTACTTCTTAATATTTTCTTGGCTGCATAAATAGATACTTTTCTTGGAAAAGTATTTCTTGGTCCATGGTGAAGATGTTTGACAGTCCTGATCAAAAATATGGAGCACACAAGATCTACACAGTACCACTGTTCTCCAGAACCCAGTGCCTGTGAGCTCTTTGTCTGTTGTTTCATGGTTGCCTGCTTTCATTCAAGTATCTTTATGAAAACTATTGGCACATTATCTGTACCCTAGGATAATGAAATTTCTGGTTGCCTACTGTTGTCATTTTCAGCCATGGCTCACGTTTGTTAGACTGATATCTTAAAGCTGTCTAGCAGCCATGGATGAACTGGGTTACCTGGCTAGAAATGAAAAAGGACGGGGTGCAAGAGAAGGATGAAGCCAAGACAAAGGTTTCTGATCAAGGCTCAAAGTTTAATAGTCAGCACTGTGTTTATATAGGGAAAGCCCACAGACCTCATTCTTTGTTTCAGTTGGATTCTGTTGCAAAGCAAGCTCAGCAGGCAGTCTACGCCTGTAGGAAATTGACTCCACCTGGGTCATTAAGGTCCAACTGTGGCAAACGCTTAAGGTCTATTTAGCCTGCTCAAGGCTGGGAGAAGGGCACAATATCTCTAGC
Source organism: Tokudaia tokunoshimensis (assembly GCA_036184795.1). Lineage (NCBI taxonomy): Eukaryota > Metazoa > Chordata > Mammalia > Rodentia > Muridae > Tokudaia > Tokudaia tokunoshimensis. The sequence goes on along the minus strand of BTHU01000001.1, from coordinate 139,886,294 downwards.
ATTAATGCATGGTGCCATATCCATCATCATGGGATGAGGTGTTTTGCACTGAAGTTAGTTGCCATCTAGACTTTCTAAACCAGAATGTCACATTTTGAACCCTGATCTTTCTTTTAGTTCATATTTTGCTTACGTCATTGACTCTTCATATGGCTCCATGAAGCAAGTCTCTGGAGGTTGCTTTGACATTATAAGTTACAAAATCTAGGGTCACTCTATTGTTGATCCACATCAGTAAACAGTGAAGTCTTAGCTGTTCTTACGGCAATAGAAATATGTCATATGAGCTGTAAGACATACCCCTGAATTCTCAGATTTTCCAGTATAATTGATGACTTCATAGCGTATCTTGAAATTCCAAGAGAAGTTCTGATAACAAATATTTCATGGGTAAGATTATTGCTACAGAATTTTTAAAAATGTATTTGTTTATGCAAGATAATATTTATTTTTGGATTATAATAAAATTGCATCATTTCTTCTTTCCATTTCTTCCCTCCAAACTCTTCTCTATTTTTCTCCTTGCTCTCTTTCAAATTAAACACACATGTACACACACACACACACAGAGAGAGAGAGAGAGAGAGAGAGAGAGAGAGAGGCACACACACACTTTAAAAATGAATCTTATTAAATAAATATATTTTTTCTTATTAACTTAAAATAAAACCTTTGAGTGCTATTAAATATTGGAATATAAACGCTGAGACTTGCTTCATGTGGCCATATGAAGAGTCATGTCCACTCTAGTTCCTACTCTTTGTCTTTAGCTTCTACATGAAGGGGTGTTAGAAACACAAGTTGACCTCTGGTTCTGTTTCCCTTAATAAGTGACAAGTTATCAAAATCAGGGCTTAAGGAAATGGGTCTTTCAGATGTAGGGGCTCTTGAGGTAGATTGCAGTAACAAGTAGTGCAGAGAGATCTCTCAGTGGGGATGTCACTGCCTGGGTTTCAACTCTTTATTTCACTAGTTTCAGAAAGGATAGGAGGTAGCACTGGCAGATGAAAACCAATCATAGTAAGCTCATAAGAGTGGTGAGCAGTAGCTCAGCCTCTCGTGAGGAGACCTGGACATCATAGCTTACACTTTGGCATAGTGAGGCTGCCTGGATTTAAAGACTCCAAACGGTACAGCAGTTTGTTTCATATGTATGTATCTTTTTTATTGCCTACTAAATTTGTATTGGTGTGTGCTGGATGTAGGCAAGGGCACTGGGCATTTGTGCTCTGGGAGAAAGAAAACACCCCACTCATGAGCAAATAGCCTTTGCTTTTTAGGAGCATCATGATGGTTTTCTGATAATCTTTGGTTACTCTGTTAATAGAGGAGATCTGGGTTAGGGTAATGTGGAAGCTGACAGGCTGCAGAGTTTGTCTGCAATGAGGTGGCAGCAGACACACAAACACTGATTTGCAATCACTACATTAATATAAAAGCCAAGAATGATACAGAATCTGGTCTAATCACCCCCTGGAAGCTGCGTACTCTAGCTCAGTTTACCTATATTCCCAATATGACTTCTTCCTCCTCCTTGAGACTTTGCTGTGTCTAGGACATCTGGGATCTGGTTTCAAATTCTGTAGTTAAACACAGCCTTACTTATTACTTAGTCCCTTTGCATGGTGTCTCAGTGTTCAATTGCTGTGAAGAGACACCATAATCATCACAACTCTTTTTTTTTTATTTTCTAAGTTTTTTTTATTTACATTCCAAATCATTTCCCCTTTCCCATTTCCTCATCACAACTCTTATAACAGAAAGCATTTAAATGGGTTTTGCTTACATTTTTAGAGGTGTAGTCCATTATTAGCTAGCAAACATGTTGCTGGAGAAGGAGCTAAGAGTCCTATATCTAAATCTTCAGGGAGCAGGAAGAGAGGTGACACTGGGCTTGGTTTAAGCTTCTGAAAATCCCAAAGCCCACCCCCAGTGACACACTTCCTCCAACAAAGCCACACCTATTCCAACAAGACCATACCTCCTATAGTGCCAGTCCTTGATACCCAAACATTGAAATCTATGAGCCTATGGTGGCCATTTTTATTCAAACCATCACACCTGGATAAGTCCGTTCCTTTGTTTTCTCATTCTAAAACTGCCAAATAAGCTATTTACCAGTTGGCATTCATTCCTTTTGTCTTTTGATTCCTTCCTCCTTACAATACACTTGGATATTGAAGTATGGCAAAAAAAGAAAAAAAAACCCAAAAAACCAAAAAACCAAAAGTACAATCCATCATATTTCTTGACTTCTTTGTCTGCTTAAACCTGAGAAAGTAACACAGTCATGAATGGGGTTTATCTGTGGATACCATGTGCTCCTAAACTTTGTAATTTTAAAATGTCTTTGCAATGAAAGAGTTAAGTAACAACATTTATGCAAACAATCTACATCCTTTTGTCATAATGCAGTCCTTCCTCTCTGACAGGTCTCTAGACAGATTTGAGAAGTGTTGATTTTTCAGGTTGATCAGCTGACTTGCTTATTGGAAGCTTATCACTTTTTGGAAGGTGGAATAGCTCCTTACATCTAGACCATCAGTTTCTGCCTCTCTCTTGGCTATAGGTGTGTCTGGCCATTTCTGATGGAAGGTTGACTGTTTTCCTCTTAGCTCCTATCCTGGACACTAATTATCAAGGCAAAAGATTACATTTCTCCTCAATTCTTTTATGTGTGCTTTATTTTATTTTCTGGATAGTCTGTGACATTGTGACATTCTGAAATGAAAGTATTTACTTTATAATTCTCATTTTTTGTTAGATTAATGTAGATTGGAGTGTCTTTCTATCAGACACTGACACATTTAATATTTATGCACTACAGAACTCTTAGGAGATTATGATTTTGGAAAATTAATAAAGTGGAAACAGATGCTGAGAGATTAAAAGGTACCACTTATGTAAAATGTGAACTCATTTATCTGATTCTAAGAACAAAATATTGTTCTTTCAACTAAAGCACATGACTACTCTTGAAGCTAAATATATTCTATTAAGTGAACTAAGGCATTGATTATATATAGGTACATGTACTTCCATTTTCTTTGCAAAATGAATGTAAGGGAGGGCACAGTGAAAGCACTGAACTAAACCGCTGTGTGACTAGAAAGGAAAGTTTGAGGAACTGCCAGGGTTATCTCTCAGGAGACAGAAAGAAGCAAAATGGCAAAAAAGCAAGCAGGGTTTTTATGAGCAGGTGAGGTTCTTTGAGCTGATATAGGCTGTTTGCATTGACCTGGAACTAGATGACCTGGCCCAAGATAGTTGACCTTTGTGAGAGAATTAAGGGAGGCTTCTGGTAAACAGAACTCTGTCCAAAGAAATATGCTCTCCTGGTGAACACAGAAACGTCCCTCTTATGGGATTCCCAAGGAATGCTGATTTTACCCAATAACAATCCTTCTCTTTATCTTGTCAGAGTCCTTCTATTTAGGACATCATGGTGGTAGCTGGAAGTACCAAAGATCATGACAGAATTTGATGTAAGAATAAAATGGTCTAACAGTATTTTGGTGATCAATAGGAAGAAGAATTAATTGACTAAAACCTCCTATCACATCTATAAGTTTCTGGAATATTTCAAAAATCCTAACTCTGAGCTGTTACATGGTAGAACGTATTAGCCTCTTTTAAAAAACAAAAACAGCTTTGTCTATGTAAGGTAGTATTCCTTTCCTTTTTATTTAGTGCAATAGATCTCAGAATAATGGTATTAACTCTTTAAAGGTCTGGTAGAAGTTGATGTGGAAACTTTTCAGTTCTTGGTTTTATCTGTCTGGAGACTACAGCATTGCTTCAAATGTTTGCTTGCTGTTGATCTTAGGTTTACTTCCTGTTGGTTTGTTTTAACAAGCCCATTATATCTAGAAACTCATCTGTTTTTTTTCTTCTAGGCTGTCCAGCATTTTTGAAATATGTTTGTAAACTATTTCCTAATGATTCTGTGGATGTGATTGGTACCTGTTATTATCCTCCCTTTTTTAATTTCTAATTTATTACCTAGGCTCTTCTCTACAGAATTTTTCAGTCTCCCTTATGGTTTTACAGAAACATCTCCTTGTTTAATTTATTCTATGCTTCATTCTCTTAGTCTCCATTAACTTCTGCTCTCATCTTTATTATTTTTGTCCATGTATTGCCTTTGAATTCATGTTACTTTTGTTCAACAAATACCTTGAAGTACTTCAAGGTAGTCATTTGAGATTTCTCTGATTTTAAAAAATTGATTAATTAGAATATTCTTATTGTATATATCATTGTACATGGTACTGTGCCACATGTGGACATTTTCATGGTTGCTTTTTCTTGCTATTGATTTCTAGTTATATTATAGTATGATCTGAAAAAAAATTAAAAAAAACATTTTGATTCTTTTGAATTTGTATGACTTAAAAAGGATTTATTTATTTATTTATTATTTAATGTATACAAGTACACCATAGCTGTTTTTAGATACAACAGAAGAGGGGATCAGATCCCATTACAGATGATCATGAGCCACTATGTGGTTGCTGGGAATTGGACTCAGGTTCTCTGGAAAAATCAGTCAGTTCTCTGAACTGCCATACTTCTAACCCAAGATTTTCTTTATAATCTAAAACATTATTTACTTTGAAGAAAGTTCCATGGGCTGTTGAGAAGAGTTCGATGCAATACTAATGTAATATGTCTTTTTTTTTTCTTCTGGTTATAACACAAATATCCCATCACCATCTTGGACATGTAGTCATGACAATAAAATAATCAAAACAATACTTAGATAGCTACATCCATGATAACACTGAGCCATTAACACTCCATAACAGGAGGAATGGAAGGGTCACAAGACACTCATTAGTATTCCAGGTATTAGATTCTCTTTACCACACCACAGCTGCAAGTGATCCTAGGAGATACTCCAGGAAGTATCTTAAGATACTTAGGAGAGAAACAAAAAATCCTACCCTAAAAACATGGATTCAGAGGGGAAATTAAAAGAAAATGAAACAAAGTAGGTTGTAAATTTCTCTTTTGACACTGTTTCAAGATAAATGACAGCTTTTAACAAGCCAAGACTCACTCCTGATTATAAAATTAACTGAGGGCATGTCCCCGTAATTCAGACTTTATTCTATAAAGTCTCCATCTATGATGAGGTGACTCTTTGCAATGACGTAGCTTTCTTGAGGTCACCTAGATAAGTAACTCCTCACCCATGCATCTTTTCTTTTCTTTTCTTTTTTTTTCTTTTCTTTTCTCTTTTTATCGAATATTTTCTTTATTTACATTTCAAATGTTATCCTCTTTCCCGGTTTCCCCCCTCCAGGAATGCCCCTGTCCTATCCCCCCCTCCCCCTGCTTCTATGAGGGTGTTCTTCCACCCACCCCACTCCCACTTCCCCGCCCTCAATTCCCACCCAACTCTGGGGCATCTATCAAGCCTTCATATGACCAAGGACCTCTCCTCCCATTGATGTCTGACAAGGCAATCCTCTGCTACATATATATGCAGCTGGAGCCATGTGTACTCCTTGGTTGATGGCTTAGTCCCTGGGAACTCTGGGGGGGAGGGGGTCTGGTTGGTTGATATTGTTGTTCTTCCTATGGGGTTGCAAACCCCTTCAGCTCCTTCAGTCCTTTTTCTAACTCCTCCATTGCGGACTCTGCACTCAGTCCAATGGTTGGCTGCGAGAATCCGCCTCTGTATTTGCAAGGCTCTGTCTGGCAGGGACTCTCAGGAGACAACCATATTGGCTTCCTTTCAGCAAGCATTTCTTGGCATCCACAATAGTGCCAGGGTTGGTGACTGTATATGAATCCCCAGTCTCTGGATGACCTTTCCTTCAGTCTCTGCTGTACATTTTATCTCCGTATTTACTCCTGTGAGTATTGTGTTCCCTTTCTCAGAAGAACTGAAACACCCACTCTTTGGTCTTCCTTCTTCCTGAGTTTCATATGGTCTGTGAATTGCATCTTAGGTATTCTGAGCTTTTGGGCTAATATCCACTTATCAATGAGTGCACACCATGTGTGTTCTTTTGTGATTGGGTTACCTCACTCAGAATGATGTTTTCTAGTTCCATCCATTTACCTAAGAATTTCATGAATTCATCATTTTTAATAGCTGAGTAGTACTCCATTGTGTAAATGTTCCACGTTTTCTGTATCCATTCGTCTATTAAAGGACATCTGGGTTCTCTCCAGCTTCTGGTTATTATAAATAAGGCTGCTATGAACATAGTGGAACACGTGTCCTAATTACATGTTGAAGCATCTTTGGGATTACAAGGTGGTACAACCACTCTGGAAACCAGTTTGGCAGCTCCTTAGAAAATTGTACGCTTAGGATCACCCAAGCATCTTAAGCAAGCCTAATAAGCTCAATTGTCAGTACCTTATGGGAAGATAAAAGACCTTTGTTATTTCTAGTTGGCAAAAGTCAATGCAGTATATATTCTATAGATACCTATGGCAAAGCTTAAATCTGAAATTTATTTAATTTTTGTGTGGATATAAATATTAAAGAGTCTGGGCTATTGAAGTGGTGGCAGAATTTTCTTTATGCTACATTGCTCTTTTTCATTCCTTGAAGAATGGGACAGATGTGCAGACTATGAGGAATAAGCAAGCAAAGAAAGCTTTCTTAGTCCAAAAGTAAAGGTAAAACTCTTGGCTGCTGAGAAAGGACCCCAAAGGCAGTTGCCAGGACAGGGAAAGGGCATGGCAGGGTCTTATATATCTCAAGGTAAGAAAGGCATTGTATTGTATATGTTAATAAAGTAAAGAGTTTGAAAACCACCTGTAGGATTACATAGAATAGTCATTGTTGTGGAGGGCTGTTCAAGAACCAAAGTCCCTACTGCACACACACACACATGCATAACTGATATCTAAATGTAGCATTTCCTTGACTTTGTCCTCCATCACTAATACTCTCCTTTTCCATAGTTGGTTCATGATGCTTTTCTACTGTTTTTATTTGATTTGCTGAACACTTCCCTTATAATGTCTCTATTTTTTTTCTTTTCAAAATCTTAATTTCCTGACCTAATTTCTCATCCATATTGCTTTCTTTTGCTTCATGTTTTTACTTATTATTGAGCAAGTATGTTTGAGAGAGAGGTGGGGAGAGGGAGAGGGAGAGAGGGGGAGGGGGAGGGGGAAAGGGGGAGGGGGAGGAGGAAGGGAAGTTGCAGTATGGACATGAGGTAGCTGGTCACATTGCATCTGTAGTTAAGAAGAAGGGTAGACAAGATGGCTGAATGGTGGTGGCACAGCCCTCTAATACCAGCTCTTGGCAGGCAGAGATAGTCAGATCTCTGAAAGTTTGTGGCCAGCCTGGTCTACAGAGTGAGTTGGATGAATGCTACTCCTTAGCTCTTTTTCTCCTTGCTCTTCTGTCTAAACTCATTACTTGTATGATACTACTTATCAAAGTGATACAAGACATTTTGTATCTCTTAGAGAAATTGAATTTATGTTTAAAAATCTATTTACTTCACTAGATTATTCTGCCAAAAAATTGAGGCAGAATTCTAATTATGTAAAAACTTTTCGAGGAAGTAGAAGAGGTAGGAATATTTCCCAGATTTCTGAGAGATGGCATTATTTTAATATCAAAATCAGACAAACGCATTCTTTAATTTTAATTTTTATTTGCTTGTTTGTGAGTATGTGCACATGCAGTGTGTATGTGTGTGTGTGTGTGTTGACTAAGAAAACTTCTATCCTTTTGAGGCAGGGTCTTCTCTTTTATTGTGTCAATTTAAAAATTTATTTTTTTCTTTTTGAGATTATTTTATAATTGCATCATTTCTACTTTTCCTTTCCTCCCTCCAATCCCTCCAGGATACAAAATTAAACACTAATGTATACAAGTAGAAATAGAACTTTGGAACATATCGTTTACAATATCAAAAACAAGAAGTAAAAGTAACTAGGCCACAGTTTGAAATGAAAAAGTAGTACAAAACTTGAACATTGAGGACTACAAAATATTGCTAAAAAGAGAGAAAAATTAAAGAAGGTAGAACTAAACCCACCTAATTTGTGAATAAGATCACTACTAAGATATCTGTGACTTGAGTCAGATAATACAATTTCACTGGCCTATGACACCTTTCAAAATGCTTACATTAATTCACAGCCCAGCCTTAAGATTGGTTTAAAAAATACAAAGGACCTCCAAAAAACAAATAAACTTTGAAAAGAAAAAAATAAAAGAGACACGTATTTGCAACAGTAATCAAAGCCTCATTAGAGCAACATACTGACAAAGAAAGATCACTTCTAGGACAGGGGAGTTAAGTTTGGTCTAACAAGGGGATAGTTACTAATTTGTCCAGCAGGTTGCTTCAAAACAATGGTTCACAGATACCCATTCTCAGTACCAGCATGTCCTGGAAGCCTTTGAGATGATGCAGTTTCTAGGCTTATGCAAGAACTACTAGCCATACACTCTATGGTAAGATGCTGATGTCTGTTTTCACAGACTTTCTGGGTGACAATGATGCACGTTAAAGTTAGAGGAGAGTTACCCCAGCTTCTCCTTGCTAGAAATCTGTCAATATTTGAGAGACAAGAAGAAAGGTCTGCAGACAGTGGCAGGCTTCAGGGATTCAGAATGAAGAGAAGGCTGATGGCCTTTGTCCATGAAGTCTACATTAAATTTTATTCCAAATGTTGCCAGGCTGAGCTGATAAATAAAAAATAAGATAATTTCAAATCTAGTCATGAGGACACTGATGATAATTTTGCTTGATGGTAACCAAACAGCTTTATCTCGAACACAGTATATTTCATGGAATTAACACTCTGTAAACAGATGCTTAAGACAAATATGAAGGTTGTAAAAGAAACTCAGAATTTTAAACCCTACACTATATCTTTAAAAATCCCCCTTTCCTACACACACACACACACACACACACACACACACACACACACACAGAAACGCATACGCACACAAACACACATGCACATATGCATGCACGCATGCATACAATATAAGCACACATATATTCACAATTATATTTCATACCTAGTGACACAGGATCAAAGGGCAGTTTTGATCACTTTTAGAAACCAGAGGTGAAGTTCTATGGGGGATGTTTTTGAGCTCTGAAGTAGGTTTTTTTTGGGAGCATTTAAATGTATTAGAAATTTGAGTATCTCTGATGCTAACCTACTGCTTCTAGTTCTAACTCAAGCATCTGAGAAATAAGACTAAATGAACAAGCAGGTTCATAGTGTGGTTTTATGTTCTGGCATAAGGGTGTGGTTTTTCCCACTAGTCAAAGTAATTTCATCTCATGTAAAACAAAGGAAAGGGTAAGGAGGGTAAAAAGGAATTTGGAATTTCTGTTTCGATAAAAGGAACTCTGCTTCTTCTACACCTACACCTACATACACACCACATGCACACACACATCCACACACCATACATACCACACATACACACACACCACACATCACACATACACACCACACACACACAGATACACATACCATGCACCACACATACATACACACCATACCACACATACACACCACACACACACTGATACACACACACCACATACACCACACACACCACACATACACACACTACACACACCCCACACTACATGCAACACACACACATCCCATGCATATATACATACCCCCAACATACACAACACACACACACACACACACACACACACACACACACACACACACACACACTTACCATCACCTTTCTGTTCTCTTTCCTATCTGTCTGTTAGAACATTAGGTTTCAATCTTAGACCATCATCCTTCCTTGCAGGATGTGATGTTTGCAATTATAGTCTCAGTCTTTTTGGCATTTAATCAAAATAAAATTGATTACCTTAAATTAAAAAAAGTCTCATAATCTTAATGCAGAATGTATCAGGAAGGAAAAGGTCCAGGCTTCCAGGATTTGGCAGCCTGTCGAGCCCTCACTAAAGTGCTCCCTATGCCACATCTCCTTTTTATCTGTTGATACATAGTCATGATAATTTGTCCTCTGAGTACCAGAACACTGCCAAGAAAAGAAATTTGAAGTTGTGTGAGGAAGAACATAGAAGTCTTTTCTTCCAAACCCCATTGACTGCTGGGATCTTTCTTTATTGAACTGATTTTGTTGTTGTACTGAAAGACCTAATGGTTACTCACCCTCTGTTTATCGATCAAAGTCTGTACCACAATTCTTCTCTTAACTTCTAATGACAGCAACTAGACATGTGGCGGACTGCTAGAAAAGTTTATTGGGAGAACATGCTACTAGTTAGCATCCAAGAACAGAGACGTATAGCTGGGTGGGAAAGCAAGGAAATTTTATATGAAAGTAGGAGGAGAATCTGCTAGCAGGATGAGCTGAAGCAGGATGTTAGGGTTCATTGGGAACTATATGTCCCTGCCTGAGGTAGCTGACCACTGGGGCAGATAAGGAAGGTAACGAACGGTTTTGCTGTTACACAGAAACCTGCTGTGTGAGAAGCCCAAGTTTAGGCTTCTGTTTTCCCAGTAACAATCCTCCTGATTATCTGGCCAGAGTCCTTCTGCTTAGGACATTGTGGCCTGTGGACATTTGGAGTCCCATTTTGAACCCAACACAAATAATCCTTTCTGTTAACACTTTCTCTTATGGTGTGTATTTTCCTTATGAGCTTCCTTCAGGTTCTTTTCTTTGTGTTTATACTCTCTGATGCTCACAAGAACCTGGAAACTACTACTTAATTCTTTCATCTGATCTCTTAATTATCCCTGGAGACCTTCTCAACCCTCACTGCTTATAACAATCCTATGGAAAGGTTAATGTTCCTTCAGTTCCCTAAAACATGGAGAGATTAAGTAATCTCCAGGCTCTTCCTATTAGAACTGACTGTAGACCTGAGACCTTTGAGCTGTACTCCTTTCCAAATTCTATGGTACAAATTCTATAGTTAACCAAGGAGACAGAGATGAAAAAGAATCTTTACTTATCTACATTCCTTAGTACTATACAAGGTCACAGACTGTTTTCTGTGTCCAGTATCTTCAAAAACCAGAATTAGTCCAAAAGAAGTAAGTAGTAGAATTCATGTGGACTATTCTTTTGCCTTGTTTGGTAAATGTTTGAAAAACCATAACAAAAAGTAAATAGCTTGAAACACCCACCATCTCCGCACCCCCTGCCCAGCCCCCATTGTGTAACCCTCTACACCTCATCCTGCTAAGAAGCCTGATCTGCTACTTCTCCCATTCTCAGGGGTCTTTTGTGGATGTTTCTCTGGTAGGATTTTTCAGCCTATATCCTGTAATTTTTTGCATTTTGTAATTATGTATGTATTTTGATTTAAGTGTTCATGTGTGCACAGGTGCACGTGTGTGTATGTGGGCATGCACATACATGTATTTGTGTCTTTGTATAGAGATCAGAGGACAATTTCAATTATCAATCCTCATGAACCATTTGTTTGTCATATTTTATTTTATTTTTTATGACACCGAAGCTCTTACTGGCCTGGAACCCACAGATTAGGCTAGGATAGCTGACTAGCAAGTTCCAGGATCCACTTGTCTATGAGTGCTCAGGGATGGAACTGCAATTACCCACCATCAAGCTTGTTTGTTTCTTTTTTTAAAGATTTATTGTTATATCTAAGTACACTGTAGCTGTTTTCAGCGGCACCAGAAGAGGGCGTCAGACTTCATTACAGATGGTTGTGAGCCACCATGTGGTTGCTGGGATTTGAACTCAGCACCTTTGGGAGAGCAGTCAGTGCTCTTAACTGCTGAGCTATCAAACTCAGGTTTTAATGTTTATTCAGCGAGTACTTTAGCAATTAAGTGTTATTCCCCAGCCCATACCTTAGATCTAATATACTTGTTTGATTCCACCAAAGTAATCTTGGAGAGAGAGATTCTTTGTATTATCTAGGGTTCTTCAAAGAAACTGAAATAATGAAATGTTTTATGATATAGAGTAAATTTTATTGCATTTAAATCACATGCTTTCATGCATGCACAGGCACACATACACTGACTCTTAGAAGCTAAGAATTCCCAAGAGTGTCAGCCCAAAAGCATGCAAGCTAGAAGCTCCAGTGATATGCATTTTCAGTTAGAGTTTGAAGGCTGGAGGGAACCACTAGCTTACAGAATTAGGTAGAGAAGCCAAATTTGCTCCTGTTCAGCCTTTGCTGAATGGATTAGATGAGGGCCACCACACAATGGGACTAGAACCTTCTTTATTTAGTGTAACACGCCAATTGTTAATTGTGTCCAGAAACAACTTGTGAGATACATATTTATTAATCACACTGACTCTTGTTCTTCAGAAAACGAAATAATTATAACTCCAAGAATAATCCTCAAGTCAAATACTTAACAGGCATGACCAACATGATTCCAGAAATACATCTTACATAGACATTTTTTCTTGTTCTTATAATGTTGACTATTGTTAGTAATACATCTACACGTACCATTTATTGTATATTTGTTTGTAACATTTGTGCCTGTTCCTATCAACCACAATTTGCATATCTCTAGTTTTTTACTTATTTCTACCTGTGAATTCTGTTATGTTGAATTCAGGGTTGTGTTTTCTCAAGGACCCCACTACTAATCCTTGCATAATGGAGACTTAGACTTCAATATCGAATTTGGTGAAGAACTTATGTATATCCATATAAATAATGTTTAAGTATAAAGTTTTATTGGCTCAACTCATTATGCAATTAAATGTGATTTTAATGGTGTTACAGGGAGACCACCACAGATAAGCACTCAGACTCTGTTTATGGCCAATTGAAAATCTTTATTCTAGCCATCTGGAAGCACACAAAGGTATTTGGGACCTGAGTGTAGCCCTGAGCATTTAGAGTAAAGGGGCTTTTAAAGTTAAAAATTACATCCTGGAATCTAGCTGCTGGGGGAGGGCTTTTCATAGCAAGCAGTTTAATAGAAGCTATGTTAGCTGGGATACCTCAAGGTTTTTGGAATAGAGTTGGTAAATTTTGGTTAAACCTAAATGATCTTTCTTCACTATCGTGCCCTGTTACATTCCCTGTTGGTTCTACGGGCATGAGTCACACTATTGATTTGTCTTGTTTCTGATGGCTTAATGACCAGTAGCTTAACTGAATTTATTCTGTGTTTGATTCAGTTAGCCATGAAGTTGAGCATGCAAGGTCCCACCATTAGCCCAATCAGAATGAGAAGCAAGTCAAGATATTTCTGACAGTAAGGTGCTCATCCACAGAGATCAAATAAACAGAGCATGGTGCCAATTATCTGATCTAGGTCTCCTTCCTTCCCTTTCTTTAAGGTTTCTATGCCCATGGCAAGGTTTTTCCTAATTACCACTCATTGGATAGCATAGAACCAGCAAGTCTTTTCCAAGACCATGCAATGTACTCCCCATTTCAAAAAAAAAAAAAAAGGGGGTGGGGTGGGGTGGGGTGGGGTGGGGAGGAACCCATCCTCCTTTAGTTCTGAAGGACTACCTCTGTGAGGGAGTCCACTTGGCTCTTCAGCCAGGAAATAGAATTCTTCAAATGTCAAGTCTATCTAGGAATTGAGTTTTCTAAAGTTTTGTTCTCAACAATCAAGGCTGCAAGGCCTTGGCAGTTTAATTGACTCTTCCTGCCCCTAGAAGGATTGGAACCAATTGAGGCCTGTTTGACTTTCATTAACATTGGGTCAAGGCCAGTATGAACTCTCCCCTCTTCTCCATTATAGGCTTATACCTGGGGGATAACATAGAACAGTGTGCATACAGTAGAGGTCATTGGTTATTACAGGGAAACTGATTGCTACTTTAAGAGTTTGGGAGTATACAGCTTCACCATAGCAACATTGGCAGCTATCTCTGTGTCATGACCACAGTTTCCACTGGAAGAGGGCCATTTCATTGTGGATATCCATGAGTGACCTTTGAACCTGGGGAAAATGTATACCACCTGGGTGGTAGAAGCGGTGAAGGACTCAGGATAACTCACTTCCCCTTCCATTTTAGATCTGTTTCTCCAACCAACAGAATTAACAAAAACACAGAGAGATATATAGAGATACACACAGGGAGACCGAGTCAAACAGAGAAACATAAAGTAAAGACAACCAGGACTGGCTATCACATATTCATACACTCGAGTAGACCAGGGAAGTCTGGTGACACTCCACATGGATACTGGACACAGGATCTATAGTCATGTATGACCTTACCTCTTGTGTCCAAGCCAGGAGTACAGACTAAACATACCTCCAGAGGTATTCAGACCAGATGATGTTTGATTTACCTTTTTGTTCTTTTGAATGTCAGTGTTGGAGTCCCTTTGGAGAGTAAATGTAACTTTTATTTGTCAATGTAGTTATTGTCTCGGAGGCTTACTGCTGAATAAGGTTACTTTTTCTAGGTCTTTCTGAACTCTGGCTGGCTGATTCGACTCAGCTGTTTTATCTCAAACTCTTCTCCAAGCTAACTGATCCAATATGGCTTCTCTTGGCTTCTTACCAAATTTCTCTGCTTGGCCTCTTACTCTGTCAAACTGCTCTAATCTGGCTCCTTATTCTCTTGCTTTAACAGCCTCTACTGATCTGTAATGAACTGTATGAACTCACAAATGAACTCAATTCTACTGCACTGCACTCATTTCACTGACTCCCAACTGACAACTCTTTTTCCCTGCACTGCTCTTACATAGTATCTCTTTCATGTACTATTCTCATGAGAATTGGGTGTATCCTATCTGTGACTCATTCAGTCAAATCCTTGATTCATCACTTAAATGTCACTTTCAAACATGGCTGCTTCCTTCTACAAACTAATTTTACCTTAAGGTTAGGTACTAAGGACTTGTCTGTATTCCAGCCAAATCACACAGATTTAGGACTTTGGATGTGATCCCTTGCCAGAGTATCCATGGCTGCTAGATTTAAATTCCTCTACATGGGAGGATTTGTCAGTGATCAGTCAGAGAGGATTTGTCAGGGTCCCGGGAACATCTCAGGTTGTATACCTGCTCTGTGTCATCTCCAGTCACTCTTCCCTGCTCTTGGAAGTTCCAAGGCACCTTAAGTGTTAGAGGCCTCTGAAATCTCACTGGGGCCTCCAAAATGTTACAAGGATCTTCCAAAGTGTTACAGGGAACCCATCAGAGGTAACTACTCAGATACAATTTATAGCCAATTGAAAGGTGTTATTCCAGCTGGCTAGGTATAATGTCTCAG
The DNA here is from genome assembly GCA_036184795.1 of Tokudaia tokunoshimensis. Classification (NCBI taxonomy): domain Eukaryota; kingdom Metazoa; phylum Chordata; class Mammalia; order Rodentia; family Muridae; genus Tokudaia; species Tokudaia tokunoshimensis. Next base: position 139,871,093 of record BTHU01000001.1, on the reverse strand, counting down.
GTACTTGGGACCTTAGTATAGTCTTGGTAATTTAGAGCTAGGGGTTTTTAAAAGCAAAAACTACATACTGGTATCCTGATTGACAGCTGCAGGGGAGTTTTTGTGGAACCAAGCAGTTTGACAGAAGCTAAGATAAATTAGCTGGAACATTTTGACCTTGGGTTCCTAGAATGGAGTTCAATAGTTTTCCGTAGGATTCTCCATTAAGGTGATCAAATTCTAGTTAAGATTGAAATGTTCTAAGCAAGAATACAAGAAGGAGGAACATCTTCATTGTCTTGTCCTGTCACATGGTTTTTGAAAAATCCATACACATTTATGAATATCAAAATTGTTCCGTGTTTTCAATTCTTTTGTCACAATGTCTAAAATACATAGATGACAAAATTTACCTCATTGGATATGAAGAAACATCAGTGTCTATAAAATTATTAGCATATGTGTTGACCAAGTGAGCACAATCTTATGAGTAAATGTAGAATTGTACTCATGGCTATAAGTAATTGCATGCACTATATTACTTTGATAGGGCAAGAGTACCTACTTCAGTATTCCTGTACTGAGGAGATGGTAACATGCTTGTAATACTGACAATGACTATGGCAATAAAATCAGTTGGCCTAGGTTTTAGATTTGGGATGACATTTTAAGGCAAATCTCAGATACTTAAGTTCTGCTGAGTCTATGAGGGAAAAGTTTATATAGGTAGATGGATGGTCGAAGCTCTCATAATGTAAGAGAACCTAGGAATTAGAATCATTTTATAGTCTATATAGTCAACTATTATCTATGAATAAAAAAGGAAATTAGGAAAGGAAAGGATATGATTGCTTACATATGGACGAGAAAGCTTGGTGTTGATAAAAGGGAGAGCATAGCTAGATATAGGCATATCTGGGCTGGGTGAGTCCAGAGTGGTTATGACTCTGAGCCATGTAAGGAGATGGGGGAGGGAAAGAAAGAGGGTACAGAGGAGACCCAGGTATAGCAACCAGGACTCCAAAGGCACAAAAAGGGCAGGTAACTAAAATGTCTGGATTATATAGGAAAAAGCCTCTGGGGGAAGGACCGCCAAATCCTTGGACTGGGGACTTCAGGTAAACGGTATGACATGCCAGCCATACCCTGTAACAAGTAGGGACTGGAGGATGCTAGGAGAACCTTCAGGCCAGGTCGGTCATGTCAAAACATGTTAAATAGGCACCTCAGATGTTTGTCCTGGGTTTGAAATTTAATATTCCGGACTTTTGTTGATAACTGGATGCTGAGTAATCATCTATGACTACTTTTGGGGACCCAAAATGCTGGACTACTGGCCAAGTCTAGGAAGAGTAGGCTATTTCACTCACTCTCCAGGATCTGTAGGACCCTCTGGGGCTAGGGACTTGCACGAAGAAGTTAGAGCATCTTGCAGTCTTTGATTGGAAAGCTGCTGGAATAAATATATATTAGGAGCAGAAGGTAAAGTTGAGTAGTTTAGGGAAATGTTTTTTTAGATCTGCGTTTAAAATATTTTGGCCAATGGTCCTAGTAGTTGGGAGAGGGGAGTCCCAAGACCAGAGAAAGGAGGAGAGATCTCACCTTCAGGAATATGCAGGTGGAGAAACTAGTGCTGATTGACACTACTTAGATGGAATCCACGTGATCTATGAGAGGTAGAGACAAGTCAAGTCCATGAAGATTACAAGAAATTTTTAAGATTACAAAAAGATAAGTTTTAGATGTGTTAGTATTATCATTGTTTGTAATTTGTACTGAAATGCAAATTGTAGAAAAGGCAGGAGATTCCTGCCTGTCTTTGATTCATAGTAAAAAACCTAAAATGATTTTGGGATAAAAGGGTTAACCTTCTTTTCAGAGGGTTGGATATAGATCAGACAGAGACGTTTTTTTAGCACATTGAGGAACAGTGTTCAGTCTGTACCAAATGAAATTTAAAATCTTGACCTTGTGACTATGATAACATTATCTGTACTCTACTAGAGCTAGGTTAATAGCTTATCAGAATTCCACTGATTAATGTTAAAACTCTAAACTTCTGAAGTGGTAGTATTGCAATAACATTCTAAGGGAGCCTGGTAACAGGGTAAACTGTGTCTAGACTCAGGAGTAGGCCTAGGAAAGTGAGTCCTGAGACCTGATTTTTATACATGAAGAGAACTGAGAAGGCAGCTGATGCCTAGGCTGCTGCCGTTAAACTGACAAATCGGCCACTTGCCTAGTCATCCAAGTCATAAGGGATCTGAGAAAGATAAATTTCACCAGAATAAGCGAGAAATCCAGACCAAGCAATTTCCAAATCTATTGAAAGTGATATTTACTGACTGCCTAGATAGTCATCCTAGGGTCCTCCAGGGTCATTGGGTAGAGAGGTCCCAGGAAAGCATCGGTCTAGTATCTTCAGGTCTGGAAGATCTGACAGACTTCCCTGTGGAATAGGAGCTTGGGGGACTGCCCTACCCTGTCTAGGTAAAGCAGGGTAATCAACTCCCTAGTGCCCTACTTGTCCACAGTTTGGACTGGGTCCTGGCAGCAGGAGAGGTGAAAGGCAATTTTACACCTAATGTCCAGTTTTGCCACATTTAAAGCTCTGGGTGGAGTTCTTCTGGGCCCATCTTCTTCTTCAGAGAAGATCTTAGGGGTACTCACACAAACTAGTACTTCTTTCTATTACAAAAGGATTTTTATTTTATTAAACGTTTTAAATGTTTCAGTGATCTCTGAAAAGTTTTGAGGACTATTATCTATTAAGTATATATGAACTAAACAAACTTTGCTTGTCTCTAGTTACTTGTTTTAGGTTTAACTTTGGAAACATACAGGTGGCTAAATAAAGTTATTCCTGTAATTTATTACATTAGTGCTTAGCATGACAACAAATACAGGTGTGACCACATTAAAGAATTCTATCATTTGTAAGGTAACTATTAACTTTCATGTCTTAATTACCTTTAACAGTTTCCAATAAGTTTAGTAGTTTTAAAAATAAGACTAAGACGTTATGTTTTTATCCCTGTTAGGTTTATCATTAAAAAACAACAATTTTTGAGTGAAATTCTTTTAGAATCAAAATAAAACTGTTAATCATAGATACAGTCCATAGGGAGACTAGCAACTTTACTGATCTTTTTACAGTACACATTATAGAATATTGCAGTTTTTAGTACGACTTACTTTATCTAAATAGCTACAATGTGACATGAGCAAAGACAAAGAAGCTAGGCAAGTATTACTGTGAACCTAAGTAGACCTTAGGAATTTATAAATCTTGATTACCAAATATACTTTATTTATTAAATATATGTTATAACTTAGCTAAATGTTTTAGAAGCCTGGTTTTTGAACAGTTAACAAAGACACTAGTAGTTAGGTGTAAGTGTCTAAGCCAACTTTTGTTAACCTGAATAGATCTTTATAACTTTAAAATTTTATTACCATATAGGGTATATTGTAAACCAGAGTTGAATTACATATACAGTATGTTTTAGCAAATATAACCTTAAATTTTTATCATCATACAAAAATCCATACTAGTCTAAAATATTTTGGAGACTTGTTGCTTCTTTAGTCTAAAAAAGATGCAATAATAAACTAAGGGCTCGATGGGACTGAGATGTTTTATAATTGTTGCTTTATACCATGTGGTCATCTTAAGATTGTGAAATCACATGGCAAGTCCCTTTTAACCTTAGTAAAGATGGCTGCCAGGATGTGCTACTTACAACTTGAAGGTCATCAGCCAAGATGGAGGGGAGTCACATGGTTGCTATTTAAATCATGTTTTCCTAGTAGATCTATTTTTTTTATTATTATTTATTTTATTTTATTTTTTTAATTTACATTCCAAATCATTTCCCCTTTCCCGTTTCCTCCCTCCCCGAAAGTCCCATAAGCCCCCTTCCCTCCCTCTTTTCTCCATTCAACCCCCTCTCGTTACTCTGTCCTGGCGTTCCCCTACATCCAGTCTTTCCAGGACCAGGGGTCTCTCCTTCCATCTTCTTAGAAATCTATTGATATGCGGATTGTGTCTAGGGTATTCCGAGATTCTGGGTTAATATCCCCTTATCAGTGACTGCATACCATGTGTGTTCTTTTGTGATTGGGTTACCTCACTAAGGATGATATTTTCAAGATCTGACCATTTGCCTAGGAATTTCGTGAATTCATTGTTTTTAATTGCAGAGTAGTATTCCTGATCTATTTTTAAAATAACAGTTGAATCCAAGTTTCAAATAGAGTATATTCTAGAAAAGAGCTGAGTCACATATATACCTATATGTAGATTTTAAATTATAGGCCTTTTCTTATAAGTTTTAAACTAAATTTTGTTATAAATTCTTTAGCTATACCCAGTGAATTTACAAAATCTGAGATAGACTGTTTACACAATATTCTTTAAGATTTCTTGAGAGCAGAGCATAGAGATAAAACATTTAAGAGTAGAAAGTTGTAAAATCTTAAGAGACAAGAGAGTTTAGGATTATTTGTTTGCGTAGTGGCAGAAGTTGTTACAATATGCAAGAATTTGGAACTATGAGTGTACCCTCTTTGGCTATTGAGCTATTTGAAGGCTAAGCCATTTTCAGAAAGACAGCAGGATTTAAAAAAAAAAAATCTCTGAGTGTGAGAAAGGAATTGAGTCCTAGGAAAAGGAGAAAGGCCATGAACGAATTCCATCATGCTGGTTATTTCTCTGCTGGTGAAATGAGCCAATTCAAACCAGATTAGATTATGTTGAATGCAGGTTTATTGGGAAGCTGTTCTGGGGGTGGGGTGTGTGGGAGAGTTCCCTGGCCCAGAGGCTAGGGAAGTTACCATGGGGAGAGTAAAGGGGGTAGGAGAGGAAGAGAGAAAGGGCACATGACAGAGTAGAGAAGAAGAGGAGAAGCAAAATATCTATTTATATAGGGAAGAGCCTCTTAGGGAAGGATAGCCCAGTCCCTGACTGGAAACTTCAGGATTGGTGTCAAAGTATGCCAGGTAGAGACTGAAGGATGCTGGGAGAACCTGGAGGCCAGGTCTATTTGATATGTAAAATATGCACCCCACTCCCTTGTCCCCAGGTCTGAAACCAAACATATCATAGGAAGGATTGTACAGCTGAGAGAGAGAGAGAGAGAGAGAGAGAGAGAGAGAGAGAGAGAGAGAGAGAGAGAGAGAGAGAGAGACAGAGAGAGAGAGAGAGACAGAGAGAGAGAGACAGAGAGAGAGAGAGAGACAGAGAGAGAGAGAGAGACAGAGAGACAGAGAGACACAGAGAGAGGGAGACAGAGAGAGAGGGAGAGAGAGACAGAGAGAGAGAGAGACAGAGAGAGAGAGAGAGAGAGAGAGAGAGAGAGAGAGAGTCACATAGGGACAAAGAGGAATGAGGAGGAACTGTAACCAAGGGAGGACTCTACTATTACAGAATCCATAAGGGCCTAGAGCAGCTTCAGGACTTAACAGGCAGCTCTTAGGGGAAGGTGAGCAAACTCGAATGTACAGTCCTAGGAAGGCACAAGGAGAGATAGAACAGGTAATTCTGAGGGGAAGGACATAATTGTTGTGATCATAAAAAGAGAAAGATTTTAGAGAAAGTGATATAAGGCAGTGTGGGAGAAGGGAGTGCTCCAGCAGGCCCATGCCGAGGCATCCCTTCCTCCAAGGGACCAGACACACACCGACAAGGTATAAAATAGAGTTTATTCAGGGCAGAGGATGGGAGATAAGGGGTAGTGGAGGCAGACAAAGTCAGAGAGAGGGAGAGAATAGAGAGGCAGAAGCCAGCCATAAACACGTGGAGGAATGGGGGAAGGGAGGAGAGCCAAGAGGGGCAAGAGAGAGGCTGAGAGGAGTAAGAGAAGTGTAAGTGAGGAAGAGATAAGAGAGAGAGGAGGGGCAAGCAGTCCCTTTTTATAGTAGGCCAGGCCTACCTGGTTGTTGCCAGGTAACTGTGGGGAGGGGCATACCTGGCTGTTGCCAGGTAATTGTGGGGTGGAGCTTAGACAGAACCCTAACAACAATGAACAGGTTACAGACCTAGAAGTTTGTAAGCAGCTTCTATGGGGAGGTGAGGAAGTTCCAGGAAGGAATTATGGAGCCATGATGGAGCAGAGGGATAAGTGTTGTGGTAACAAGAATTTCAATCCAGGGCCTTCCCAAATGGACTGAGAGACTTGTCAGAGAGAAATGTCCCAAATCATAGAGGAAAATTATCCCTTTCCATGTGATAGGTGCCAATATGGCAAGAGGAAGCTTTCTGGCATATTGTTGATATTTGTAGTAAAAGCAGACAAAGCAGCGAATTCTGTAGCGACACCCACTAGATAGGGAGAGACAAAGTAGTTAGAGGAGGAAAGAACGAGAGAGGTACACCGAGAGAGGCTTTTGGAAAAAGGAGGGTGCCAATGGAGGGAGAGGAGTAAGTGTCTTAGTAAACAGAATTGCCCACTTAATGGGACCCCCAAGGCTGTGGCAGTGAGATGCCCAAAAGAGCATAGCAGGGAGAGAGGACACTTACTGAGTAATGGGGCTAGATGGATGTTGGTTAGAAAGACAGAAAAGAAGTGACAGGAAGAGGTGGGCTCTAGAATCAAGGTTGATGGGTGATGAAAGCCAGAATAAGCACAGGATTCATAGGCACCCTGGGAGAGCTAAATCAGCATGTGGTTCAGAGTAGCTGAGTTTCTGAGGGAGGAAATTCATTTAGCTACTACCGGGTTTTGGTCCCAGATGAACGATAATGGGAATAGTAAAGAAACAAAAATAGCTGCTCCGTGGGTGAAAAGGGAAAAACTTTATTCCAAATTGTCAAGACTGTCTTCTAGGGAAGCAGGGAGAAGCAACAGAGGAAAGATTTCCAGAGTTAAATGGAAGAGGGTTTAGAAAGGGGGCTTGTGAGCTGGGCTGAGGGAAGATAAAGGCCAGCATTGACCTTGACAAGTTAATAGGCACCTTAGTAATATGCTAATGGAAAAGCCACAAGTTTCTTTTTTTGCCAGAGGTAAGGAGAATGACTCTTCTTAGCAAAAAGGAAGTTTCTTCAAGCCCCTGAGGGAAAGGGGGCTTTTCTCTAAATTCCTGACCTCAGGAAAAGGACTTTCTGAAACAGTCTGTCCA